>PDGT01000065.1:424250-437347 GCA_003671415.1 Megathymus violae | reverse complement strand
TGGTAAAGCGGCAGGATTTACCATTTATCTGTCCAATAGTAACAAGACTGTTCCCATCGCAAGCCTGGCATACTTGTATAGTGGGGGCTCGACGAAGTCCAGCCAGTGCCCGCCCCGTGGCCCTGGCGCCTTTTAGTTTAACGAATCCTGGGTGTCGGCCTGAGTAGCCGTCGACACCGTTCTCGTTCGTTTTTGTGTCCGGCAGTTGATTCTAATATGACCCCGTTCACCACATCCGTAGCAGATAGGTCCAGTACGAGGTCGGATCGTTGCCACCACTTCGCGCACTTTATAATTTCTGTAGTCGCCACGGACTGCCTCCACCTCCAGGGCATGTGCTAAAGCGGCCTCTGTAGTTGTATGATGGCCCAGGCGCACCGTTGCTCTCACTTCAGGGTCCCTTATGCTGCTAACAAATGCCTCTAGCACTTTGTCGTCTACTGGTGTAGGACTTGACGCGTAGGCTCGGCGTACTAGGCGTTCAATTTCCGTAGCCCATTGCTGTAGGCTTTCGCTCGACTTCTGGACGCGGTCTTTGAGCTGCGCACGATATACGTGCTCAAGATGTTTGTCTCCATAGCGATCTTCCAGAGCCTTAAACAGTGACTCCAACGTGCGTCGATCGGCTGGTATATTCTCCAGGACTAGTAGGGCTTCCCCTCGGAGAGCTAGAGTCAGCGCCGCGAGCGACTGCTCGTCCTCCCAAACATTTCCTTTAGCTACTACCTCAAACTGGTGCCTGAACGCCGTCCATGAGGTAGTGCCGTCGAAACTTGGGACCTTAAACTTCGGTGCTCCAACAGTTAAGGGAGTGACTGCGCCCAAAGCCTTGACTTTTTGAAGCTTGTTTTCCAAGTCCTCAAATTTCTTTTCGTGGGCGTTTTTATTGATGCGTCGTGGGCTTTTACCGACGCGTCAAGGGCGTTTATCGACGCGTCGTGGGCTTTGAGAGTTGAATCATGTTCGGTCATTCGCATCTTCACCCATTCCACGTCTTCTTTTATGACATTTAAGGCTCCTTGGAAACCTTCCAGCTTCGCATCGATCGCTCCCAGGCCCATCTGTATGGCTTCGCGCTGATTTTCCATTGCTTCGCGCTGGCTCTCCATCGTTTCCCGTTGGCTTGCCATTATCGCTTCCCGCTGGCTCTCCATCGCTTCCCGCTGGCTTGCCATTATCACTTCCCGCTGGCTTGCCATTATCGCTTCCCGCTGGCTCTCCATTTTATTCTCCAGCTTTCTCTCTAACATAGCCTCCATAGCTGTTAATAAATTGGCCATGTCAAATCCACTCGAAATAGCCGGCATAGATGCAGCGATTGTCGGCGTAGGTGTGCTGGTTCCAGTGGGCGTAGCCGCAGGTCCAACGGTGGCCTCTCTTCCAGCGCGGTTCCGTCCTGGCGACTCCATACGCGTAGCATCCACTGCTGTCTGCCGTCGCGTACGTATTCCGTCTTCACTCTGCGGTACAACAGGCATTCCGCTTCTGTCACAAATTGTTACGTGTCAGGATCCGTCGGCTCGTAAAAATGCCACAATAGTCCCGCAGAGACTTTATTTTTCTTCACACACACTTCACAATCACAGTTACACTCGTAGATCGCAGGTATTCGCTTCGTAGGGAGGGAACTCTTCACTTCGTATCCGGATCAAGAAGTTGATTGAGTACATCTAGCTAGGCGCCTAGCGACGAATTACATGCCACCAACCGACCGCGGTCGAATTCACAGGTCAGCGATTTCCAAAATCAGTCAAAGCACGATAATTATACAGTCGAAAAGTTATGTCGCTTATAAAATTCCTATTTGTTAACTAAATCTAATAATATCTAATGATATTATGATAGCATCATATTATAAAGCACAGATCTATTACGCTTAGGTATTTCACATTAGGATTCATTAATTTATCAACCGATTTGTAAACCTTATATGTACCTATATGGTATAGAATTTACATATGTATGGTATATATTTTTGTTTTATGTTAATAGCCGACAAACGAGCAGATGAGCCACCTGATGGTAAGTGGTCACCGTTGGCCATGGAAATCAGCAAGATCAAAGATATCACTGATGCGTTGTCGGCCAAGAAATGAGAAGAAGGTAAGAAAGAAAGTACTGCCTTTCAAGCCCCCAGTCGGAACACGACGAACGAGAAAAGACAACAATCCTTACGCGAAGCTCTACCACCAAGCAAACTGGCTTCTATCACCTCTTACGGCATCCTGTTCAGCCAGCATGAGATTGGAAATTAAATAAAAAAGGGTAATTTTTTTCAAAAAGTTTCCGTTAATTTCTTTAAAAAAAATTCCTATTTAATTTCAGGTAGAATTTATACCTCGAATAGATAAACTATAATAACAACTGGTAAATAAAAAAAAACGAATGAAAATAAATGTAAAAACAAAAAAAAAATTTTTTGAAAATAGTGCAGCAAGTCAGGTTTCTCTACAAAAAAAATAAAAAAGCGAATGAAAAAAAAAACTAGTTCGATAAGACCTGCACTGTAACGGTATTTGTTGATAGTTTTGTCCAAATAATCAAGAGACGCCGGGCGGTCACTTCGCCCTGGGACACCCGGTATATATATATATATATATATATAACATTACAAAATATTACATTACAAACACCCATGACCCGAGAACGAACGTTTATTCGTCCCATAAATGTCTGCCCCGGCCGGGAATCGAACCTGGGACCCCTCCTTCGGCAAACAGGGACACTACAAAGTGGGTTATGGGGTCGTCATAATTTTAACATTTGATGAAGCGCAAAAACGTGGCAAATGTCAGCATTAAAAAAATACTGTTCAACTTGGACGTATTAATCACGTTGAGTAAATTTATTTCGTTTCGTTTTGCTTCACCGAGTTTCGTCTCTATAGCTATAATATCGTATGATATTCCCACGATATGATATTGACTCCGTCAAATGTCCCAATTCAATGAAATACTCGCATAAAAGAGTAAGCGTGGTGATATTTATTCAAGGTTTGCAATCATACAGGTGAGATTGGGTTTACTATTCACATATATCGCTACTTACAGTCTTGTTTGGGTTTTTCAGAGTACAATTGAGTTCCAGATGTTCGGGATTCCTCACCTCCCTTGAGACAAAGTCAATCTCTTCCGTTCTGGATGCAACCAGTTCAACGAATAAGATTTCGGAATTTGGTAAGGGTTCCTGGGTTCTTACCACGCAGTTTAATTCTGATAATACTCGTGCATAGTGGTGAAGTTTACCAGTCTGGCTTGTTACCACTCGCTACGAAAAACATGAAGCATTTTCGGCAAGTTGAGATTGCAATGCTGGAGAGTTTGTTTTTTGTTTGTGGTAGTTATGGTGATAAAACCTTTTTCTCGAATTGTCATACTTAAAATAAAATTAAAAGTAATAAGTTCTGATGTTTTTAAAAATACTACAAAAAATAAAGTGGCAACTTTACACAGCGTCTACAAATGTCATTTAAATAATAGTGTCATTTGACAACAATAAACTATTTTGTATGAAGCTCAAAGAGGATAAAATGTCGTCGAGAATGTGTAAATATGATGCTGACGCATTTTCTTATAGGTATATGTGGTATATTTATTAAAGTACGAGATATAAAATTTTATTTAAGCGCACGTGAAAAGCTTTGTGAAGCCTATGAAGCTTTTTGTCAGTACCCTGTTTGGAATTAAGACAAACCCGGGGCTCCACATGTTGCTTGCAGTAAATGCAAAAGATGTTAGGAGGTAAACACATTTTTAGTAAAAAAAACATGTTTGTTTTATGTAAATAAACGTTTATAATGTTTATTCTTATCCTTATTTAATTTAGGTTGGTATAGAGGTGACAAACTTAAAAGGAGAAACTTAGATCTTAAAGGGGTCATTTCTGGATTTTTAGGTAACAAAAAAAAGTAATAGTGTTCACTTTTAAACTTTCTTCTACTATTTTGTATTTTTTTATTATTTGTAATGTGATATGATATTAAAAGTTCATCATAATCTATATAATAAAATATATTTGTTCCGATTTATGTAAGTATAGAAAAAAAAATTAAACTATGTCTTTTCTAAATATTGATGAACCATTCTCCTGAATACAAAAAAGCAAACTTTTTAAGATATATTTTTTGTCTAACTTATCGATAAATCTATCGGAATTGCGTACTATCTTACCAAAGTTACAATTCGTCTTGACCTGTGTAATCTGTTTCTTTAGTGGATTTACGGAACCCCAAAACGGTCCTAAAAATACCTAGTAAGTTTCGTTAAGTAAAATTGTGTTTTGGGTTTACGAGAGTTTGGGGTAATGTTAAGAAATAACTAGATACACAGGTGAGGCGTAGTAATACAATATTTTTAAATATTCAGTAGTTTTTTTGTCGAAGCTGGATTGAGTCCAGCATTGGTCTCCAATAAAGACTGTTAAGCGTCAAATTTTGGAACTTTTGACTTATGTAATATGTGTAATACCGTAACACAGTTCATTTCACGTTAGGTCATTTAGGACTAATATTTCATTAACATTACAGTACGAATTCATCGTTCAGCATTATGTGAAAGTAGCAGTTGGCCGCGTATAATTGAAGTTAACTCATAAGTGTTTGTCCTTTCATGTCTTCTTATATTCTCCAGGGTGTCGTCAAGTTTGATAGTTCGACGTTCACATAATGCCCAATCGCCAAGCCTGTATCAGTTGCAGGATATATCTTATAATTTCCAAAGACTCGGCCATCCTACTACTAACAAAATTTCTATGAAGTAGAGCACAAAATCAATTTTTTAAAGTTACTGAACTGTTGACACGCCACCTTCACGGCTCGGAAATTGCTTACTTCATGTGACCACAGATTGTTGACGAGTTGTGGAATGTTTCCACAATTTCTACCGTTTCTATGTGAACAGCCAAGAAATGAGTAGTTTTACCATCTGAACCCTTGCTCACAACCACCGATTATCCGCAACACCTAATGTATGCGACGCCTTGCAAACAATCATATAACTAATGTATCTCAATCTTGATGTCTACTTCGCATCTAGTTGTTTTTCAATATATTCACTAACAAATACAGTATCTATGGAAGTCTGAAATAAATTTTACTGTTATGGTATATTGGATCTTTGTCTAAGTCAATTAATAAAAATTAATATTAAAACTTTCACACTAACTCATTCCGAATAATAACTGTGGGTTCAACAAAAAAGTAATTTCAATGTTTCAAGATGGCTATCGACTGCGCATACCTGGTAATCGTTTCACGGTCCCAGAAACCTATTTTATTCTTTAATTTCTAAGCACCCGCTGTGAGCGATAATGTTCGAACTGTCGGAAATTACACGCTCGTTTAATGAGACGATCGGTGAAGCTGACACTGATTTAAATGAGTCAGTAATATACATACGACCGCTTGGAGTAATACGGATCAGTTTATAATAGAATAAAAATTAAAAAAATTGAGTTTCGTGCAGACTTTTACTTAGTCACGTGTGTGAATATACTTGTAAACATTTAAAATACTATGTGGTGTAGTTACAATAATGGGAGATTCAACAAAATCGTAGCCATCCGATACTATTACTATTTCAAAAAGACTGTAACATCCGTTCAAAGTCATCACGATCACTGTTTTATGGAAAGGGACTAAGGAAAAATCCTTTTGTGATATTCCGAATTTGATAACATAGAATTTTTATATTAGATTCTGGCGTCACAAATGTCCCTAAAGAGCTCATCTCAGGTTCACGTAGAGAAATTGTCAACGGCCCCTACCCCCAACATCAAGGTTTATTGTTTGAGGTTCTACGACTAAACTGTGGCTGACTATCTGTACACTAACCCTGCCATGAATCGACTATTTTCACTTCATTTGGGGTTTGGTTTGAAGTGGCATCGATAACTCATTTCAGTTATGACTTAGTTCAATAGTTAGTTAATTGAGTTCCATTTGAGACTTATAACGGATCGGAAAGGGATCCATTCCCCGAATGAAAAGTATTCTAGATTTTATAACATAATATGAGTCTCAAACGTGGCAAAAGTGTTCGGACAGACAAACAATTATGCTAAAAAGTATGTTGAGGCCCCTATATCAATAACAAAGTCTAACTACGTTAAAGTTATTCTATGTAGAAATTCGTTTCGGTTACAATTTTACTATTAGTAGTTCTAAGGAGTCACTTTCTAAACCCATAAGTTCGATATCAGTAAAAACCTATTCTTGCACTGGTTCGTATCTCCCAGAATCATTCTGTGTAACAAAAAATAACCGTACAATTTTAAATGGACATGCATCTGCATTTTGTTTAGATATTTTCTATTTGAAAGTCCACTGCACCTTTTATCCTCCCATTTCTGTTTTTCGTTGGAATAAAAATTTCACGAAGAGATAGCTGCTTGCTTTTAGTTATGTGGAGCTAAAATATTTTTCTTGTTCGTGTTACTTATGTGGCGACGTTTGTCAAATAAAAATGGTAACTCCAATAAAATAACAAGTTTTTACTTTCAGAGTTCTCAGCATTGTAGTTTTAAGAGTTTTTATGAAGTTCTACAAAAATATGTGGCTATTACTGGAAGCATTTTTTGGGGAACACTGAAGTGGAAGATTGTTTGTAGCCCATTTAGCGGTAGTAATTTTATATTGAGTAGTTTTTATAAAATTCTCAGATCAAACGACATCTAAATTTAGGTTACATCCAAACACATTAGAGGCATTACAAACAATTAATTAATAAATAATTAATAAATCTTAATAGAAAGACTTGAAGCCGCTTCTTGGCTGGTTCTTGACCACAGCAACTTAAACATAGATTTCTGTTCCTAGGTTTTGACGATCCCATAGCCCAGTTCGATTCGATTCCCGACCGGGGCAGACACTTATGTGATATATAAACGTTTGTTCTCGGCTCGTGAGTGTTTGTAATGTCACATTTGTATGTGTCCATGCCACCCGGAACACAGGGAATTCTAGTGCAGGAGTGTGAGTGTATAAATGTTTATTTTTTGTTATTTATTTATATTTAAAAATATAAATTTTACGACGACAGAAGTGATTTAGTGAACAATCTGCGAGTATAATGTATTACAACTATCTTTATGGAATTGATCTATTTATCGAAACTGATCGAACAATTCCGAACAACAGTATAATACTTGCAGGGAAATATACGGCGAATCCAATGGAAGCAACGTTTACCGCCATTTTGATAAGTTTGGAAATCATATTACAGTGAATCGAAATCGAGCTGCGTCATGTTTAAGGTACATATATCTAACCTGTATAAACTAATACACTTGAAGTGAATAAAACTAGTTGAATATAGGTGAAAATATAAAGGGGACTTCTGTAAATTTGTTAAAACCATTAAATTTTTAGTGTGAGCGCGGCCGAGTAATCGTCTTAAAACTTTTTTACTTAATCCCATTGTTTCAACACTTTCAACTCTGAGTCTTTTGTTTTATTGTTTTTCCCCATCGCGATTTTAATACCTTCTTACGATTTATTAGTATTAACGACGTGACATGGAACAAATATCATATTCAAATTCAAAATCATTTAATCATATAGGTATTCTGTAAATACACTTATGCAGGTAATTTTTGTGCTTCTACTACCGTTGCGAGAAGGTGCTTTAACATTGAGGAAAAGGAACGGCAAAAGAAACTCCTCAGCACATCTTTTAAAACAACACATGGTAATTGTAAAAGTTTAAACCTGCGCGGATCCGGTTTCGACATTATTATTTCCAGGCGTCCTTGTCATTAATATATACATCAATATCATAATATCCTTTGCCTGTAAGCTGTATTTTAATGCGTCGCTTGAAAGTTCCAGTGGGCAACTCACGTATCAACTTTGGAACCTCATTCTAAAAGATAATTAAGAACACCTGGATTCTTGCTGCTACTGTTTGGACAGGTGGCGGCAGTCTCAGTAAATTTGCGTGACCATTACCTTAAAAAAGGACTGCAGTGTAAATGGAACAATTAAGATGATTTAACGGGGATGTTAGTTGTCATAGTAATTGTTGAAGATTTTCTAGAAGCCGATGAAGAATATGGAGATATAGATGGCGTTTAACGAGATATATTTGTGATGTTGTGAAAAAATTACATAAGAGTGCAAGATAATACTTGTCGTGGCAAATATGCATTGAATCGCAAAAGTGTTCATTAATTTTTTCCAGTACCATTTAAAGTACAAGTCGTCACACTCGGCTTAGTATTTAATATCAGTCATATACCATATATCGAAGGAATAATTCGTAGCAAGCCACATACAATGTGGTCAGGAGCTGAACGGTTAATCGTTCGTGGTAAAAGAATTGTAGTAACATTCCACTTTACGCACACGCTGAATGTATCAAGAAGCCTAATGTGTGAAGCACGTTTTCTAAGATGTTTGCATACTTGCAAGTTTTGCAATTATCACCTGGAACACGGCCGCTCCCGTAGCATAGTCACGCAGCTTGATGGGAGATCTCCCTTCGCTGCAGAATTAAATATAATTCAGTGGAAGCAAATTTTTACAATTAAGGTAATACGATACCCATTATTTGAATAAATCCAATAAAACTTCAATGAAACTAATAGTTATATTTTAAAGAAAAATTACTTTATTCTCGGACTAATATATTTATGTCCTGTAAAGTAAATACAAATTTATAAACAAGTCCTGCCACGAGACCACCCAGTAGAGGCCCAACCCAGAAAACCCAATGACTCACCCAAATATTCATAACAACTGCTGGGCCTAAAGATCTGATAGGGTTCAAAGATCCTGTATATTTTAAGGCTGCGGTCTGGCACGCTGTCACACTCAAACCGACAGCCAGAGGAGCCGACCCCAATCCTCCAACATTGCGATTCTTATCAAAAATACTAAGAACCACAGAAACTAAAACAAATGTCATCAAAAACTCTATACCAAAAACTTGATCTTCACCCAAAGCATCGTACGGTACCGTAGCACCCAAGTTACCTCTTCTATCTTCATCAGAAAGAGCATAAGCTACGGCAGTACCAGCGATTGAGCCAATTATTTGCGCGAATATATAGAAAATTGCTTTCAGAACCTTGACATGTCCGCAAACAAGGGCTCCGAGGGTAACGGCCGGGTTGATGTGTCCTCCAGAGACTTGGCCGATAATTTGGATGATGGAAGCAATTAGGAGTCCGTTAGCGAAAGCGATGATCATGTTGTGAGGTTCGAGGCTCGTTCCCGCAAACAAAACTATAGATAGGTATAGAAATGTCCCAATAAATTCGGCAAACATTTGTCTGCTCAGAGTTTTATAATCCGACACCTCGTTTGTCCCAAGTATTGTTTTCATATCTTCGTTATAAAATTTTCCCATTGTTATAATTTTGAAACAAATATTTATTTCTTCTGACAGTCTGAACTGTTGAGTCTAGATGGTCTCCAATTAAAAATAACGCAATGTACTGTAATAAGGTTACAGATTTTAGTTTTTTTTATATTATAAATATTTATTCAGGTAATATAGAAACTATTTATTGAATATATTTTAATTTAAACACAAAATTACTGCGTTTGCATACAATACTTTATAGATTAAGGTAGATATAATTATTTCTGCTATATATTCACACAACATGTCATACACATATAATGTCAATAAAACAAGTATTTCATTCAGAGTTTATTGTCTAAATTAATAATTTTTAATATCTTAACTAAGCCTTTAATTTAATCGAGTTTAAACGTTAAGTAATCCTTGATTTTGACGATTCAACCGCTCGTTGTTTTATTTATGTGGACGGGGTATTTATTTAATATATGGAAACCTTTTGAGGCAGTTGTTAGTTCCCTGGCTAAAATGATTGATGAAAAAGGGTCCCAAGAACATTATACTAAAACATTACTATATTTCCCATGTGCGATACAACAACTACTCCGGTGATACATCTTATAAAGTTTCCAACAACGTTGAAACTATTGATTGTTATCCATAGATGGGAGAAAAATAAACAATTTTGTGAGAACGCCGCGCTGGATCCGAAGTATGAAGGATGATTTGTAAACAGTGGGAGTATACAATGTTTATTTTTTGTGACTACCTACACCCCGCGTTTGTCGACGAGGGATAAACTTCCTATACTGTCAAACTAAATGTGTTTATACATGTACATTTTTCGTTTTTTTAATTAGTCTGAAACCACATCAAAATTTACTTCATAAGCAGAAGGAATAAATACAGGAAGACTATCGTATGTTGAATTAAAATATTTACAAATTTAGAAGACTAATATTGTATTTTCGAAGCTGCTATAGAATTTTGAGGGTTGCACGTTCAGTCTAACTGAATAGTAGGATTTCATTGTAAATTTACACAATTGACAAGCTTTGATTACGAAAACGAACACCATATTTCTAGAGCATTTATCGTCCACGTTTCGGTAGAATAAAGAAAATGGGAAACACGAGCGTACGGACAAGTCTTAATTGGGTACTTTTTGTATTTTCCGATTACTCCTTATTTTCTTCAATTTGTCCATGGAGCTTCTTATCATAGCATATGTCTTTTTATTTGGTGTGAAATACGAAGATACTAATGAGATGTGTAGTAATATAGAACATAAGTACCCAGGAAGGACAAATCATCAACAACGAACGAAATAAATAAACAAATAAGAATTTTAACAGCAAATAAAGTTGAATTGAAGTAAAATATGAATGTCGTCAAGTACAAATCGAACTAGGGTGTCATAAGCTTCCTTACTGGAAATGTGTCCGGTAATATTATTCTTAACTACAAAAATTTTGAGACTTGCATTTTCAATAGTTTTTTGGTAAAATAAAGTGGTTGTTATTCTAAGTGTATAATATATATTTCAAATTTGACTCTTTAGTTACTGAGATATATTTAATTTGTTTAATATCACTCACAGATTTAAGTAAACAATATTATAGTCAAATATTTCATCTGTGTATGTAATGGAGTTAGTTATGTCGCCTAAGGCATGTGTGGAGAGGTCTATTTTCAATCAATCAATGTATACAGGGATTCGAAGTGGAATATGTTACTATTAAACGAAATTTTGGGACAATAACCACTGTTGCGGTTTCACTATACTAACTGAATTCAAATTTACATTTACTAGTAACGTTGGTACATGTAATTAGTGAGAATATTATTTGATAATCATATCCTACAAAGTATTTTAAGTAGTACTCGTGTACCTACAAGTCTCTTCGAAATCGCTGTAACCAGATGGTAAGAGCAGCTAAGCGTAGATATTTCTTTAATAACTTGTCCGATTCTTCTCCGGCCTGTGTTTGGAAGTTTCTTAACTCTATTGGTATAGGAAAGTCTAATTTTCAGGTTCGTAACATTCCATTCTCGCTTGATGATATGAATTTACATTTTGCTGTTGCTTCTTCACTCTGTCCTATTACCAAGTCAATTACTGTTACCGAAATAGCTTCTATGGCTAAACATAAATATCCTACTTTTTCTTTTTCTTCTATTTCAACTGATGAAACTTTAAAAATTTTAAATTCAATTAAATCTAAGGCCGTGGGCTGTGACGATGTGAATTGTAATATGATTTTTTTTAGTCCTTGACGACGTACTCCCTGTTATTACTCACATCATCAACTCTTCTTTACTCACTGGGGAATTTCCATCTCTATGGCGAAAAGCTTTTGTTATTCCTCTTCCGAAAATTGTCACCCCCTGTGAACTTAACAATTATAGACCAATTTCTACCCTTCCATTTCTGTCCAAAGTACTTGAAGCTATCGTTCACAAGCAATTGTCTCAATTTGTGCACAAAAATAATTGTCTGACACAATTTCAATCTGGTTTTCGTCCAGGCCATAGCACCACCACTGCTCTTCTTAAAGTGACCGAAGATATATGAGAAGGCATGGAGCGTAGGATGGTCACGGTCCTTGTTCTCATTGATTTCACAAATGCATTTAATATGGTAGATCATGATATACTCCTTGCTTTACTTCATCACCTTAACTTTTCTGCTTCTACCCTCAAATGGTTTTCTTCTTATCTTTGTGGTCGTCAACAAGCTGTGAAGTTAGGTCCTAACATCTCTGATTGGTGTAAGCTTTCTTCTGGCGTACCACAGGGTGGGATATTGTCTCCACTCTTATTTTCCATCTTCATTAATTCATTATGTTCTTCACTTAGTTGATCTTACCACTTTTATGCTGACGATTTACAAATTTATGCACAAGCCGAAACAGAACAAATAAATAATATTATTAATAAAATAAATACTGACCTAGACAGCATTTCTGCTTGGTCACGGAAATTTGGAATAAATATAAATCCCAGTAAATGTTATTGGGAGCAGGCCCCAAATTACCAAAACCGACTTAACTTCGGTAACCCCGATCAAGTTCGAAGGCACTATTGTTGCGTTTTCTACTACAGTAAAATCTTTGAGCCTTTACTTGGATAATTATTTGAGCTGGATTTCTCACGTCCATGAAATATGTCGATCTGCCACTGTTAAACTCTGTGCCCTAAATCGATCAAGAAACTTTTTACCTATTAAGATTAAAATAATTTTGGTGCAAGCTCTTATTTTCCCCATAATTGATTATGCTGATGCGTGTTTAACAAATCTTAGTGAAGATCTCCTAAATAAACTGGATCGTCTTTTTAATTATTGTATCCGATTCATTTTCTGTCTTCGAAAATTCGATCATGTTTCATCATATCGCCTGCATTTAAGCAAATGGCTTCCAATTCGGCAACGAAGACAAGCCAGGATACTTTCAACTCTCTTTTCCATCTTATATGATGATCTTTCTCCAAACTACTTGAAACAAAGGTTCCAATTTCTTAGCGATACCCATGAACGGCAGCTTCGCTCTTCTGAGACGCTGACTCTCCCTATACCACTTCACCATTCTGGTTTCCTGTCTAACTCATTTGCTGTTCAAGCTGCTCAGCTTTGGAATGCTCTCCTTGATGATCTTCGAAAACCTGTTAGCAGAACTACCTTCAAAATAAGACTTCAGAGCTATCTTCAAAGTAGGTGTTTGAACAGTTATCAGCATTATATATATAGCAGTTAGCACATATATATATACATATATATATATATATATATATATA
>PDGT01000065.1:388180-424187 GCA_003671415.1 Megathymus violae | reverse complement strand
CAACACTAAGTACTGATTACAGCCCACATTATAGCCTTTTTAAGCATTTATGAATAAAAAAAAATTTAATGTTAAGTATAAAAATGTTTCTTTCCTGTAAATTTTTCTTTTTTTCTGCATTTCGTGAATTTTTATCCTTTAACTTTGTTTTTTCGACTTTCGCATTTTTAAAATAACGAAAAATAAGCAAAATACAAATTACTATACTTAATTGTCACAAATTTCCATGATATTTTGTTTTTCACGCCCTTTTTTTTGCGTTCCTCTAATTTTGTCCATGAGTGTATATTATATGTAATATTTATATTTATATTTATATATAATATACATATATATTTTTTATAGTATTCATATTATACGTATGTATTATGTAATATTATTATCTATTTCAATATTAACTCACTACTTACCGCCATTGAGTGTTTTTTCTGACTTTCCGAAGGTTGACTGGCAGAGAATGCTTTTAGCATTAAGTCCGCCTTGTAACTTTACAGTTTGTATGGTGCAAAAGCTTAAATAAATAAATAAATAAATATTTCATCAAATAGGTTTATAATAAGTTATTGTTAGGATTTGAACAAAAACATGACAGAAACGCTCAATTACCCTCAGCTGAAAAGTATAAAAGACGGTAGAAACACGTACTCAGCTCTCTTTTGCCTAAGTCACTGATCTTTTAGTTTTCGTTGAATCACTACCCAACTGTTCTATTCATTAGTAAAATTATTTATGAATAATTATAAAATCCCTTCTGAAATTGAGAATCAATTTGCTTTCTTAAACATACATCTCTTTCAATAAAGATAGGAGCAGACAAGTGCAACTGACGCATACACACTGAAAGTTCTGTATACCAAATTAATAACTATTGAGGATAGACTTCGTAAGAGGAATGTTGTGTACGGAACTCTAAGCACCCTTGAGTTCAAGCTAACTGCCTCTGCTCGTGGTGCACCTTGTTGAACAACCGACGAGGCTGTAGTGAACGGTCCCTCCTGTTGGAGCTCGCAGAGCTCTGTACCACCCAGTTTAATCCCGACAGTACCTCCTTGCATAGTGGTAAGGCATTTTATTCACCTGTCTGGTTACTACCCTCCTTTTAAAACCGACCCCGAATCTTTCATACGTGTTTCGGTCGCAATATCGGAGAGCCAGTAATAATGCGGATTTCCTGCTTTGTTTTCAGTCGACAACACGTCGGTGATACTTTTAATGCTACTGATGTCCAAGGCCAACGTAGACCACTTACTATAAGGTGGCTCGTCTGCTCGCTTGTCTACTTACATAAAAAAAAGATTAGTGCTAATACACCGTTCGACTTACAAGCCCTGTCTAGTATTTTATATCCATTCCGTAAATATTTATATATTTTGAATGCGAAGATAGTGCTAGACTATTATTAGCTATATTACAAGAACTAGGATGGATGGATTAAAGGTGGTTGTATCTTATGGAGTCGATCAAATAAGAATTTGACTAAAGAGAGAAGCAGCAAGTTCTACAAATAAATATATTTCAAATTACAGTCTAGAGGGTGATAATGTCACTTTAGATATACCTACAAGTTGCGGTGTAGCTTAAGCAGATTCTCTGTCTCTATTGTTATTTAATTCTAGTAATCCGCCTTCGCTGCGCTTTAGATAATCCGCCTTACGTTTACAAATAGCGCCTGCGCCTTAAATAGTTGCTTTAGTTTAATGTTCCTATTTTTACGAATTAGTAACATTTCTTGGAACAGCTGCAGAAAAGTTATCAAAATATTGTTAACTGCCCTCTTCACTAAATCACTATTAACCAACAATGTGGCAAGTATCTTTTAAATCTGTTTAGTAGTTTCCAACTGATATGGAGACAAATTGACAGCCAAACAAACATTGACTGAGTAAATTACAAGTTCATTTACATAAAGTACACAATATTTAATCATTTACAGAAGTAGTATAAAAGTGTTCACGTGTAATGTAAAGTAAACTTTGTCATCCTTTAATACATGTACGGAGATCTTGTTTAAATGGAAAAATATTTGCCAAAGCCAAATACCATGCATTTATTATTACAATTCAATTAAATTGTTACCTATCGCAGTTAAGGCATAATACGATAGATATTAATGGCATAACGGGAAAACCCTTTTCGAAAATGAGTACTCACTGAACCATCAAATGGAATTGTTTAATTTAGATATGTACAATTGGAGGCGTACAAAGAAATAGATAAAATCGGTTCAGCTTTTTATAATCCATAGGGACCTACTAGTTTATAATTTGAAACGAATAAAAACATTAATCGTGGATCTGATCCTGATCAGGGAGGGTCTGTCCTACGAAGCTTATCAAATATAAATATAGTATATAGTAATATTCATGTTACATGGGTACCCTATGTTATTCTGAACAGTATTTTGGATTAACAATAACGAAATCTATAAACTTGCAAAGGATTTTGTGAGAAATGAAGACGTAGCAGTTTTGAGGCATCGTTCTGGTCACAATTTCATCAAAAAAGTTTGTATTTCTTATGCACATCTTGATGGAATGTATTCGTGACGCAGCCTTCGATGTAAATAAGTACAAATATATTTTAAAAGAGTATATTGATCTATCATTTACTCGAGCTGACCCTCATGTTGCTGACGTGAAAGTTTGAATTAATTTATATAATCCTACTCTTGTAGATTAGTCAACTCAAGCAAATTCAAACCAAGTTAAATAGTTTTGTAAGTGGTTTATTTGCTTTACAGAGCGACATCATCTTTGCTCTTAAGTAGATGAAAAGCATCGAGTGTTAATCAAGATGAATTCTTTTGAATAATGAACATTACATTTATTTCTTAAAACTATGCGATTTGGTGATGATTTGGTGATTTTTATGTCATGACAAATGTCGTTTGTTACATCATTGTGTTTTAATATTTATATTATTTTTATGAAACGGTTTAACATTTTGTTGCAGAATCCCTTAAGTTATAAAACAACATCTTGAGCATTCTCATTAATTTTTATAAATACAGAACCAGTATGAATTTTTCAGTATAAATTTAGCATTATTGAGTAAGACGTGTTTTCAAAGAAACATCGCTTTGGTCTCGGTTGTTATTATAGAAGTCGTTGAAATTTATCGCATTAATATACCTTAAGATGCCGACACTCGAGTTTGGTGATAGTCTATCCACCAATCGGTAATGAACAAGAATGATAAACTAATCCCAGGGATGTTATGGAGCTCCGCAACCGCAACCGAAACTATCGGGTATCCGTAATAAAAATATATCCGTTACCGTAACTGAATCCAATAAGAGTCTAAAGAACCATGTTATGACAGGCTTGCGCTGTCTAAGCCGATACATTAGCCACGTCGCTTTCATCTTAAGACGTTTCTATTTTTTGATATTTAACCCTTTATTCCATGATTAAAGAAAGTCAAACTCTTACCTTGTACATATTTATTATGTTTTTTTACAAGTCCTAAATTATCTAATATCCATAACCAAAATTATTCGAAACAATCGGATAATCCGAAATAATTTTATTTGCATAACCTTAACCGAAACCGGTAAAATATTATTCATATATCCATATCCATATCCGGATCCGAAATTTCATATCCATAACATCCGTAATATAAAACCCTCTATCACAATTTGGGTTTCCTAACCAATTCCAAAATAAAGGGAAACTTAACGAACCCTCACATGTCGTCAGCGCACGTGTGGTTAACGTTCATTAAAGTGAAATAATGTTTGAGCGCAGTCAACGGTATAAATCTACAAGGTCGCTATTATCGTCATCACTCTTGGCCTTCTCGTCCTAGAAAGTATAAATTGTGAAAAATAAACAATTTACCTTATTTATCTTGCGCTTAGTGGAACACGATAAGAATGGTAGACAAAAGAACGAAAATTGTCTGTTTCTAATCCCTACGGACATTTTACGTTTTACCAGTTTGGCAGTATTGCTTGCATTTTTAATGTGGGTTGTAGTTTTTTGCGAGCGGATTTTTTTAAAGTAATGTTTGTGTTTTATAATAAATATCAATTGCTTTATAGGTAAAAAACGTCGTCTATACTAATAAATAAAATTGAAGTGTCTGTTTGTAATATTAAAATAACCGCTTTTTACTACATGCACATGAATGTATATACGGTACATATACCAAAATAACATTTTTTACAATTTTTGTCTGTCTGACTGTCTGTTTGTTCTGGCTAATCTCTGAAACGGCTGGACCGATTTTGACGGTATTTTCACTGGCAGGTGGCTGATGTAATCAGGAGTAACTTAGGCTAATTTTATTTTTACTAAATAACTTTTTTGTTAAATTCCACGCGGACGAATTCGCGGGCATAGCTAGCTAGAAAATAATTTACACAATCTTCTCGATGGTATTTGAAACCTGTCAAATCCGTGCTTGGTTTTAAACCCTCCGATATGAGAGTTTACGCGAACCCAGCGATTATGTTATGACTTGTAATGAAGGTTGCAGACAGCAAATTAACAGACGAACCGCCTCATAATTCAAAGCACATTATATACACAGTTCTACAGTATACTGGAAAAGAATCACTTCGCGGACTTTTATGACATTATTAACAAAAAACTAGGTAAGATTTATTTAATACTTTTATAAACTTTGGATGTAAATATTGTTAGATATAATGTGACGATTTTACTCTTGAACGCAGAGTGCTCTTGAAATTTAATACTAAACGGACACTGAGAACAAATGATTTACAAATTTAATGTCCTCGGCGGCTATGAATTATTTTATAACGACATTCTAGGAAATTAAAATGAATTATTTCTGAATCCTTTATAGTGTATTAAATATAACAGATAAAGGACTACTAAAGTCCAGTAATATTAATTTTACGTAATCACTTGTGTATCCTTCTGAAGTGAGACGCTTTTTAATTATGCGTTTTAAATGAAAATCTTGTTTTTGTATTGTGAAAGTTTTATTAATATTTAATGATTTAAAAATGGAAAATGGAATCTCCGAATATTGTGTAGTCAATACAGTTCCTAAAATCTCGACGCAGGCGATGAGGTAGCTCCTAGAATAAGAAAGAAAAAACCTAGCTGCAATGTTTTTTTTGTCTAAACAAGATAGTTATATATTGGATATAGCACATGCCTTAAAAGTCCGTGTGACATATATACCTACCGGTATGTATCAGATCTCATGGCACTGCATCACGGCGATAAAGTTTGTCTGTTTGTATCGATGAAGGTCCCCATACTATGCCTGATCTTTGGCTCTTATTATTCAGTTACTTCCCGTCGTATCGATTATGTCAGATGGAAATTTGAAGCCATAAAATTGTTTAGTTCAACCGCGACCTAGGCTCTCAAGATGACTGTGATACAGTAAAGGTTCAGTAGACTGTGAAATAAACTTTAGTTTAAACACTCGTGTGTGATCTTCAATATCTAATTTTACCTATATGTAAATTTTGACCCATTTACAGTGAAACTTTAAACGGTTGGCGATCCGTTTTAAATTTTGTGCCAGTGTGCAGTCGGGAAATTATGTTATAATCAGTTAGCTAACAAGACTTAATTAGTTTTACTTGTACAGAGTAGATAACGATATAAGTAGATAACAATATAATATTTTTTTTATAAGTGAAAGTTTTGAGTTATAGAAAATAGTTACGTAATATTGAATACCAATCAGAGTTCACGGTGTAGCTTTAATTCTACTATACATATATTTATGTTGTTAAAGATAGATAAAGATTTTAATTAGATTAGATTAATCAAGATGGTACCAAAGTCGTAACGTACCCTTTACGACTATAGCTAGAAAGCACCATCCTTCTAGGATTAACAAATTATGATTATTCAGAAATAATTCTAGACAACCCTGTGAAATTTAACTCTCATATTTACTCACTTTTTTCTCAACTCTGTATTATCATTCTTGAAAACTCGTCTTATTAAGATCCTGTTCATAATATTGTCAGTTCCGCGTTCTCTATTACAATCTTCCGCTTGGTTGATTTCGAAACCCTCAATCACTCATAAATATGAAAAGATTCGAAGGTTCAATAACAGATTTGCTCCTAATAACCTATCCGAAAAGCTTTTCCAAAGGGTGACAGCCCTAGCTGACCCCTTTTAGGATCACGTATTTGATTGAGGAAACTTTTTATTACCGGATTTTCCGAATATGCTTTTTAAGGCTGGCGCTTACCAATAGGGCGGTGCAAGCTTCTTTAAACAAATGATTTGTCTGCGAGGGCTGGATATATTGTAAACAAAGCTTTAAACCTCAAACCACTAAGACAAAGAACTAATAGATTGTAGTTATACCTGAGGTTGGTTTCCGATATCCATGGACTACAATGTTCATTTAACATCAGGTTTCATATTAACAGAATATAATTTTTCAAGCGGATTTTGAAAGATTTATAAAAACATGAACTGAAATTTGTCGTTCTTACCAGTTCTATTTGAAAAGAAAAATCATAAATGCGTGTTGCGCCAAAACAACAATCTGGACCAAACACAACCTCCCGCCCCATTCATTTGATAGTGTCATACAAGTATGATTACCATCGTCCGTCCTCAAGTACTCCGAAGGATGCTCCAACGAGTCGAGATATACGGTAATTTGCCGCTCAAGTATCCTTGTGACGATATAAAAGGAACACAAAGGATAAAACTTTCAAAATGAGATTTAAAATAGTTTCAACTTTTCCATGATATTTTGAAATCGTATCGATGAGCGTCAACCTTTATTATAATCGTCTTTACGTATGAAGCACTCATATGTACAACCTGTATAAAATAGTTTGTGATCGACAAAATTTAGCAACACCATCTGCTGTCGAGAGGTGGATGTATCAGCGCTAATGGTAAAATTTCATAAGCGTTACCACATATAAAGGCTGTAGGTACTTAGACTCTATTGAACCTTTCTTCTGGAGCTTTCCCTAATACATTAACAGTTGTGCGTTGACCAGACTTCTCACTTACTCGACTTCAAATCACGGCCTATGATGTTGTTTTTCTTCTGACATCAAAGACTTTAAGTTCTTGCGCTGTGCTTTTACTTTGGTGTCTTCCAGGCCTAGAAGAACGTACTTTACCGCGTTACCATAAATGTGAGTATTGAGTCAACACAAACATGTCCCAGCCTGAGACTCTGAGAACAAGATCCATTTCGGATATTTTTGTCATCCCATTTCCACCATCAAACTATTTGATGCACGGGGAGTTTTCATTCTTTCGTCATTAACATCTCTCCGGTATGAACAACGCCCTTTGCGTCGTCATTGGTATTACGTGCCGCAGAAAAGGACGTCACGTCAGAGTCAGTCTGCAGTGAATATGCTGGTCCTAATTTAGGGCATTTTATCCATTCAAATATACCGGTGCTTAACTTTTAGATGGGATTACAATCCCTATTTATTATAAGTGAATGTTTAACTCTAGTTAAGACTGTAATTTTTTTATAAAATAACTTTTCACATAATACATTTAAACGATGCATTTTAGCTTTAGTAGAGATGAATGGCTTCATTCAACCTTGATTCCAAGCCAGTTTCTTCTACTTGTGTTGTTCTCAGCTAACTAACAAATAAAGTCGTAACACCAGGTCAATGTTGTAAGGATCGTTGGCTTTTATATCACCTGTTTGAGCAAAGTGGTAAACCCTAAGTCTTAGCCTAAATGTACTTTATGCTATCGTCCTGAATATTATCACTTTTCTTCTTAAATCAACTTTGAAAATTATCGCTCTCCGATAAATGTTTCTTCTACTAGGTAAAAAAATAAAAACGTATACATTACATTAATTACTACAACCCATATTGTCGGCAGACTTTGGTAGACTTCATACTCCTTACGTAATTATGGAGAACTCGCAGGTACGCAGGTTTCTTCACGACGTTTTCTTCCTCCGAAAAAAGTGATAATTGTTTGTAAAACGCCTCATAATATGAATAATTAGAAGTGTTGCAGGATTTGAATTTGAGCCTCCCGAGAGGCTAATTCGAGAGTTCGAACCACTAATTTACCAGTGCTTGTAATGTATTAATATATTTGTATTTGTGGAATGTAGTGCTTGGTTGATATTTAAAAAGATTTTGTCCTGTTTCTGTATGATGGCCTTAACGCAAATATAATACAACTTCTAAAGGAAATTCTACGTGAGTTACATTGATTGTGTGGCACAGAATGTGAATCGTGAGGAGACTCCAAATGAAGTGAGGCTTAACTATTTTCACTTATCTGAAGTTGACGAGTTGAGCCGCACTGAATTTGTAATTGAGGCGCACTGAAGCTTTATAATTATTTTAGTAGTACGTACATTTGTCGGGAAAAACATCGAAACTGATACAATAGAAGTAAATGATAAAACAAGTCTATCTTACTTAAAATACGGGAACTCGTAATAACTATTTTATGTCGATAGCTAGGACAAAATTTTACACACTTTGTATTGTTACTGTATTCATTATGATACACTAACAGTTAATTGTAATGAAAAAATTCTACAGTTTTACAAATAGAATATAAAATATTTACATTTATTATTTAGTATAATATAATTATATATAGTAAGTACGAACTGATTTCAATATAAAACCGCATTACGAATACTAACAACTTCTCTACGAAGTTTAATCCGCCCAAATCTCCGACATATACATAGTAACGTTTTCCTTAAATTATAACAGAAACGTTGAGCATTGTGTATCACAATATATCATTGGTATAGGTATTCTTGTGAACGGAGGAGGTACCTCGCTTGAAGCCAGTCCGAGAGCAGCGACCCTTCACAAAGTTATTTGAAGGTTTAAATTTACATTTTACTCATTTAGAACTTACATGTCATATCGAAGTTATATTGCTTAGTAAGTTTTGTTTATGTTTCTAGATTTGTTTTATCTTTTGAGAATACGTATACTCCCGCGATGCAGAGATAAAGCATAAATGTTTATCCAGATTTAATATTACAATGCTAAGAATTGTATATAGAAAAGACGATGTTATCGCTAAACAGCGCTTCCATCCAGATAACCTTTGGAATTATAAAAGTAAAGATTACTATGAATAGGTAGGGTTGTGAGTCAAACGTCACCTACAAAAAAATAAAATAAAAAGGTACCCAATACATAATATTTAAACAAATATATAGAACATACCAAATATATATATATATATATATATATATAAATATAAGTGTAAGTAAGTTAGCCGAAGAACGTAGGAATCCATCATGAGAATCTTTCCTTTAAGTAGGCGAATTGGGAGTCCTTTGAACTTAGTTCTGAATTGCGAAATGTGGTCGTATTTTTTAAGTCCAAAAAAACCGTATGCACATATTTTGGAGACGCTCAAGTTTATTAAGTTGCTCCTCAGTGATGTCTAGATAGCATATATCACCGTAGATAAGCGCAATTTTAGTTCGAATAGACAATGAATAGCGTAGTCTGTGTAACGTCAGTGCATTAAATAAACTCTTGCTTAATTTTTTAATCTGGGGACCCCATGAAAGGCTCTTGTCGATGGCAATACCAAGGTTCCGCACGGTGTCAGTAATTTTTACTCATTAGTTTTAACATAAGGTAATTTTAAAATTGAATAACATACTTGCGTACAGTGAGAACCAAGTGAAAATCGGTGTAAAAGTTTTCTGTAGAATACGGACAAATTTAAACAATCAAACGGAGAAAAATTCCAAACAAATTCTCTATCCAAATGAAGTATTTTTTATTGACAGAGACTCTCCTTGCAAATTAGTTATTATTTCAAAATTTAATTCGTTTACAAACGTAACATGTATTGTTAAAAATAAACATAGTGTTTGAATTTAAGTAATTACATTTTCAGAAATGAAATAATTACAAATAAATCTAGGTAGAATTTTTTATAAACATGAATTACATAGATACTCCAGTGACATAAGTGTACATTTTTGAAGCTAATCTTAAAAATATAAATGTAGTTACGATGGTAGAAAACATAAAAACCGAAATTCAAGAAATATTTTGTCAGTTTAAAATTAAAACTAAAACTTAAAGTTTAATATGTTGTAAACTTTACATATTGTTAAAGTTATTTGTAAGCACGTTTTGTAGTTGGCATAGATAAGTAGACAGGTTGATATGAAGATATTTTCGTATGGTAAACTTTGGCAAGTAGCCGCATTCTTAAAGAGCTTTAGTAAATAGCAAAGAAATTATTTAATATAATGTATTTTACTTAATTAATAATGTAATAAACATTTTAAAATACATTTCACTCTCAATTTATAAATTTTACGAAAATCTTTTTAAACTAAATAACTATTTTGGTATTCATTTTTCAAAAGTATATTTTATCTCTTATATTAATTGCTTGTGACATTCTGTTAGAACTACCCCACTAAACAATGCGGCTGTCCTGAAAATCAGTATAGCAGTTTACTACATTTACATCCAAAACACTATCACCTGTAATTAAATACAGGTTATTAATTGTTTTCAAATAAATTTTGAAACCTTTTAAATAAATTTTATCGTATAGGTAATATTTTGAAATTGAGCCTGTGAATTTTTTTCTTCATGTTTCTTTGGTTCCGTTTTCCATACCAGCTTCTTCGTAACCTTTGACGAGGTTCTCTAATATGAATCGGATTGTCAGTTTGTATATATTTTCGATGTTGGGCGTATATCTGTCGCCTAGAGTCGTCTTCGCTGCTTGCAAAAACGGTTGTTCGATTTTCTGCGGAAATAAAAGCAATAAAATTCAAATCTTTTGAAGCATTTCTAGCATACCATTCTACTATACATACATAATATATAAATGTATATATTCCATAATTTTTTTACCAATTTAAATTCTCTTACGAAAGACTCTTAGCGAAACAGAATTACGGTTCGCCGTCAAACTCATCAGAACTTACGATTGGATTTGCAATAGATACTGACCATTCGAGCGATATACACAAAAACAATGTAGTGGAGTGGCAACCTCGGATACCAGTAAATACTCTATATATTCAATTACCTTCAGTGAGCATTTATTGTCATTTGACTTATAACTAGCAATAGCTAACCGATTGACTCCGACAGAAGTATCAAAAGTATAGAAAACCCATGCATGTGTGATGTGTATAGGCTGACGGATGAATCTACAACAGGGATTCCCAAACTATTTTGGGCAAGAGACCCCTTTTCCAAAATGAAGATACCTCAGACTCCCACAGACAAATTACTTTAAAATACCCCTTATCTAGTTTTTTCCATTGATACAAAATACTTACCAATTTAAAAACTTTGCGATTAATTATGTAACTAAAATTGAGATCTATTTCTCTTCAAAATTTAACAAAATAAATAGACACCAAATTCAATAAATATGAAGTGTAATTAATAATTATAAATAAACATTTCTCAAAATACTTAAGAAAGTAATTATTGTTTGGAAAAAAAAAACAAAAACATTAAAACCGCTAAGTAAAGTCAATTCAATGTAAAAGATGAACCTGCTGACTGTTGCAGCCTTAAATCACGGCGTTCGTTGATTTTCAAACGGTTTCTTTGTTTTATCAAAATTTTTATAACCACACTGAAGCCTCTTTCGGCTGGGTATGATGACGAAAAAGCTATAAAGTATTTTTCAGCAATGTTCCACAATGCAGGATACTGTGTTTCAATGTTACGCTGCAACCAGAACATCTGATAGCCTTGGTAAAACATCTGCTTAAGCTCCTCGTCTGTGCTGATGGTAAACAATTTTTCTTGCATTATCACATTGGCTTCTTCCATGGCTCTGACATTGTATGAAGATCCTCAATCCTCTTAGTAAAATCCTTGTCTAATGCGTCCAAGTGACTGACACATGATAAAATAATATCATCTTGAAACATGTCTGGTAATTTTGACAAATGCAGAAACTATGAATATTCTTTCCTCCTCACATTCTATTTATAAAGGATGAGTTTATCCGCAACGACCGATATAATTGATTTTGTTTTACTCGAGTTGAGATCGTCATACCAAAATCATTCAACATACCAAACATATCAGTCAAGTAATAAATATTTGTTTTACAATTCCTCAGATTTTCTTTCCGACTCTGATGTTTTTCTTGTAAAAACTTCAAACCAGATTCCAAAATAGCTGAAAATCTTGCTAAGCATGAGCCTCTTGATGGGGAGCGAACTTCAGTGTGCAGAAGTAACCGAGTAAAGACTTCGTCGTTTTCCTCACACAGCTGACCAACTAACTGATAGTTTAAAGAGTTGTTTCGAGTCTTGTTGACAGTATTAATATATTGTAGAGACTGATGCAATCTAGGACTCAGATTTTTTGCTAGTAAACGCTGTCTGTGAATCATGCAGTGAATGATCAGTACCTCAGGCAGTTGTCTCTTTAAGTAAGCTATAAATCCACGATGACGACCATAGATGGTGCACCATCAGTCGCAACAGAAATAATGTTCGTCCATAGAATAGCTTTGTCGGTAAAAAACGTTCCATAGACTGAAAAATCGATTCTCCTCTAGTATCCGTCTCAAAAATATGTAGCAAAAAGTAGTTCTTGACACATATTTTCTTTTGTAATATATCCAACATATCCTAACAACAGAGCTTCATTGCCGGGTAATGTAGACTCGTCCAACTGAGTAAAAACCTGTTGGTTTGTAAGAAATTGCATAAAATATATTCCACGTCGCGACCCGTCTCGTCTATTCGTCTCTGAACGGTGTTATTGCTCAAAGGAATTCTCTTTATATTATCATGTGCGGGCTTGTGCAATATATTGTTGAAGACTGGCTAGTAAAATAAGCTGCTCTCCAATTGTGTGGCGTGTCCCCGACTTCAAAATTGGTAAAGATATATTATAGGACGCTCGTAAACCATCAACGTCTTGCGTAGATGATGACGCAATCATGGATGTTATGGATGGATTTTTCTCTAGTTTTTCTTTAACCGCTTGAAACAAAGACAAGGACATTTTTTTGTCAGCATGTATTCTTGATGAGTGGTCATTGAAGTCCTCATGGTATAATTACTAAATACTCTTTTACATATGAGACACATTGGCAAGTGTTGGTTTGATACAGATGAAATAAATCCTAACTTCAATCAGTCCCAACCGTACTGTCTGCAATTTTTTCTTACCCGTGATTACAAAACTCGCGGTAATCCTGCAATTAAAAGAAATGTTTAAGAAACTACTTAAAAAAACAATAATAAAACTGTTAAATTTGCACATCAGCTTATTTTTATCACACCTAGGTACTGGATGTTTATAGGTATTGTTACAAACTTACTAATTGATAAACTTAGATAAAATCACTGCAGTAGGTATAGAAAAATTGTATTAACGCAAAAAATTGTATTACCAATCAACGTCAAAGATAAAACAAAGAAAATAGAACATGTATAACTTTAGGTAACAAGTTTTCTAAAGTGATTTCAAAAAATACTCAGAAAAATAAAAAAAAAAAACGTTTTTTGGGTACTTACCCTGTTACTTTTTCATAAACTACAGAAATGTTACGCTGTTGACGCGCGCAAGTAACTAAGCGTTGTGTAAATTATTTTTCAATCTCTCTATTTTAATTCAGATTATTTAGGTACGTAATCACTTTGTAAACTCTTGAAATCAATTAGTAGATGAGTGTATTATGATTGAAGCTTCAACGAATTTCAAAACGCAAATGAACTTTAAACTTCTTCTTCTTCAACTTCGATGAGTTGAACTTCATCATAATTTCGTTCGTATTAAATCGCATATATGCGCCACATACAGAGCAAGTCAAAACGTGCCTGAAAGACTTATACGCTCAAACACATTATATTGTACGAACTTGTCCACGCTTATTGACTTGTCAATTTTTTCATCTTGTACGAACTTGTGCACGCTTATCTACTTGTTGAGTGTTTTTAAAGTAACAAGTTAGTACACGTAACACAACTTATACAGTATTCTGCAAGTTTCAAATAAGAAATTGTGTTAATTAATAGGGGTCGATTTGTAGACCTCGTCGACTCCCTAAATCAGTTTCCCTTTGTGTTCACCCCTGGGAAACCCATTTCGACCCCAAAGATTCGATATCGACCACTTTTGGGAATACCTGATCTACAAGATCGGTTACAAGTTGTGATGGGGTAATAGTATCACTAGAAAATTTACCATAAAGTTCTCTGCCTCGAACCCAGGAACCTGTCGGTGTGTACTCCCGATGTGGCGCACGTACGCGAAAAAGGAGTCCATGTCCGCCAAACCCTTGATCCCCTCGTCCAGGGTGTGCATGACTTTCGTGGCGTGTTCAGCCAATTCCGCTGACATGATCTGCGCTTCTTTAGTTCGAAGTTCGCGGAAGTTTTCGAACAGATGAATCAGATCTTCGTTCTCTTCGAAGAGCCTGAAAGAGATGATAGAATAGTGATTAATGGAAGCCAAGAAGTAATAACATGAATGTATGATTTGTGGTAATGGCAAAAACACAAGCAATAGAATTGGGCGTTCAGGATCCAACATGTGTCAGTTATCAGTAATTGACAAATATTTGTACTTAAATCTGTGTCCGGTGCAGACAATTTAAATAGATATTTTTTGTCTTTCTATTTAATAAAACGTCCTTGTTATGGCTGGTTATTAAGCTAACTTTTTCAGACACTTGTGACTTTATATATTTATTATCTAACTGTCCATCGATCCACATGATCGTGTATCGTGGAGTATGCTTGATTTACCTCAGGCTTTTTAAATACTTAAAGAGATCCAAATGCCAAACGAGCAGACGATCCACCTGATGGTAAATGGTCACCGTCGCTCATGGACATCAGCAAGAGCAAAGGTATCACTGATGCTTTGTCGGCCAGGAAATGACAAGAAGGTTAGAAAGAAGGTACTGGATCTCAAGCCCCCAGCCGTAATACGACAAGTTGTTTGGCGGCTGACTCAAGCAGGAGGGTGGTAGCTTCACGGAAAGATAATAATACCAGTAATAATATTAATAACTTAATAATAATACTGATAATATAATCCATACGCGAAGCCCTATCACCAAGCAGGCTGGATTCCGTCGCCTCTTTCGACACCCTGTTCTTCCAACATGGGATTGGGGGATGGGATTGGGGGCCGCCTCAATACGGAGTGAAAGCATTGTAACATAAGTGATTGAATCACAAGACATTTAATAGTACCTACGCAGCAGTAAATAAGTGAGGATAACTAAACCGATAAAATCCAAGTACAATCCAAACATAAATTCACCAACGCGAAATCGTATGCAAAAACTAGAGTAAAACAAAAATCTGTACCGGCCGAGCTCGGGAGCATAAAATCTCTTTATCTGCATATGTACCCATTTGGCTGATTTCATCCCCGCCACTGAATACTGGCTTAGTGATCTGCAGTTTTTATTCAAATGTTTTCTGTTCATTTACCACATTTCTATGAAAACATATCATCTGTCGTCTATGGTCATCTGGTGGCATCAATGGCCACGGGCGTGAGAAAGAGTGTACAAATAATGATTTTCGTGTATGTTTTAAACAAAGTATTATAATACTGTATTTTGTATGTTTGATTGTTTGTAGTTTAACATATTTAAGTATGAGGTTACTTCCTTATTTTTTTATAATTATAATAGAAACGAGAAGAAATAAAGTACCGACTCTTAACCCCCCAGACATTAACATAATAATACTAGTAATAATATTAATGACTTAATAATAGTGCTGGTAATATAATACTTATGCGAAGCCCTACAAACAAGAAAATCTTATCTTTGATTTTTTATATGAGGTCTTTATAATTAATGTGTCATATAAAGCACTTAATATTTCTTTATTGTCATATTCGGTCTCTTTGAATCTGTTCCTCCAAATCAGAATTTGCCTTTGTGTCAGTGATTGAGTCACTAAATTTTATATTGAGACCACATTTTAACGTTTTAATCAAGAATTTTTTGGGAAAAGAAGGCTGTGACGAACGAAGTCGGAGTGTGTCAGATTTATGGAACTCGAATAATGACAATAACAATTTTAAAACTTCTTTCTTGTCGGGGCGAATAAAAACCAATTTTCCCATACAATACATATGTGAATATTATCTTTCACGAGGCCATTTATTTCCCCACATTGTACGTGTTAACTTTCCTCCCGCATGACAAAAGCGTTTTCCTTCCAAAAGCTTTGTATCCCGTATTCCTTTGTGAGCATTGATTTCCTAAGGGACGACAAAATATTTATAAAATAACTTTTTTTTACTGTCATCGAAGCAAGGTACCGTATTTATGTGCGACACATCAGGTGTAAACCACCCGGACATCTATGAATAACCTCAAACCAAATTACATTCCTGTCTCAGGGCAGTCACAAATGTGTTAATATTGCTAAGGATTATAATAGAATGTTTTATCGATCCTTAACACTGAAATTCCAAGAAAGTTTTCGTAGTTTCCGAATAATAATAAATTATAGTTTAAAAAACACGCTTTAATAGCAAACCGAACTTAATAGTTACAATTAACATAAAAAAAATATAAATTAATATAAATATGTGTATGCATTTACATATATCCTGCTGAATATACGATATTTTGTTCTTATTTTATTGTTTCTTCATTGTTTTTATGCTATCTATGCAACGATATCGGTACTAAAATATATGCTACTCTACTAGTTTAACGAACAAATATCGTAGTTCCAGTCGCGCCGACTGATGTCACAGCGAAAGCTTAGAACAAAATTAATTAATTAAATTAAATTTATGAATCAATATTTGAAAATTATTGCATTATCGTGTATTGTCATCGAAACTGAGCACATAGTTATAGTAGATTTTTATCTAGTCGGGAAGTGCCCAATTTTCAATCACAAAGTTCCAAGCTTCCGCCGCCGTACAGACAGAGAAGAACTAAGTATGTGCCAATAAAAGCGTATAAAAACGCAAACACCGTAATAGAAATAAGCGCACGTTTTGTAGTAGGTACATGTAGTCTCATCAATTCCAAATTCAATCCAACCGTGACGACTCGTGGAGTACTCGGTTGACCAATGGGTAAGACGAGACTCGTATGAGGTGGTTTATCTACCTGGCTAGTGATGCTCTGCTGCTAAAACCAACCGTGATATATTAACGTGTGTTGGTTGTAAGTTTCAAGGGTTAATATCTTGTCGACTGTCACTGGTTCTGTCTTTGCTGGTAACACGTTGGTGAAATCTTTGTTATCACGAATCTTCCTGAACAGCGTTGATATCAGGTTCGACGGCTCCTTTGCTCGCTATTGCTCTGAGAATATAATTCTTATCTCATATTATAATTCTTATCCTAATTTCTAAATTCTAATTTGTCTGTTATGTACAATAATAATAGACTATCTACATGTAAATTTTTAGTCACCGCTCCGTACCGGTGTTTGACTCTTCCAAATATTGATATCAATTTAGCCGCTCAAACGAATAATGCATACGATATTAATCAAGTGTCATGCGTCATTCGAGAAGCAACCCGCCCCATCAATAGCAGTCACGCCGAGGCATTTTACAAATGTTATGGATATGAAATTTCGGATCTGGATATGGATACGGATATATGAAAATTATTTTAGCGGTTTCGGTTACGGTTACCTTAAAAATTTAATAATAAAAACTGTCTAAAATTAGAACTTAAATAAGAGACTAACGTATCGGCTCGGCTGGCGAAAATGCGTCATAATACATTTTATTTAGACTCTGCCGCCATCCGAAATTACCCAAAACTTTTTTATCCGATAGTTTCGGTTACGGTTGCGGAGCTCCTTAAAATCCCTGATATCCCTACCTATACTCGTAGCTGCCAAGCCACAAACTGGTTTGCCCGAGTCTCTTTCCACAGTGGGAGAGTATAATACTGTAGACCATATTACTCAAATACACATAGGATATGCATAGGAGTCATAGCCTTTTAAAGGTGAGAATGTTATCAAGGACTCTAGTAAGGAAGTATTGCAATTATGTCCCCGGGGAAAAATTGAACTGAAAAGAAGTTATGTCAAATATGAAGGATACCTTTGCTATTACCTATATGCTTTAGAACCAACTTTACAACAATTGTGACTCCGTTGGCCTATTGGTGAATTTAACAACCGGTCACTTCGAGTCCTATAGTTAACGTATACAGTTGAAGGAGAAGGACAAAAAAGATCTGCCCTCGGATTTCTCGCTTACGTATATGTCTAATTGACACACACAGGAAACACGTAAAAGCATTTCGTAGTTATTTCTAGAAGCAGAGTGGTAGTTAGCCACGCTTTTAAGAACTTAACCACCATGTACTAGTTCTGTGGAGATTAAACTTGTTGGTGCAGAGCCCAGCAACTTCCAACAGGAGGAAGCCTCATCTGTAGACCAACAGGATGCACCACGAGTTGATGTTTAATTTTTTTCAAGGATTATGCATTACACTCAACGTACTCAGTCACTCTCTCTCCGTGCATGTATGCAACTCACTCATAAGACATCATCATTGGTCAATTATATTATTGACATTACGCTAGGCGTTTGTACCAGCATGGGACTTAATTTATTAAAACTGTCGGTATTTAGAAACGCCGTTTCCACGAGGCGTTATTACAAAACTTATTTCAGCCTTGTGTAACTTCGCCTCAACTACTCAGACGAACCTTCGCCGTGTAAGTCTAACGTTAAAAGTTACAACCACGGAGTTGATACATACATATGTGCATTGTTTCTGTTTTATATCCTGGTTATTAAAACTAATTGGTTAAAACCTTTAGTAGTATAGTATTTTGGAAGCTAGTTTCACCCTGCAAGTGATGGCGTTCACCAACCATGGATAATACCAATCTAATCGGTTGGTACTTTTTGCAGCTCTGAATTTTTATAGAGCTTGTATATTGTTAGAATAAGATTGTTTTTATTGTTATACCGCCGATAGAAAACGAAAACAGTTTCTATCATGTGCGAGAAACTTCTCCGTCTTACTTATTTAAATTTAAATCATTTATTCGAAATATAAAACGTGAATTATTGGTATGCAAAAAAGGTCTCTAAACAGATCAGTACATGAGTTTAAACTTGTCTAAAAACACAAGAAGTGTAGCTACTCCTGGACATACGGCCAGTAGATACAACTGCGATAACACGGCTAAGGTAACACAGGATATATTCTATTTTTAAAATATTTAAAAACGAAATAACACATTTAACTTTTTATAAGTGCAGCATTAATTTTCACCCAGCTCACGCATCTGTTTTCCATAGATAAACAAACACTGAATGTTTGTACGGCGCAGACACCCACACATATGCAAGTCATGCAATTGAGTAGGATTTATATTTGTATGTTAAACTTTGTAACAGAGAACAAAACGGTGATTCTCGAAACCTCATAGATAAAAATCACGCCGAATTCCGCGGTGAGATCGGAATATAGACGAGTAAATAACATTGACGTTAGAAATTAGTGACAAAGAATGCAGACGGCATCTTTACCATATTGCCGGCCCGTTTAATTGAGGCCAATAGGTGTTTGAAAACTTTCATAATTAGGCTCTGAATTTAAACTTATATCAACGCGAGCATTGTACTCTTATATTGTACTATATTAATTCTTGATTATTAATATACGATAGACACTATGGCAAATGGGCCTAACTTTAAATTTGTCCGTTTCACATTCCTTGGCACCACATCACGTCACACGACGCTAACGACATCTTCAGGCACTAAAATCGACTCTGTTTTTAGTGGATGTAATCTAACTACTGAATTTTGTGCTTGAACTTATTTAAACCCATCTCATATGGAAAAATATTTTGATTGTTTGTTCCTCTATGGCAGTATCTTCCTACCTTGTTTCCTTCCCGTATCCCTTAATAAAACTTTTCATTTATGATAACTCCACATAGTATATTACTAAAAATGTGTGTGTATACTACTAAAATGTGTATACTACTAAAAATGTAAGTTATAAGATTCATTTTAAACGACATATTGTAAACATAATACATTAAGTATTTTAATGTCCATATAAGTTAACTGTTTCAACTAATATTTCCGTTATTAACAACATAACTTTCACGTACCCTCAATGGAACCCCACGTACCTCCAGAGGTATGGTCTTCCTTGCAAAATGTCGATGGTATTGACGTTCAACTGAGATCACCTATGAGCCATACAACTCAACACAGAGATTTAGACCGGCTCCAATGAAATAACCTACTACAGGAAATTTTTGGGCGGTTTTTCTTATTGCACTGGTGTATGCTTTTAAATGTTCAGATATAATTGATTTTGATTGAAGGATAAAGGAGTTTCAGTAGCTATAATGAACTTTATAATCCCCGGGGTATTGGTATCTAATCAATTTTAGGCGACCATATGTAAGCTGCAACCTTTATATACTGGCAGAAAATAGCTTTTATGTTATTTTGCCTACTTAGTATCCTACTAATTTCAGTACTTTCACATAAAAGAGATATGTCACTTTATTTAATTTCACCTTTCTGTTCTATATGATGTGGTGCTGTGGTCGTTTTATTGTAAAACTTTATTAATATGAATTCATTCTTGCATTAAATTGTCATATGACATGTCGCACCCTTAGAATGAAAGGGACTTAACTCAAAAATAGCAATTTATGGGAAATGACGAAGAAAGTTTTCAAAAATGTATGGCCTTGAGTAAATTTAAAGAGACTAATTTATGAGGTTTCCATTTTCCCCTGTCTCACTCATAATTCCGGCTCTTTTTCAGCATGGGGTTTTAGAGTAGGCTTTTTTAAGTAAATTTATAGTAAAATCTGGAATTTCAGGAATTTTGAGTTAAGTCACTTTCATTCTAAAGGTGCGATGTATAATAGGCGTATTTAGTCTGTGCTTATCAACCAATGCTAAAAGTTTAGGATATTGGTTCACGACATATCATGTCGCTAATTTTACTGCCGGAGTCTTAAGAAGATTACAAAAACAAAATTATAAGTACTCGTTACGCGTTAAAATATATAGTTAGTCTTAACGAATAAGGAGAAATCACGTGGAATTGATATAATAAATTTGGACATTGCTGGGCACATTTACTACTTATGTTATAGGTTAACTTTTCATGCCGGGAAATGGGTCTGTTCTCACGGAATAGGAAATAAACGTTCAGAGGGTACTAAACAAAATTTTGTCTCCGTTTCTGCAACTATTGCAATAAATAGAACTAGAAAAACCGAACCTTAAAACAATGAAATGGGAAAAACATGAAGTTAAGCTGTCTCATGAAAAGGAATAACTTCCTCAGATTTGGGTTCTGTTATTATAAATAAGACGTAGGATTACTGAAACGAAGCGAGGGTAGGTTAATAGTGTGTCTCTATTTCTACATTTGTTTATATGTATGTGTTTGGGATGTAGAAACCTAAACACAACCATTGGTTCAAGCCAACTTCCTCTGCACGTAGTGTATCCTGTACACTGACAGTGAGGAATCTAGATTCTATCTTTTGAAAACTTTTCGGTCACATAAGTACAGATTTGTGCGCTACTACTGTGTTCGGTGTTACTATTTCTTTAGCACTTAATAGTTGTTACAAAACATGTTTTTCAAATAATTGCACAATAAGAGGGTAGCCACCACGTCTTTCTTCGTTATCTTAATAATACGCTAGCGCGCCTTGTCAGGTACTTTGGTAGGAAGAACCAGAAGCGGAGTCCAAATTTGGTTCCATATAGACGTGGTGGGTAAGGTTGCCAACAATTGGGTAGTTTCTACTGTACCTTACGGTTGCATTGAAGGATCGCCGTTAAGAACGGGTACCTGCTTTTTTGTATCCGATATATATGTATCCGTAAAGGGATTGGTGGCTAAAGAGTGTCAAATGTGTCTCAGGGCACTGCTATATGTCGAACATTGGATTCACCACTGTTTAAATTAAAGTTCAATTCGCGTTGTACAATTTTTTTTATTTCCGTTTTACTTTACACTCAATCACTGTTACTATTTTAACTTGTTAGTTTTTCCTAAACGAACAATAATAAAACAAAGTATATTGATACCGAGCGGCCCGAGGCAGACATTTATGTTACAGATAAATGTTTGTACTCACGTCATTTGGGTTGTGATGTCTATTATTATTATTAAAATGGAAATAGCGAATAGACGTACAGTCACCTGGTACTATACAGCGACTGCTATCCAGAGAATTCTCCTACAACGACGTATAATCGCAATCATATTGAAGTGTGTCAAATTTATAACTACTTCTGAAGATTGGAAAAAAAAGTTAAAATGTTAAAACGACTATGACATGGCAAGAGAGTTCTAAAGCTCCACGGAACCCCGTCAGTGGCCTCATGAGAGGCACCGCTGCGTTCACAGGAGATCTTGAAACATGAAAGAGAACTTTAAATTTAAAAATTAAATAATTTAATTACGTAAATATCGTTACAATTGTTAATACGTGTTCATGCCTATAAGTATTATGCTACCAGTTCAGCCAGCAAATATTGCTTATTAAATATAATTTTCAAAAGAGGTCAGGTATGTTTAAAGATTTTAACTTTTATCAAAACATTAATATCGCATTATTACCAATTTGTTTGTGCTATGTCCGGTTTTAATTGCTTTTTAATAGCAATTATTTTCGTCTACCTACTTGTATAAAAGAGGAAAAAAATTATATGTCACCGTACAACACAACCTGCTACTGCGGAAACCAACAATTTCGGACAGGAATTCATTATAAAATATTTAGCACTACAAAACGATTTTTAGAAATTTCATGATTATAGTCCTGAACGGCGTGAAAACGATTGTATAAAACATTTATTCCGCGCATGTAATATCTTTAATGTCGGTACACCTAGATACCGATACTCGTCGAGATTAAATATGAGTTCACGTATTTTTCAGAATAGGCAACGGTATGTGTTCTTGGGTATTTTAAAATTTGTTTGTACAAATCTGATTCGCCATGGTTATCGAATCGAAGTAATCGAAGACTACTAAGTGTTACCTGTAAAGAGTTTTCTTGAAAGGCAGTATTGTATTTAAATTGCAAACAAAAAAAAACGTGGAGCACAGAGGTTCTTTAAATAGTAAAATTCGACACTTGGAAACGTGGAATTAATGTCATTAGTTAATAAGTTGACTTTCTGTCAAATATTAATTGATCTAGTTTTTGTCTACAAGCAATATTAGATTTATTTACTTCATGTGGTTAGGTTCCCATTACTGAATAAATGCAAATTAATTATCAAAAAATCTTTGCAATTATTCACTCCTTATTACATTTGGTTCAAATATAAATCAAATGATTATTCATTACTAACAAAAGTAATTTTCTTATTCAATGTGCCTATTATAAACTCAAAACTTACATAGTTGCAAATTCAATGTTATATTTTCAGTTTTAGTAATTGCTCAGAAATATAGGATTTAAGATGACCGGGAACTTTATACTCCATTCCATTGAAGAAAGTTTTACCTTCGAGCTATTCACAGACATTTCTTGGTTTCAGTTTACGTTTGACCATGCTTGTGTATGCGAACTGCATAATGAACGAAATAACAATTGTTCTAACAGTCCGGTTTCCCGTTCATCCACTCTTCTGCTCAGTAGTAGTTTCGGAGCTAAGGAACAATTTCGAGCGGTTCGGATATCTAATGAATGAAAATCGATATCTAATGAATCGTTTCATTCACTCAATCATTCATCCATTTCTTTTTCAAATAATACTGTAATTACGGCCAGAACACGGATCTCAGACTTCTTAAGGAATTTCACCGGGCCGTTCTAGAATAAAAAAATTGGAAATGTTTGTCTGCAGATTATAATGCCGGCTGACAGCTTCCCTTACAAACCATCGATCGTGTTAAAAACGTTACACAATTCGTATGCAATGGTCAGAATGCTCCGGGCCTATAGACAACGCAACAAATTGTTAGCGATGGCGACATTCGAAATTTAAAAATATACTGAGATAATATATGTGACATATGTATATGCTATGTATGTCACATTGCTTTCCATTGTAGTAGCACTCTTGACACATGGGTTGTGTTTGTCACGTGACTTTTCGGGCGCCGGTATAACCTGCCTCACGATATTTCACCATTTGTCCCTATTACCAGCCATGCTGCTGCATTCATGTAGGGAAATTTAATTGTTATGTTATATTTAAAACAATAAAATATCTCTGTTTGTTAAGACTTGTATGTCTGTGAAAACATGTCATGTTATGTGATCAATAGCAAGAGAAATGTTTGTGCGGTCCCAGCACATACATAACTTTGAGATAAAGCAGTGAACGGCGAACCGAGTAGCGCATTTGCATATATGTTGAAACTTACTACCTTCATGGAAAATTGTTACGCTCCCCGTTTGCATATTAATGTGACTTTGGAACTATACTGACAATAGGTGTCCTTGCACACGAGTTGCGTATCTTTGGCAGTGCGATCGATGGTTAGTAAGTGGCCGTCGGCCGGCAAAATATGTTCCAAATATATTAAGATGAAAATCGTTCCAAATAACTGATTGATTCTAAGATCAATGGCCTGTTAATGGGAGAATATTACATTGATCCGATGTCCACTTAAGTGATGACTTTCGTCTTCTATTGCACATTAATATTTTGCTTATGAGGTAAAATGTACCAAGCTGATAGATAACATTAGGAATGTCAGTCTTTACACACCTTTGAAAATAAGATTGAAAATAGGATGCGTGTTATTTATTCGATGTCGGACTTTGTGTTCATATAATTCAGTTTAAAAATACAAAGGTATATATTTATATATATGTAATACGGCACTCACCTGTTGGATGGAAACAGACACTAACTGGCGCACGATGCAACAATTCAACCTCACCCTTTTCGCTTTTTGTAATGTCAATGTTATAATGTCATGAATTTGATTCTAATTCCTATAATTCTTTCGTCAACGTCCTTTTGCCTTTAAAAATTGTATTTTAATAGTATCGTTACTAAATTCATTCTTCAGTGTACTCAAATATTCTGTGCATTTTTTTGACATGATAACGTCTTATAAATCGATGAACGCCGGCTGCACGCAGGAAAAAGCATGACTCATTGTCACGTTCCGCCTGAGCCGACCGAGCAAGCGAGAGCGCGGAACAAGCGATAGATAGGCACGATCGGCCTAAGCGTTCGGCTTGTGACGCATCTATCTCTCTTCCACTTCATCGGCCGATGCGTCTTAAATATCACTAGTGTACATAAGTTGTAAATAAATTGTTAATTGTTACTTGTAATTAATCTGTATAACATAAGTAAAAATTATTTGAATTAACGAACGCAAATAAATGTTAATTTATGAAAAAAATTGTAATTTTCAATTAAATCCTTCATTGTATTATACAAAATAATGATAATTCAGTGATAATAGTTCAATTCAAATCATAAAAGTATCCAATTTTTAATCAATGTTTTCTTATGACGTTATCACGTAAAATTATCGTTTGTACACCGACTTTACAGACAACCAATTTTTTTATAAATTTCATTCATGCTTCTAAGTTTTAGTCGTTTCGCCTGGCATTGTGCTACTGAGTTGGAAAATACCAAGATTGCCAATATACATTTTACCTGGCTTTTCCGAACGCTTTATATAATTAAACTCGACCGGATTAGTTGATGCTCGCCACGAAGCTTCGTTGTCGTAATTGTTTGTTGTTCTGTTGTTTTAGACAGACGCCGTCGGCGTTATTCTATTGCTTTAAATGAGCATTGTAACGAACGACTCTTACTCAGATAGACACCAACAAACCTACAGTATAGTTTGTGGTGTTCTATTGTACCAGTTTAATGGATTCCATTCAGTAGAATAATCTGTTTATGGGCCTGGATTTAGACGTATGGTACACAAAGAATAAATTCAGAATATGGGCAATAATGTGATATAAAAAGAATACTTTTACCTTAGATCAACTCAGAAGAACTTTTTTTACCAATAGCTGACCAACAAGCAGACCGGCCATTTGTTGGTGAGTGGTCAACCACCTATGGGTTTCGGTACATAAAAGCATTAAAAAAAACATCGGTACATTCACAACTAAAAAGGAAGTGGAGAATCGCCTCATTATATATCTATTTTTAATATTATCTATGTATCATCATTGTGCGATCATAGATTATAGTCACATTTACTATACAACCCGCCCCATAAGTTAATTTGAAATTTATGCAGCATATTGTTACTAGATCGGTAAGTATTGGTCTTTAATAGCCCTGCCATATTATCCAGCAGTAAAGTTGGACAAATCGCTTTCAGTAACCATTTGTGTACTATAAATAACACTAATACCCGTCCGAATCCATAAAGCGGAACTACGATCAAGGGAGGAGGACCGCGTGACCTCGAGTGGGTCGTGCAAAAGACTGAAGTGTTTCAATTGGCTGATGTCTTTTTATACTGAGATAGATGAAAACGTTTAAGAATTGTTTTTTGATATCATTATTAAATGAATGTAAGTATATGCGGAAACTTTCACATTTATTACTTCGAAAGCTTAGCTTATACTCATAAAATTATATAAACCGTACCCCAAACAGCTCAACAATCAAATTAAATCGAATAATGTAAGTCTCCGTGCGTAGGTAGTCTACGTGCAGTTACAAAGTAGATATTGCAATTCGAAGTTGATGGTTCATGATAGCCAATAAACGAGCCAACGGTACCCCTAATGATAACTGGTCATTGCGGCCCAAGCCGGTGACTTTAACAGCCTCAGCTGTCGATGATGCCACATGTCTGTGGCCGGCTATTATGAAAGTGGGCAGCCGCTATCCGATACTGGAAATAAAATAATAATAATAAAACCATTTCACGGTCGGCTCTAGGTGGAAGGTAGCTAGCCACGCGTGTAGAGTATCCGACCATCGTTGGGCTTACCGTGTGATTGAAGTTGATGGGACAGTGCCCTGTGACCTCTGACAGAAGGGATTATTCATCGTAGCCCAGTCCGTTGATCAGCTGGTTGCAGCACGAGCTGGAGAGGTTGGCTTGACCTCAAAGGTTGGGAGCCCCTTACACCCCAGTATAAGAAGTATACACCCCTTACACCCCAGTATGTATAAGAAATGATATAAAAATATTTATCTTCTTTATTATTATTTTTTCGTATAATATTCTTTATTCTTTATGTAAATAAATATTATTTTAAAAATTTTGCGAGACACAAAGTCCATTAAAGTTAAACGGGACATCTGAATTTAAAAACTAGAAAACTATGTATCCAGTTTATATTTAAATTTAAAACTAAAACTACTTGGGAAATTCTTAGAAAATTTATAAATTTTTAAAAATTTACATAAACGTGTTTACGTTTTCGTGTAAATTAGACATCATCTGAATGATTTTCAAGAATATCATCACTTTTATTTAAGAACGAAGCTTTTGGCTCGGATCTGGCAAATAATGAAGCAAAACAAAAATAACACGTTTATGTTCATCGATTAACTAAATGAATTTTAATGAATTCATTATTATTAAACTATAAAAGCAGTTTATAAATGAAACGGTACAATTAAATAATAATTAAATATTCATTTTAAAACTTGGACTATTTTTTTATTTTCAATATATTAAGAATATTGAATTAGTGTCTCGAACGTCAGGTTGAGTGCCTGTATAATTCTAAAATCATCAATATTGTTATTGATTACAAATGATATAAAGTATAAAAAGAATATATATAATTCAATGTGCTATGCATGATTGTATATTCCAAATATTGCGTCAAAAATTTTCATTAAATACTTGCAGTCATCTATCAAATTGCAGACAAACGGACAGTATTGTCAATACACATCCCCTCTGTCTGTGACGGGCGTTATCTTTATGTATGAAATGCGAGCCATTTTTGTATATGTTGTACATTTTATACCACGAACAAAAATGTTGTACCCTTTATGAGGTTTCGTTGACGTGGAATACTTTTTTATAAATCTCAATATTTATTCCGACACATTTAGAAGCAGAAAATAATTATACGCCTCCTCCGTACCATGAGCCAATGGATATTTGCGAATACCCTCAAATTACAGAATAATGCTATTAGAATTTATTTATTTTAAAAGCTTCATTTCAATATGTTTCCCTCCTTTAGTATATATGTTTTTACCATTAAGAAATAAATGCTTAAAGCGATCTAAAAGTCTCAAATGTCACTAATGTTATAAAGAGAGTGATCATTTAATAAGTTTGTATGTATGGGGAGGGTAATGTCCAGAACCACGGCACCTTTTTAAAAAAAATCCATTTTAAAGGTACATTATTTCGCATGGACATAGATTATATCATGTATTAAAATTGTAACTTACTGTTCGAAAGACAATACAAACTCTGACACAGTTGTCACTTCCCCGTTTAAAAACCTTAAATAGACTCCGAGTCCATACAAACTTGAAAACAATAATAATAAATAATAAACGATTACACACTCACACCCCCGCACTAGGATTCCCTGTGTTGCGGGTGGCTTGGACATGGACATACACAAATATGACATAACAAACACCCATGACCCGAGATCAAACATTTATCTGTCACATAACTGTCTGCCCCGGCCGGGAATCGAACCCGGGACCCCTCGCTCGCTCACTACCAACTGGACTATGGGGTCGTCAAACAAGTATGGAGTTCGGTTTGTTGTAACTGTGGAAGCTTGATAATTCCATGGTGCGTTTTGACTGTAACGTACTAACGTTAACAAAATTATTGAACAAAGTATCCCGTTCCGACTACAGTTATAATGTACAATTTTCTCGTTTTAAATCTTTCCTCCAGTCTTTCTCGCGATAATCTCATGAATTCTCTTTATTTGTCGTGCTCCTTACCTACATTCCTTCAAGACTCAAAGAGCATTATATGTCATATAAATTTGCCCCCATTTACATGTATACCTATCGGCTAATTTTGTAATTACTAATTACCTTACTCTCTCCTTTTTTTCTTTTGCTTTCTGTTTATACATATGTTCATGAACACCTTGCGTCTTACCTTTATTTTTTGTTTACTTTTAATTCCTCTCTACCTTAGGTTGCCTGGAACAGATGGCTCTTAGCGACAAGGTAGCCTATTTTTAACACCGTGTTCTCTACTCTTTCCAATTTTTTTTTGATGTAAAATAAAATGTATTGTATTGTATAATCTGTGATTATACAACAGAATGTCATGTGTCAATGTCAATGTCAATATGTCACTTTTTGGTACAATAATAAATAAAAAGCTCATTTATCTTTGTGCAAGTATGTAATCGTCGAATAAATGTTCAATAGGGAGTGCAATTCGTTTCCCGTTCTTGTTAGTGTTCTCTTCTCTTGGAGAGATCTTTGCCTTAAAATAAATGGCCCTTAGGGACGCGACAGGGAAGTTGTTGTTTGGTTACAAGTATTTTACTTTGTCTTTTGTCGTATGTGATACATTCTCAGTGATAAATAATCGTTGTCGTAATGATTTCGAAGTTGTAAATTTTACTCGACTTGACATATTTTGGGGCTTAGGTAAAGGAGATATTGTTTTTGAACGTATCTATTCCTTAACGGCTTCGGTTATCTTCGGCTTTATTATATTCGGTATAAGATTTACGGAAGACTTCAATATGATGAATGCATTGTAATTTTTTATAAATCAAGTTTTAGATAATTCTAGATATTGGTTGTTAAATTTGTAGTAGAAAATAATTAGAGTAATATGTATTAATTGTCATCATAAGCCCATACTATGTAAATGATATACAAAGTTATGACCTCAGTTCTCCCCTGTTGGAGATTGCTGAGTTCTGTACCACCTAGTGAATTTCTGACGGTACTGCTTGTTCACCCGTTAGAATCAACCTTGACAGTTTAACTTGTTTCGATTGCAGTATTGGAGATCCAATTGGAAACATTTATAATGAGTGCAGTACAATTATCGGAATGAATGCCTAGCATACAAACAATTTACTTTCATACCCTTCCATCAGTGCTGAGCTCTTTATAATTCGATTAAATTAATTAACACAATATTTAGAAGAGTTATATGAACCATATTTATCTTATCAAGAATTAGATGCAAACTTGTGTTAAAATAATATGTGCTGTTAAATTTATTGTTCGCTAGGATTCCTTAGCTAAATAACAAAGATGAGATTATAATTTCGTGACGCCACTTATCACTTACATATATATTTTTTCTCTCTAATGTTTCTTCTTATTCCTTAAAATTCCTTAAAATTTATGGCTTTCCATCTTTATTATCTAAAATTGAAAGTTATAATAATTATGTATTTACTTCACCTTGTCCTAAGCCACTTATTAATAAATGATCTTGCTTTGAAATGTGTTTATTTTTGTTATGTTATGTATATTTTATTGTGTAACTTTGGGATAGTCGGTATCCATCTCGGGAGAGTTTACGTTTATTATTTGTTCAGCTTTAAAATAACGCTGAAAGTTCTAAGAATACCCAAAGTTGTGTTTAATTAATATTCACTTTATTATTAGATATGATAGAAGCGAGCCACCGGGAATATTTGGCTTTGTCGTCAATAATTAAAAGCTATGATGGAAAACGATTGTAAAGCCTACGACGTCTCTACATTGTTTAGGGCCGAGAAAATATTTTCTCCATAAATTGTATCAAACATTTGGTTCGTTTTCCACTTTATTCGCATGCAAATTAAACGGTTGAAATTAAAAGAATGATAATGAATCATTTTCAATAATAAAAATGTATATAATGAATCACAATTAACTGCTTTTGTAAGTTATTTTTGCTACTGAAATTGTAGTATTTATTCAGAATAGATTTTTACACCTAAATTACGTGTTCACTTCAAAAAGTAAGCTGTCTTGAAAGAAGACGCGGCATGAAACTCCCAATGATAATATTTTGTTCTAACAATTAAATTTGGAGGTGCCAATTACATTTATCTTTAAAATAATCATCTAGTTTATAGTAAAGAACCATTCATGAAAAAAAATTATACGATAAACGAAAATATACGATGCGCAAGTTCTGCCTCTTCAAACGGAGTTTTATTATAAACGTTTTAAAACTACGCACGAATATAATACACACGCTATTTTTAAAGGATACCTAAGTACCGTCAGTTTAAGCCTATTTTTAGAATAGTGAAGTTACGACAGAGAGTAATTGGGCTATTGTCGCCTTATTATAATCAATTTGTACCACACAACGAATATATGCAATACACAAAGAATATATGCAATACCACAAAATTGTGTTATGAATGATTTGCAATAGACAAAGTTTATGAGATTAGTTATGATGTGTGTAGATTTCAGTGAACGCAGATGCTACTTAAACTTTATTTAAACATCCTGGGAAAAACATAAAGTTACTTATTTACGAAAGATAATCAAAGTTATTATCCGTTGGTGCCGGTGTAGGAAACTTTGATACTGAGACTTGGCTGAGACTGGCAATTTAAAACTTATGTTGTTAAAACCGATCTCTGCAAAATATACTTTCGAGATATAACGTAAAAGCAAGCACAAGTTGTTTTATAAAAAATATTTTAATATATCTAGGTAAATATGATAAAAGAATGATAGGTTTACCTAATTCATTTACCTAATAAAAATGATTTTTCATTGATCTGGCAGCAACTAATTTGAGTGCTAATTCATCTGCTTTCGGTTGAGTATTTAATTGGGGATCGTAAGCAGTTAAAGCCGGAATTAATAACACAGCTCACTTATTGAAGACCACGACGTAATTTTTTTAATCACACTACTCTGGCTTTAAGGGACACTGCAACCCACGGACTTCGATCCATGGTCATACACCATTGCTGGCCTCTTACACTGTAGTTATAGTAGAGGTAGACATGTTTCTCCTCTTGAGAACTAACATAAACCACTCGAAACTACAATATTTAAACATAGTAATTTAAACAAACTTTACTGCAGACTTAGGAGAGGAATCAAAAAAAACCTTAAAAACACCAAATAAAATTCGTATTTTGAAAATGAATTTATAAATACAACGGAATTGAGACACCCGTATGAATATTTCGAGAGGAAATTGAAAAATGTTTCAAACATTTCACGTGAATTAAATTTTATTTCGCTTTAGATAGGATATTGTGTAAAAAAGTACCGGCTGAAAATTTCAGTGGAACAATCCTAAATGGTCGAAATGATGAAAATTGTATTTTTTATTTTAGACTAGTAATCCGCCTTCGTTTCGGGTTGATAAAGGAATCCTCCAGTTTAATTATACTTAATATACGTAGCTTGACAACCAACATAATATATTGTATGTGTGTGTGCTCGTGTATAAGCGTCCGCGCTTCCATGTATTTTTTTGTGGTATGATGAGGTTGTGGGTGAAACCTTTGACAGGGTCTTACGGATTATGTTGAAAAGTAGCAAAAAAATAGGTCCTTATAAACGTTCTAGGGAGGACATATTGTACCTTTTCCCTGTACTATATTATTATCTAAAATAAAATCTTGAGTAAAGTATTACACTTACTCCTTGTATTTACATATTAATCGTTCGTAATGTGTTCGATATTATTTTGATTTGAAGTTAAAATACTCGTATTTTAGAACTTAATAATTGGGAAACATTTATGCAAAACACAGCAATAGAGTGGTTTGATCATTAGTGGACCAGTACGAAGGAACCTGAGAGAAAACTGGAACTCAACAGTGGGCGATTTATGTGTTGTTGTAATGAGCTGGCATAGGAGCAGACGGGTCACTTGATGGTAGTTCCAGCCGATCATTGACATCCGTATCATTAGGGATCCCAAACGCAATACCAGTTAAAAAGGAAGCGGTAAACCTTTATTTTGATGTTTACCAATCATAAAATTAGAACATGTAAATATATTTCACGATGGATTTTCGAAGGCGTGTCTGTTCTGGTTAACCTAATCTAAAATCCCCCCCTGGCCTTCCTTGACGCTATGATAGGACTCTTGGATCTCCATCGGAACACGACCGGAGTCCTATGAGCGCGTGCTCCGTCGGGCTCTGCTCAGGATGAGCGGACGATCATCCCCGAATTTCTGGTGTTACGGCGGTACGCGGCCACGCACACAGTTGTCCTTCTCACGGTTGCTGACTGGACGGTCGAGCTCCCACCCTAGCCGCCCATAACCCGGGAAGCCCCTTTTTAGTCGCCTTTTACGACAGGTAAGGGATAAGGTTGCCCTATTATTTTCTCGAACCTTTTTTTTTTAACGCTGGGAAATGCATTTACGCATCCCGCCGCGGTGAGGCGGCGGGTATGTGGGACTCGCTGGTACGTCCGCTACGTACCAGAATACCCACTAAAACCCAGCGGGGCCCTCATCGTCTTCATGGGGCGCCACGGGATCGCTCGCGCATACAACCGTGACGCCCCGACGGTTGGCCCGCCTAAGCGGGCCGCCTTCGCCTAGAGCGCTCTCGGGCACCGTGAGCGCTCTACTGCCCCCGCATGTTCCCGTCCGCTGCGCCCTCCGCTCAACAGAGGGACACCCGGAGGAACCTACTCCGTGGGCCGCTCTTAGTCTGGTCCTTCACCCTGCGACTTCCGGTATGAGTAACTCTGCCGTATAGCCTCAGGGATCACTAGGACACGCAAGCCCCCCCACCACGACAAGGTGGCGGCCTCCGGGGGGGTATTTTCTCGAACCTAACCTAACCACAACTCAACAGTACTGTATAATACCTGGATACAAATAGACATTAAACAAATTAACTTGGCTTGCCAGGTAAGGATGGAGCCCTTTATAATACTTGGAATAACTTGCCCGGCCGGAAATTGAACCCTATACCTCTTACTCGGAAGGAGCGCTCATGAGTCCTATAGGGTCATTCAAATATTTCTTCTGTACGCAAAGCTTGAAACCTATAGTACAATTTAATCCATAACCGGTTGATAACAAGATCGTCTAGAATCATGAAATAAAACAGTATAATGTCAATGTCTGATGGGAATTCTTGGGATGCTTATTCGCGTTTCGATGTGAAAGTGGGCCGCCCACCTGAGATTTATTTCCGGCTGCAGAAGCAGGTATCCACCTGAAATTCGCTGAGATTACTTCGTTTTATTTATGGAATTTTTCTTATATCGCAACAGTTAACGGACCTGCAATAGGTAGACCTGTATTAGTGTACTGGATAAAATACTATCGCGTCTTTTTTATTGATAACTCTGGGCTATCCCATTACAGGGTGAATGACGTCAAGACTGAATAGGCTTTCTAAAGTTATATTGTCACTTACAATCAGATGGGACTATAGGCAAGCATTGATGGACTTATGAATAAAGAATACCCTTTATATTTCCATACACACCGTGACAACAAACAAGGCACAAAGAACATGGAAGAACTGATGTTGGAAAGCGTTATTATCCATTAATAATTTCAGTATTCTATTAAAACTACATCAATCAATACATTTTTCAGTAAACTAAGGACCATCTAATATCATTTCATAATCTGGTTTTAGTTTTTCTGAGATTCGGGGGATAGTTAATTTTTGTGTCTAATACCTTTGAAAATATTCTAAGTGTTAAAAACATATTTTTGCATTTCTTACACCGAGCCCTTTCGTTTAATAACAAAAAGTTTGATTATATTTTATAAACTATAGTTTTTGACAAAGCTACTACCTTCTGCAACGATGTGCAAACTAAACTATTTAAACTATCAGATAAGGATTCTAACCACGTAAATGAGTAAGTTCTTTGGAAATAAATATCGTGTAGCTCACACATTGCTCCTAAGGAAGGCCTGAGTTGGACTGTCTTATTTTATAGATAGTATATACTAAATACATATATAGATAAAGTTAGATAGTGTAGCATTATTAAAAATTTTGTCAATACCATTATGTTAATGGTAATTAGTTTAATTGATTCATTGTTCTTAAACAAATTGCCAATCCTACGCATAACAGGTCGATGCACAGAATGAAATGCTTAAATTTTTTATTCGCCACTCAAGAAGTTTAAATGCTTGCAATCTAGGGACTTATGGGCTTTTTATTAAAAGTAAAATGGCTCGTAGTTCATCTCACAACGGAGCCGTGTCAAATCTTTTTAAGGATTCATACATACGATGGAAAAATGGAATCTTAATACGATCGACCTCATGTCGGTTCGTGTGTTTGTACGTGTGTTTTGCCCTATCTGTACAGTTGGGAGATTCTATAACGGTTGTTTTAGTTTGAAGGAAAAAAATTGTCGCGCGTATTATTCTTCTGCTAACGCAACTTATTACTCTAAGAAGGTTTAACCACTGTGTTGTTCAAAAAATCTCTAGTTTTGAGCCCTGAAAGCGCGGTTGATGGCGCGGTGAAGCAGTAGCTTTCCGAATACTCCGTTTAGTCGTTCCTTACTTATAACAGTGAACTTTTCTGCCAAGCATTTGGTATTATACTATTTAGCATTGATGCTACTTCGATTTTGTAACGGAATTGACACTGGATAAATTGTCAAAGTAAAAAAACAAGCGAAAAAAATTTGGCTTGCATTTTTCAATTCGCTTCACTGCGGTAGAAATTTGTTCATATTGAACAACCAAACTGTCGACTGAGTATCTGAATGAAATGTACATATTTAATATTCATCGCCTATAATTACATTACGGCACCATTCACGTGGCCGTGTTTTCGAATATTTGTGAAGCACCCAACGTGAAACTAATTACCTCACTTAAAGCACCTCGTGTAAACATGAACGCTTACCAATCCAATCTGTTATGTATGTTATATCTCTTCATATCTAATTTGCTTATTCCATCCATGCCATTCCATATAATTATTTCACTGCTAGCAAATTTTGTTCCATAGCAACCTTTAAAAGGGATTATTTTTTTCTTCATCTTTAGACTTCCTTTTAATACGTTATAGTAGCCTTAGAAGGGCTAATACATAAATGCGATTTGAAGTCGATTAACCAGTGCGCCAGGTTTCAGGCAATATTTGAAAACATAAATTATCGGAGCGCGAATATGTTTTCGAAGAGATTCTATTTTTATTAAGAAATCATATTTTAATTAAACCCGTGAAAATGTGGATCCAGAGATAAA
>PDGT01000065.1:326522-387965 GCA_003671415.1 Megathymus violae | reverse complement strand
ATCAGATGGGATTGTTGTCAAGCATTAACTTGTTTTATGTAAAAAAACCTACCGTATATACACAAGCTCAGAACATTTGCACTCTCTCTTTATAACATGAATAAAGATCAGCATTGCCAAATCAGTCCATCACTTATCATCTCAGAGTCTGATAATATATCTAAGAAAAAAATGCAACTTCTCAACGAATTAGAAGAATTGAACCATGTTTTGAGCTTTTAGTACCAGGTTCGTTGTAAAGCGATCATTGAAGTCTTTGCCTCAAGGAGTCATCATCACATAATGCTACATTGATGACGGAAGCAACAAAGCTCCTTAATATATTTATATATTTGTTGACAGAAACTACTCAGACGTCTTGGGCAGATGAGGCGCTAATTACGTGCATTATCTGCTCATCCCGATATATAATAACATTTTGTAAAACCGTACTTATTACGTAGACTATTTACACTAAAAAGGGGAAACAATAAGCTTTTAAAAATATTAAACCAACTTCATAGCCTCGGCTCTTATTCAGCAGGGTGCACCACTAGCAGGGGGGTCGGCTTGAACTCAAGGGACTTCACCCTTACACTCCAAACTATTATTGCAGTCCACTTCTAGACATAAACATCCTCGTCTTTATTGAGGACGCCTGCAGCTTTCTCCATCACGGTACACTTATGGAGTCGGTGAATACATCAATGGGCAACTTAAGTGGCTTAACTTCTGTCACCTAATAGTAGCAACTGACAACAACAACGGAGCGCGCCCGCAATAGCTAAACTCGTCGATTGTCATTTCAGCACATGCATTGGACTGTAGGCGGTTCAAAGCTAACACCGAGACTAGAGCGAGAACGGAACGTGACTTGATCAAGATGTGATAATTGGCACAGGTGATAAACGCATCGCCGTTTTCAAATTTCCAACGATTCGATTCTATATATAGATTTAATTTATTGCCGGGTGTATTAAAGAGACAGGGCACGATGCCAACCAAAATTAAGAAGGCCTTGACCAAATTTCGAGGTCAGGATGTTATTGAGAAGTTCACATGGAGCGTGCGAAGTTCGATGGTTGTAGTCAACCGATTGATTGACCGATTCTGGTAATTCTGTAGTAAGATAATATTTGCGTGAATGTTCATGGCAATACCATTTGAGTGCTTCCATGCTTCGAAGATTCTATAACAGTCTCGATTATTTAGCTAGACTTTTTAGCCACGAAGGTGCTTAGGTGGTTATCAGGTCCACTGAGAACTTCTTACGCTTGTGTTGATTAACCACCTATTCGGTCCATAACAGCGTGATGGAGTACTCGTTAATTATAAAATAGAACACATAACCAGTGTGCGCTGTTAACGGATTGAAGTCAATACTATGGAGGCGTAAAAATCCCGGGCATTTCGTTTGAGGCAGAACTACAACTAATTAATATTATACAACAGTTAATTCACCTATGAGTAGACTTTTTTACCGTAGGTTAGTATGAGGACAGTCATTTTAAGATTATAGATTTTATTTTAATAGTTTAATTAAAAAGTAATTAATTAATCTTACGCTAGTTTACTGCGACACTGAATACAAATCTTATCGTGACACGTTGCCGCAAAAAATAATGTTTTTAATCATTCTTTTTTTATGTTAATAGCCGACAAACCAGCAGACGAGCCACCTGATGGTAAATGGTCACTGTTGCCCATAGACACTAGTAACACTAAAGAAATTACTGATGCGTCGTCGGTCAAGCAAAAAGAAGAAGAAAGAAAGAGAATACAACGAGTCGATTGGCGGTTGACTCAAGCAGAAGGGTTGTAGCTAGCCAGGTGTAATCACGGAAGAAAGAGGAGGCAGGCTTCTTTATAGTTGTTTCTTAAATGTATTGTTATTTTTTGCTACAACATCAGTTTTTTACGAGAATAGTCGGTAAGTGTTGAATTATTTTTTCTTAGCATTGTCATATAACCATTTTAAAATTTGGAACATCCATGTGACAGACATACTCATATTAAATACGATGAGATATATGAAAATATCGATAAAGAGTATGCGATATATCTATGTCTTTGTCACGCGATATCCTTCGAGGTATGGTATTTCTGTGAAATATCGCGATAGTGTATCAAAGCCCGTAATACTGTAGTCTATTATATATTATTATATTATGACAAAATAGTGATATATGTAAAATACTATATATATTATATAAATTATATTGTATGTATAGTCATATCGATTTCAAAGGAATAAATTACGGTACGGTACATCGATACAATTATCTATTTTGAGCGTCCTTAACATGTAAAGCGTGTTGTATGTAAGCAATCTAGACTTAGGAAATAAATGAGAGATGGTAAATGAACTAGCAAATAAAAGCAATCATAGCCCAGAGGCTTATGTAACACATAAGTGTTTGAACGGGTCAACCTAATTCTGACAAGGTCGAGAGTTAGATGGACCTCGAGTGGCAATATTTCATAAGTGTTTTGAAGAGTAATTTAAACTATTAAGTTGAAGGCTGTATGCGGATAAGTTTTGACACGTTCACAAATATGTTTAAATCGATAAAAAGAACTTGACTTATGAGTTTGTGTATCTGTTATAACTCGTTGTTTGACTAGAATTCCACCTGATGGTATGTGGCGATAAATAACAGGATTACTGGGAAAATAATTAAGACGAACTTGTGTATTACCGCACGTCTTTAGTAACATAGTAGCAACTTACTTGACGAATAATATGATTCCAGTCTTCTCGATCTGTCTATAGATACCCTTCCAAGAGGCGAGCATGCAGTACTGCTGCTTGGTAGTGAGCGGCGAGCGAGGGTCTGCCGGCGGCGGCGGACGGTGGAAAGGATCGCTTCCACTTCCGAACTCTGATGTTGCTAGCTGAGATAACTTGCAACCCATCGTAAAAGACAAAGAATTCTTTAATACACTTCGGTTTAGTTAGTACGTTAGTTTAGGCACAAGACGTTATCAGAATAAAGCCATTCTTCATCGTTTTCAGTTTTGGCGGGTTCGTTTTGAGTGCTAAAATCGCTTTTGATTATAGTGCGTAAAAACTTTTTTTCTCACTTTTCTCACTTAGGTACACCTTTCAGAATATTTTGACATTTCACAGTAAAAAATTCAAACTTTATATCGAGTTTATAATTTAAAACTAACTCTCTATCTATTGTATCTATCTATTGTAACTTTTCAATTAATTAACTGTTATTAAATGTTTTGTTTTATTTTCCTTAAAGTTAAAATAAAATGTTTATAAAAAATAACTTTATCGTCTCGTTTCAGCGGCTTTTATTGGCAACTCTTAAAATAAATCTTAAACACACACTCTCAATAAACGAGCTCCCCGTTTCAATTTTACTCTATTTATGAACGTTAACGTATGGACAAGAAGTAGATTAAATCTGAGAAGATCTGATATAAAAATAGCCACGAGGCCGGATCTTAATAATTGAATACCAATAAATTTTCTATTCACTTCGCGGCTTTAAAACGGTCTTAGTTTTCAATAATAAATTTCAAGCTACCGCACGTGTGTAAATAAACCACTATAAAATTTAACTTTAAAAAACATACGCAATAAATAAATAGGGATTTTCCGTTTCTTTCTTTTCCGTTAAATACTTTTTCCGTTATCGTACTGAGCTTAGAGTACTGAAGCGACCGGTGAGTATTTTATTACTGGGACGGAAAACGCATATCTAGTGATGTGAAATGGATATGTGAAATATTAAAGTGTCGTTAAAATGTCGTTGGAACCTGTCGGCGACTTTAATTGACCGTACATATTGATACGATTTAAATGATTTACATAATTTGTATAATGCAACCAAACGGTTGTGATTCAAATTAAATTTAATTCAAAATTATTTAATCATTTAGGTATCTTGTAAATACACTAATGCACGTCAATTCTTGCTTCGACTACCGTTTCGAAAATGTGCTTTAACATTGAAGGGGAGAAATTGCCCATTAGAACTTTTAAGCGACGCATCGAAATACAGCTTATAGGCAAAGGATATTAAAGTATAAATGAATACATTAATGACAAGGACGCCTGGAAATAATAGTGTCGAATCCAGTTCCTCGCAGGTTTAAACTTTTGTAATTACCTTGTTGTTTAAAAGATGTGCTGAGGAGTTTCTTTCGCCGTTTCTTCTCCCCAATGTTAAAGCACCTTCGAAACGGTAGTAGAAACAAAAAATCACGTGCATAAGTGTATTTACAGAATACCTATATGATTCAATGATTTTGAATTTGAAATAGCAAAAGAGACTCCTCGGATGTGGCGTTATTAGATATATGTAGGTTTCCTTGTCATTAATGTATTCATCGATGCAATAATATTCTTTGATGTCTTTGATGATTATGTATTGAAATTACTATGTCATTATTGACTTCTTACATCTCGTAAGGTTGTCATTGCAGGTTACGGGCAGAGCCGTCATATTGCCAACATAAGTCCTACTCTCGATTAAGCTGGAATCCTCTTTCTTTCTTCAAAATACGTGAAATTATGACCACGGAAAAAATATAGACGTGGTCCCTCACAAGTTTTTAGTTATCTAGTGACTATTGCCCCTCCGTCTTCATCACCGAGTACATTTATTACTTACCAGTGTCCGTTGACTCTTACATTTTATAATTTTTCAAGAGGAATCACTTCCCTTCTCGCAATATGAGAACATGTTGGTGTAACAGCTACCTGTAGTTAATATATTATTTTTATATATTAACAACTAACAAATAAGTAGACGACACCACTGCAATAATAATCGCTTGTAAACCATGCAGGAAGCGGCTTCAGTTTCAATTTGCTTGTAGTAAATATAAGGTCTCCCGCTCGACTAGGTGATCATGCCTGGGGAATGGCCGTAATCCGATTGATCTAATTTGGAACTTGTATATAACTAAGCGCGGAAGAAAACCATGATGGCGTGGTTCAACTTACTTGACACATTTTCTTTGTATGTTTTGTGAAAATCTTGCCCTCTTAAATTTTCATGTTACCGTTTTATATCATATGTTTTTTGGTGTTCAAGTTATTACCGATTCACAGCAGGTCGTGAATATCCCTTCGTCATTGAAGAGGCCTAATCTCCACCACGCTGCTGTAATACCTACAAATACGAAGCAATTTATGTTTCTATTTTAAACAGAGATATTCTCCAGCCACGAAATGATGTGTATATCAAACAAACAGATAAAACAATACTTAGTGTATTATAGTTCCTGCTGTTTCTTAGTAGAAACTAATGTAAACATTTAGCTTTCTACAGTATTTAATGATTGTGGTCAAGACGTTCAAATAAACAGATGTCTTCGATGAGCAAGCCACCAGGAATGTATAGATAGCTTATAAGTCATATTAAAGAATGTTATTGAAATTTATTTGATAAAATGTATAATTAAAAGAATCATCAGTAGCGATTGATTTTTTTTATACAAAATTACTGAAGTAGTTTGTGATTTGTTGTTAGTAATCTGTAGAAGTTTATTAACTGTTTTACATACCTGTAGGTACGTAATATTTTTTAATTAGGAAACGAATAATAATTACTACAATAATAATAAATGAAACTCAAAAATGTTGATGATATTTTTTTTATATCGTTTCCTTCTTCGTAAATCGGAAATTTGAGCACATAATATTCTGGCTCTAATAGTAAGACTTAATGGTGAGCTGCCTAATTTTACATAAAATAAGTTAATAGTTGACAATAATCAAATCTGATGGTAACTGGTGATGAAGTCTGAGACGTTGAACGCACTTACTTATATGTATAGCCTATTCACTCTTCACTTGAAGACACCCACATCATAAGTAGGCGGGAACACCGACGCGGGCAAGGTAATCCAGTCCTTTGCAGTAGTGCACATGAATGTAATAATTTTGTACAATTCCTGTGCACACTCTCCAAAATACACCCCATTGAAGAGCGAGAGGCTTGCAACTCTGCGCATATGTTCAAGGCTTTGCAGATTGGTTTAGACCAGATCTGGGTCACCAGTTAGCCTCTTTGCACTCCTCTCCATCAGGTACAGGGATAACAGGTCAGATTTTATAGCACTGGCCCAAATATGAAAACAGTACGTCAAATCTGGTCGAACCTGAGCTTTGTACCAACAATTTCCCACTAGGCATTTGAATAATAGGATTATATTTATGTTGAAATATTTCTAAAACCATCATAGGCGTTTACAGTTTTATTGCAGTCGATAAAAATTAACGATGGGCTCCAATAGACTGATATAACTGCTCACGTTGCAGCGCCCATCACTAGTCGCCAAGTCTAGCTCCATACAATTTTTATGACGCGAAGCAATTGTATGATAATATTGTTGTCCTTTTTCGAAATTATGGCGTTCTACGTCAATGGAGGTTTTGGCGCGGTGCCTAATTGAATAATGGACTCTATTCTATTATATATAAGGAGGTTTTAAGTAAGGTTGGTCGCTATGAACTGTTATCGCGGATTTTTATCGCGGCCCTCAAATGCGGTCTGTATTTTTAATGATGTTATTATGTGAATAATACGGGAAGAAAGTAATGGTCCCCATTTCCTTACGCAGCAAGCTTTACTTTTATATAACTGTGTTCGGGTCACGTAGAAATTAAAAAGTAAAAAATTGGACTAGTAAAGCCATACCTACACTTCATTATTATATCAAAGGTTCATTGGGTTTCTATCTTTATCATAAATAAAGGAAATAAACGTATTTTTTGTAAAAAAAATACATCGGCTCAACCTATTTTCATTTGGTTTTTACTGTTCGATAGTCTTTGAAGCTGCTATATTATTTTATAACGTTACAATCAGCTGCATAAGGTACAAATTACAGCTTAATCTCTGAGTCACGGTATCAAAAACACGAAGAAATCCTGATGGTAAAGCGATTACAATTTCTTGCGAACGAAGTCGCGTACAAACTCTATCTCATATCACCTTATCTATGTAATAACACAAACAAACTGGCACCCGCTTTTCCCATAACAATTACTTTGGGTTATTGCAATCTGTAAAATAAATCCGGTGAAGTGTGAATCGGACTCGTGTAGGGTCAGGTTCTGTACATAAATATAGGCAGGAATATTTTCCGATCTCTGTAGTAAAATAAAATTTTTTGCAACTTGTGGGTGAACTATATTAAAAAAAAAAATTCAATGTAATCGATTCTATAAGGGGATGAGTGTTCAAATTTCCATTATTGTAGGTATAGTTAATAATCTAATCGTTTATAAAATTATAAATAATAACAATAATGAATTATTTTTCTTATCGTTTTTTTTTTCGAGCAGTACTTTATACTTTATATTTGTGTATTACTACTCCGATTTAACCCGAACGATTTTACTTGTAAGTAGTAACTACCCACAATTAACGAATAATAATATAATATTAATTAGCCATTTTCTAAGTTAAATATCAATCATATTCTCCTTGTACGTCTAATGTTACGGATAAGTTTCTCAGTAAGTGAATTGTAAAATTCTTAGTAAGAATAATAAAAATCTTAAATTATAATAAATAAACATTATAATAAAATTTAAGTTATTAACAAAATAATTCAAATCAAAGTAAAAAGCGTGGGGTGCTCGATATATTAAATATGACACAATCATTCTATTGGCAACTATCTATGAGAGAAAAGTTATAAAAATGAAGTAAAATTTTATTATAATGTTTATTTGAGGTAATTAATTATGATTGATTGTCCGACCTTCTACTACTGTAATAAAGACTCTTTGTAATTAAAAATTATTTTCTACTTTTTAGTTCAATTAGCAATAAAAGCGTGTTTTTTTTAGTTTTTTTAAACTATTATTTATTTTACAATGAAGGTATGTCTGTGATACATTCTGTATTCATATACATTCTGTAAAAATAGAGTGTGACGGATAAGCAAATGAACAACCGAAAAATTGGTATTATATTAGATTAACGGAATCCTTAAATTCAGTCTATTTATCACGTGCGCATACGAGGCAATAGCACTTGGTAATCTTCATCATTATCATACATACATATGGATGGCATTTCTCCATTTAAGTCAAATGAAATGTATTATTTTCTTGGTTCTCACTTGGAAGTATCGGTTATTTAGGTGATTTATACAGACATTCAGCTTCCGGAACTATGCACAAATATAATTTAGACAACCCGGTAGTCCAGTTGATAGAGAGCCTGCCTGTGGAGTGCGGTGTCCAGGCTTCGATTCATGGCCGGGACAGATATTTATGTTGCAGAAAAACGTTTATTTTGTTCTTGACGATAAAAAAAAAATCTCTTTTTGATGCAATGTGATGAAGACAGATGAACAAGATGCAGGTAGATAGGTAGCAGGTTTTGTAACCTGCCTGGTTAACTACCAAACTTCTACTAAAAACCCACTAGAAATGTTTTAACGTTCATCTATTGCACTATCAATTACAAGTGAGGTTTCCATACTTCTTTGAGCTAATACATCGGTATTGCCTTTGGAGTAACGGATATTTATGAGCAGCAGTGACCATCAGATAACAACATACTATATACATATATATAATAAGAATAGAAAAGCCTTCACGGCTCTATTGAAAGCTGTTTCGTTCCTCTCTAGTTGAATGAGTACCCGCTAATTATAAAATTTACTACCGTTTCTGTCTCTCAAAGGGGACGTTAAGCTGCCGACTGTGGCTGTTATTAATAGTAGGCGTTAAGCCATACTGAACGCCTTCGACCTTTCGTCATTGGGTTGGCCTCTACCTCTTCACGATTACGGACTGGAAAAGGGTGGTGCACCTATGCCCTTAAGCCACTTGTAGGTTAAAGCTAGGTGACTGAGTGTGATTACCATTGAACATGATAATTTGACTTTGAAGCAAGTTGGTTCATGTAAACTTGTCTTTCGGTATATGCTTTTATTATTAAAATTTTTGTTATGTTTTTTTGTTAGTAGGCGACAAACGAGCAGACGAGCTACCTGATGGTAAGTGGTCACCCATGGACATTAGCAAGACCAAAGGTATCACTGATGCGTTGTTGGCCAGGAAATGAAAAGAAGGTAAGAAAGAAAGTACTGGCTCTCAAGCCCCCAGCCGGAACACGACGAGTCGTTTGGCGGCTGACTCAAGCATGAGGGTGGTAGCTAGCCATGCAGGCTTCACGAAAAGATAATATTATTAATGACCTAATAAAAATACTGATAATATAATCTTTACGCGAAACCCAAGCTGGCTTCTCTCGCTTCTTACGTCACGCTGTACTTCCAGCATGGAATTCCAGAGTAGTATTCTAGACCGCCCCAATACGGCCAAAAACTATTAATTATTATTAATTTAATTATCTTCGTCTTTCGAAGTACGAGGGGGAGCTGTCACCGACCTCCAACAGGACTTTTGTTAGTTTTTGACATAAGTCAATGGGCTTTTTAAATGACGTCACCTTCACTGATTGCAATTATGAAAATGACGTACCATAATGTTAGCGCTCAGTTGACAAATAAAGTGTTCCGCACTTGTGTACACTCACACTAAGCGCTTTGTAAATCAGATGAAGTGTCAAAATGTTCTTATTTAACTATCTTTTTTCAATGAAATATATTTACAAACCATATATGTCTCACTGCTGGGCTGGGGTCTCCTCTCACAATGTGGCGTTGGCAACGTTTGTTAAAGCGCGAGTTGGCAAACTTCACACACTTTTGAGAACATTACGGAGAGCTCTCAGGTAAGCAGAATTCCTCACGATGTTTTTTTTTCACCGAAGAAAGTGAATGGAACGCAAGTCTGCCGTGCGGACTACCAACCTTCAAAACACTAGGCTATTATTATTGCTTCATTACGCTACCACTAATTTGAAATTTAATTTGGAAATGAAAAAGTATAATTAGGTAACTGGATTGCTTTTTGACTTGCAATAGAATTTTAAGATTTTCATAACACCAGCGTTTCCATGAAACTGGATCCAATCTTCGAAGACCAGGAACAGGCCGAACAGGGTGCAAGACGACGCGGGAGAATCGCTATATGGAGTCAACAATTTTGAGAAATCGCTTTCTTACTGCTATTGAAGTAAAGAACATTTACGAGCTGAAGGAAACAATCTGAGTACGGAACGGAAACAGTAAGGCGGCGTCTGGCTGATAGAAATAGTGAACGACTACGTTGGTCCATTTTTAGTGGACACGGGGGTCCATTTTTAGTGGACACGGGGGTCCATTTTTAGTGGACACGGGGGTCCATTTTTAGTGGACACGGGGGTCCATTTTTAGTGGACACGGGGGTCCATTTTTAGTGGACACGGGCGACAACGCCGTTTTATGCAAGACAATGCCCGCCCGCATACAGCTCAGTTAGTGTTTGCTATTTTCAAGAAGTCGGTATCACACGCATGGAGTGGCCAACACGCAGCCCCGACTTAAACCCCATTGAACATACATGGGACAAACTGGGACGAACTGGGTCCACGTGTACGGCAGCGGAATCCGCTGGCAATCGCGTTACGTAAAATTAAAGAAGCTCTAATAGAGGAAAGCCAGAATATTTCGCAGCGTCGCCTCAAAAACCTAGTAGAAAGTATGCCAAATCGCATAACAGCAGTATTGCAAGCTCGCGGAGGCAGCACAAAGTACTAAAATGGGTGAAAACGACACATCTGTAACTTATCTACATTTACGTTAATACTGGAAAAACTACGCATTTTTATTTATTTTACATTTATTAAAAATAAAAAGCTTGAATTAATTTTTCTTAATTTTATTTAAGCACAATAAAATATTCTTTAATTTAGTATTTGTTTCATAAAGTTAAGTCAGGTACTTTTGAAGATATTGAAGATTTTCTAACCGACCCTTTTTCTTTGCGGTCCAGTGTATTTACATGTTGGTAAGGAATCGACCGGTATGGATGAGCCATAGATTTAGACTCAACTGTTTTTTAATCTAATTTGATTTAGAAATAAAAAATCAGTTTACGCGCATGGCTCACTAAGAAAAGATTTAATCTAAGGTAGTTCTGGTAAACCATCTTTTGAATAATAATAAAAAATATTATTAAAAATTGAAAAGTTTTGAAAATTTTAATATATGTTGGACTTCTTACCGATTTAAAGACCAAAAATAGTTCCTTCGTTTTTTTTTATATCTTAGACAGACAGGCGTCCGATTGTCTGTCTGTGTGATAATACTTATCTTAGTAACTTATACTTTTTAAAACAATCTAAAAAAGTTTTTTGATACATCTGTTTTTATGAATTAGGAAAAAAAACCTTATATTAGAAAGTTACTCAATAAAATTTTGACTATTATTGTGCTGGTCTAACAACCAATGAATGATGTTTCTAAAATGTAAAGCAGTATGGTTAACTAGATTTATTAAAAGCCTGAGAAAAAAGTGTTTCGTGGGCAGCTGCAATTTGAAAACCCAAAGCCTGGGTTTCACAATGCGACGTAGGGGCTAATTACTACTACTGAATAAGTGATAAAATAATTTGAACGACACTTTTAAATAATATTTATTTGAACAGAAAAGTAACGTTGTAACACACAGACCTTACTATAGTACAAATTACAAACATCCATCAAGTATATATATAAATTCGCAGTAAATACATTTATTGTGTAGGCAGTAGGTACCGCTATCAAGGATTAGTGGGATAACCTCATCAGCACAACATAAACTTTTGCTTAAATTAAAAGATATTTAATACCGCCAAGGAAACAATAAATTGTGTACGTTCCAGTATTCCTGCTAAAACTCGTGGTAACCACCACCGATAACCATAAATCGTGTTTCCTTTTTATTTACAGTATCAAGCATACATATCTACGAACACTCAACTACCATAAACCAAAGCTCTACTGTAAGAGTCAACTTAAACTTGTACGCGACACTTTATAATACGAAAACCTAAATCTTGTTCGATTTCTAAATTAATGTTCTGCACAGTACAGTCTAAAGTTTTCCATTTCATTAAAAGGTAAATATGCTTCTAAAATACGCAAATTTTTGGTTGTACATAAAAGCTATACATACACCTTTATTGTACTTACACGATTACATTACCCTCATTGGGTTAATACAACGAAACGTACATCTGATGAAGTATACAATTATAACAACAATAGTTCAATATTTACATTTATTAAAAGTTATACAAAGTTTATTAAAGAAGTAATACATAAATAAAAACTATCTAACAGGTAGATAATTTTAAAATTAGAACCAACATACGATGGTTCTAATAATGTTTTTAAAAATAAAAGGAATGAGTAGAAATACAACATAAATTAATGTTATTTTTTTAAACGATCTATGAAAAATATTTAAGTTTGACATTTTTGATTCCATTTTCAAAATTGACATAGAGTAGGAAGTTATTACAGTTCAGTTAATTCATTCACATCGTTTCATAGGTGATTTTGTTTCAGTTGTTTTTAATCTGTTGCTTCTGGAAATCATCGTGACATTTTTTTTTAATATAAATTCGAAAGGGTATTTTTTTGCATTCTATTAGAGTATTGACAATAACTTGTCCTGGTGTATGTTACATGGAGTTATTGCTAGATACTGGTAAATTTTATCTTTCAATTTTTAATTGAAAAAATTGTTTACGACATAAAGCAGTGAATGATAACGATACAACAAATTTGCGCCCTGATTAAAAAGTGAATTTATTTGGTTTAACCGTGTATCTTCACATTATCACACATCACATTTTTTTTGACATGGAAGTACCAAACGGGATGAAAGTTCTCCTAGTATTGAGCGGCCACAGCGATCTATAATCTAGGGTGTAAGGAGAATCATCCATCCTTCTCTGGTCGCTGGGCTCTGTATAACCCGTCTTTCCAATGGTACTTGTACATGATGGTAGAGTTATTTATCTGCCCGACTCGGTACCACGCTCCTTCTAAGCCGCCCGAGTATGAGTGCTTCAGATATTCATAAATGTAGATTTGTAAATAAGATATTCAGTTTGGATCCTCCAAGATCCATAATAGATTTAATGTGCATTACATTGGTTTGAGTTGAGAATTGAATAGCATTTGATTGGATTCCATTGGTACTTTTAAAATCAAGACAAGTGCTCGATTGGTCTGTAATTTAAATATGTACATACTAAATAAAGCTATTACGCAAAACTATATAGAATAATTAAAATATTTAATCAGTGAATGTAATTAAATTAAATAAATAAATAAATAAATAAAATTAAATTAAATTAAATTAAATGAATTTAACAGTATCGTACCCCATTTAACATTTATTTATAACTCAGTTAACGCTTAAACATTATCAGATCTCCATTAGAAATTGACTTGAGATACAAATCAGGAGTGACATCGAATTTAGACGAAGGTTTGATATTTTGTTTTAAATAATCCAGTTGTAAGTTTAAAACTAATTGCATGCACGGCCCTTTGCTAAGGATACTTAAAAAATTCCTCAGTCGACATTTTGAAATTTAATGTTAAAACTTGAAGACATAGTGAACTGAATAGTAAACGATTGGCAGAAAAAAGAAACATAAATTTATTACTCTACAGATAGATATTAATATACTTGAAACTTAAGTACATAGTTCAACAACATACGGGCATTAGTCTGTGGGAAACCACAGTTTTAAGTATTAATCTATTACCCAGCCACTTGTCATATATCGGGGTAACTATACCTATAACCTTTATGCTTGCGTTGTATTATTATACTGCAAAGTAAAATATACACATACAGAATAATTATATACACCATCCACCGTACACACCATTTAGGTAAGTTGACTCTATAATACTTAGTCGCAAAACATTTAACACTGATATAAGAATAACGCTTTAAAAAAGATAATGTTAGGTTATAATACATATGTAACCTTAGACTCAGAGCTATCGGCAAAATGATATACAGACAATAATGCATTAAATACACACTACTCGGATTGATGCGTATTTTATTAAATTTGACATTCGAATTGAAATTTACTTTTCCTAGAAATACGTCAATATTATTAAATTTATCCGAAACTACCGTCACTGTAAAGGTATACATATCAAAGAGTTACAGAACACTGTTATAGTACATTTTTAAATACTATAATAAATATGTTTGAATAAATACATTTATATTTAGAAACAAATACTCATTTGCACGTTTCCCACAAACGAGATCCCTTACAACGATAATTAAATACCAATCAACATTTAGTCATTATGATAAAAATTTGAGATAGTAAAGGCATTCATACAGCACAGTAGTAATCGCTGCTCGCTTTGCTGTTGTTCGTTAAATATTTTTTATTTATCGGGAAGCGATTAAATACGAATGGATCTTCAATAATAAACTTTAAATTTACAATGTGAGGGAAATATCCCAAACTTACTTGCTTTCTGTGGTAAAATTTCACCAGTGTATGAAATAAGTAATCACATATGGAGACGTATTGGCATTTATATCGCATTAAAATGTCTGTTATTGTATTGAAAACTTTTATCTTTGTTCATGAAGTAAGTGTAAGTTAATAGTAGAAACATGAATATTTAACATTAAACTTCGGTCATTAGACAACAAGGACACGAACTTGACAATAATATTTACGAGACGGCCACCAACGAATGGGTTGTGTTTAACGAGTCACGTGACCCTCGCAGTGAACATATTTATATTTAAACAAGACGTCGCAGTCGCCTGGACACTCAAATAATCAACGTAAAGGTAGACTAGAATGAAATGCAGATGAGCCTTTGAAGCATGTTTCAAGATAATATTGATCTTGATATGGTTAATCAGTGAGACTGTAAATAAAAGCGTGAAACATTTTATCTTGATTTCTAATAGAAATACAATGTTACTATAAAACACGAATCTAATAATACTAAGTTCATAATATTTAATAAAATTCAAGGATCAAATTTATTTAATACAATTATGATTAAATGTCCAAATTAAAATGACTGCGGTGTAGAAACACCATTACAAGTTTTAAAAGACTTAATTCCTTATTCCCAGGGTCACAATGTAACAGTAATTATTAAATATTAAATCTCAAAATAATTATGTATTTATTTGAAGCGTATATTGAACAGTTTTCTGAATTTGCAATTCTATTCAATTCAAACAGTAATATTATGATAATGATGTCACTATGAAGTTTCTTGTGGCGCAAATTTAATATTACTTTGCTGTTGTAAAACTTATTACGTAACTAAAAAATAAAAAAATCTTTTTGATATAATAAAACGAACGCGAAAATATTGTTTCAAAAACGACTATACGAATTTTTATGCAGTTTTATAAATTATCACAGGGATAAACTTTAAAAATTGTAAAACATTCAATAAAAAATAACAATCGAAATACACATGAACATAGAACCTCCTCCTTTGTTCAATACGGTTAAAATTAGTAAAAATTGTTTCAACTGTTCCTCAATGTACGGCTTAAGCTAAATCATTTGCTACTTATCCCGTTTCATTAAGCCCCCGTTAAAATGTCTCTAACAATGTTAGACTTATGTATATACCTTATATTGGGACACAGTTTCATTTCGTAGTCGTAAGCTTAAAATCCTTTCAAAATGATTCTCATGAAAGTTCACTTCACTAATAGGTCAAGAATACCGCCACAAGAAACTCAGGAGAAACCTTAACTATTGCTTTAGGGTTTTCGGAGATAGAATCGAGTTGCCTTGTAAGTAGGACCCAAATATTTGATTACGTCAAGCAAAGTTTGATTCCTCATTCATTTGTACTTCATTTGTGAGTGTTACCTGTCTCATCACCAATTGTAATGGGCACAAAAATTTTCCTGAAGCCGAGATGTTTTCCCTTTGTATTAGAAACTCATGGCCTCTTTAAATATTTCTATTGAATATTACAAAGATAGATTGTTATATTTTTCCGCCTGTCAATATTTTTTTCTTTAACTTTCTTTTTTCTCCAATATTTATCATTTACTCTCGTCATGTCTGCCCTATGCACTGCTATGCTTAAGATATGTTATATTTGAACCCATTTCTTAACTTCATGTTTTCTCTCTCTAATATATGTTACATAATTTCTGTGACTAATAACAATAATGGAGGTACTTCAACAACCATATGAGCCACAATTAAAATGTATGTTATATCTGTCTCTCAATTGCCGCAGTCACAATTTAGTCACCGCTAATCAGTTCATACGTCGTTCGCGCACTGAACTAATAATCATCTTTAAAAAATATATAAAATATTAATATAATTCATATAAATATATTTATAAACGATGTTTGTAATATTCAAACCAAGAATCAATTTCTATCTCGACCTATTTCTATCTGAAGGTTCAAATATGACTTTACGAAGTATGTGAATAGCATAATAGAAACAATAATTATTTGCGAGGCTCTTACAAATACATGGTTGGGGTACTTTCCTCAAAGAGCCCTCTCAATTCGATTATTGAATACGGTCGGCCTTCGGAGTTAATACAGTCTTCGAAAGTCATGAGGTAATACTTAGCAATCACTCGCTTTGTGAACAGTGACCCTGCCAACTCAACGTGTAGTCCGTGTTTGAACCTCAACAAACATTGTGTCACTTAATGTTCGGGACTCGGTAATTTATGAGGACGTTTATATGTGTGAATGTTAATCGTTGTTGTTGTTGTTGTTACACGTGTGTTAAACGGCTTAGGAAAATCAGGGCTGTCACAAGCCAAATTCAAATCATAATAATTGATTGGTTGAGTTAAATAACTGTGACCGCTGTGGTAGTCAGATGGATGACTGATGGTGGCGAAATTTTATAAGCGTTTCCGTGTTTAGGAGGAAACGATAGCCATCGGTCTCGCTGTTATCGTCGTATAAGAGTCTTTAAACAGTATCAGAAGCCTTTGCGTAGGATAACATCTACCGACAGCTGGCCACAAACCTCATACATAATAAAATATGGCGTAGTGTGGTGTATTGCTCAAAGTTTCCTCAAAGACGAAGTACGACCTGTGTGCCCTACAATACCATTAAGGGATGTAAAGCAATAAGTGTGTTGAAAATAAGTACTGTTAGTGTCTCTAGGTGTGCAGGGACTAAATTTAAACGAGCGAACTGTATGAAGAATGTATAATGACTATAATAGAACGTATCGCGAGTAGAGTGCTGCCTCGCAGGCCACCGTAGGTGAAGTCATAGATGACAGTATACTAACGTAGGTGAAATGGCGCGGTAGCGATCGCTGCCCCGCGCCTGGGCCGACGCCGATAGCACGCGCGACTCGTTCGCGCGAACAAGTACCATTAATAAATTGGAGCCAATATATGTGTTTCAAATGCAATAAACTGAGAGTTGTTATAAGTTTAATGTGTGTCTGATTTGATTTAATTTTTTATTGATTGAAACCTAAATTGATCGAGATGGTCAGGGTCTTTTTAATACGTTGTTATTAGATAATATGCCAGTAGCCAGTGGCCACTGCATTAGAAAGCTACCGTCCAATTGAAAAATATATCACGAATGTTTTCATCCATAATCCATTTTCAATGAAAACAAAGACTGCACGAAGAAAATTGCTATAAGCTATTGTATCATTGACACCGTACGAAGACTGACGACACTTTTGCTTTGATTTAGAGCAATATGAATCCCTTAAATCCGCTGAGCGGCAAACGATTTATATAATTAGTCAAAATGTTTCAAGTTTACTGGTAAAACATTGACCAAGGTTAGATAAGACTGGATGAAATGTTGGTTTAGGTGAAATCAAAGTTATGTATGTATTTGGAATTCGGTAAATAGTTGGATCATAGCCGACTTTATAATGTTTGCTCACCATACTCTACAAGGTGGGAAAACTCACAGAATAACGGTTTTTGTTTATCGTAAGAATTATCGCGATCGATCCAGCAGCTAGGAATGCAATCGTTAATCGAGAATGGTGAAGTGGTAAAATGTATCTCTGTTCTTTGGAGAGCTCGTTTATCTCTTGTGTTCTCATCGTAATTCAGAAGGCTTAGAGAATACATCATGTTACTTCAATTTATTTATTCTGTTATTTTGTTCTTATGCCAGCAAAGGGCTTCTTTGCACAATGAAAGCGTGCATACAAAACATGAGGGCACACTGTTAACTATCGTTCACGCCCTAATTCGCTCGACGAGGTGATCGTTTGTTAATGAATTATGGTGTACACTATGAATTAACTGTCAAGGGTGTCCATTACGCCATGAGTATAGTAGCCATAAGTTCGATTAATTCTTTCGCTTGATACGTGAGTAGAAAATGGTGAGTTCTTCTGTCATTGGGCTTACTAACAAAGCAATTCGACCTTAAAACAAGTAACAAGGACTAATTTAATTAATCTCATCACAATGAAGTATTATAAAGATACACCCATATAATTGATATAATATTCACACTGAATACAACAGATTCATTGCAAGTCATAAGATACTGCGCAGTAGGCAAATTGACGCCATGTTTGCATTGGATATTTTTGTTGTTCTGTGGAATAAAATTATTAGTGCCAATATTGAGGTAGGTAAAGTGTACTACGTAGGCACTAGAGAAGATGCCATGAGAGAACTTTGCCCAAGGATTAGAGGTCCGAACCTCGCAACTAGAGTACGGACTTCCTTTCCTTCCTTCCTTTAAGGCGACTGCTATAGTATTGTCTCAAAGAGTGCCAGGGATGAATTTACGTACCGACGGGTATGAGATTGAGAGTATATTAATAACATTATCGTCATTATAATCCATTTTATCCCACTGCTGGGCTCGAGTATATATTTACGAGTCAGTATATGAACGTAATATAAAGTAACTCTCCATTATAGGAAACAACCGTTTGGTTTACCAAAGTTATCATTTTTGTGTTTATTTCAGCCATAATTTATTTAAATGCACACAACAATACTTTTTAATTAAAAATTCATTTTGAAATATTAAATTAACGAAAAATTTTACATACATACATTATAGTTTTAATTTTTATATTAGAACAAAATAAAAATTCGTAAATTATTCTAAATAATATTTTCCCAAACAAAATTGCGTAAGTTGAAAGTTGAGTAAAAATTTAAATTATAGAAAAATCCTTTTAATTATTTTAATTTCAAGATATAAGTACTGCAGAATTGTAGATTTATTTTTAGCTCTCTCATTTCATTTTAATTTGAATAGGTTAGATATAACTTTCAATAGGTATCAATCTCACATCTGTTGGTAAGTAGTAGTATGACACTTCTGCTATAAAAATATCCACCGTACTTGGAGGTACAACGTAAGATAGGATAAACAAATTCACGGTAGGAGAGTTTAATTATTAAATAATATCTTGTAAAAACGATTACAAATTTTTATATTGTTTAACTTTTCTCATTTCTAAATATTGAGTCACCAACAGGTATTTAAACATTTATTATAAATTTTCTCAATATCAAATGATTTATTTAGATTAAGATTCTAATGTCAGTTGTTTATTTAAAGTAAGATTCTAAAGTCAGCGGTAACAAGTTACAGAAACACGTTCAATGGCTAATATTGTCAGATTTGTTTAGGAAAGAATGAAGATGAGCATTAATCGCGCTTTAAATACCGTAGTGGCGCTGCTATAAACGCTACACGATTCGTTATCAAATTAAGACCAAAATATATGATAACAAAAAGATCCACACTCATCACAACGAGTGACGATTACGTCAACGGTGATCTAGCAATGTTATTAAAACTCGGTATTTAACAATATCCTAGCGATTAAAACCGTAGCGGTGAGAAAAATCAATAATATTTTATTTTTTTATTATCAATTACGTTCCGTTCACGTTGTCGAGTTGGACGTGGGACCAGCTTTTTCGAACCCTTCAACAAGTGTTTCTAAGATGAATTTTATAGTTATTTTGTAGATGTTCTCCACGTTGGGCGTGTAGCGATCACCTAGTGTCGACTCCACCGCTGTCAGGAACGGTGTTTCTATTTTCTGAAACAATAAAAAGAAAACATTAACGATGGCATACCTTTTTTATGTGTATAGCGAACAAATGAACAGACGAGCCTCGTGCAGTAAGCGGTCTCCGCTGCCCTATTCTGTTAAAGACTTAACTACTAACGCTTTTCCACAGTCAAAAATAAAGCGAGTATCTCAGTTTTTAACTGAACTACCAAATCCCGTGAAAAATATTTCACAGTTAATTTTGGACGGGGAGTAGCTAACCAAACAGGTAGCTCGGAAGAAAAAACGAACTCTAAAGAAAATAAAAAGAAAAAACTAAGAGAACTAAAAAAAGATGGTACAGAACTTATGTACATATGCGTTACGCCGGGGTTGAAATGTACGGTGCTGAGGCCGGCGAGCTTCAACAGGAGGGACCGTTCGCTAAAGCCTCGTCAGTCGTTCATCTACATCTACATGCACAACGAATAGGGGAGTTTGGCTTCCACTCCACTTAGATCTATTATACTTCTAAATTCTGCAATTATTTTTGCGAAGCAACCTGCTTGCTTTAAGCAACCTCATCTAGTGTAACTTAATTACAACATCAACAATAACAGTGTAATACAGCTTTTCTGGCAATGTGTGAGTGTTTTTGCTTGGATGTTCTTCGATGGCAGTGACCGTTTTTCACCTGGCGGTCCATAGACTAGTTTGCTAGCTACACATAAAAATATCCATTTATTTCTACTTTTCCATCAATATGTTCATACATAATCTATTTATTGTAACAGAAACAAACGTACAGTACCTTTAAAATAGTTTTATCTATTTAATTAGATAATGTTCTTCGAACAATTCCTCAATTAGTGTGATCAAGACTAGTCTTGTGGTTAATCGATCGGCCAAAGACAATTCTTTGTTGGTCGGAAAACTGCGAACATACTTGTTGTATAGACGCCCAGCGATAAGAAAGCCAGATTAAATAAATATTTGGTATAAAGAAAGATCTAAATTCGATTTCAAAATCATTTAGGTATTTTGTAAATACACTTCTGTACGTCATAAACTACCAGGATATTATTGAAGGCTTTTATTACCGTTTCAAAAATGTGCTTTAATATTGAGCAGAAGAAACGGTGACAGTTATTCCTCAGCACATCCATTAAATTAATTAGAAAATTACAAAGTAAGTTTTAACCTGTGCCACATCAGTTGCGACACTGTTATTTTCAGGTAATCTATCATCCTGATCATTATCATTTATATATTTATCTAAGTCATAACATCTACAAGTTACTTACCCAAAAATATTCAACTTTGAAGCCAGGTATCTTTCTATGGCTGGCACCGACTTGGTGGATGTATTGGAAGAAGTTGTCCAGATCGTCTAGGCCCTTGATGCCCTCGTCGAGGGTGTTCATCACGTTGTTGGCGTGCTCCGCCAGCTCCAACGAGTTTATCTGCTCTTCTCTCGTCCGATATTGGCGGAACTTTTCGAACATGTTCAGCAAATCTTGATTCTCTTCGAACAGCCTGGTGAGAGAAAAGATACAATTAAGTTTTTTCTTCATATCTCTCGTCAACCTTCATATCTTTCGTCAACCGTACAGAATCATAATTAATCGTATTATACACCTGCAGATGTCTCCGGTTGGATATCAGACCGTTAGTGGCTGAAGTTTATGAGCGCGTTCGTGCTTTAGGGGATACGTAAAATTGTCGGTATCAGCTTTTCATTAGGCCATATTGCAGCGTTCTGGTGACATAAGAACATTTGACGTTGGGATTTTTGCCTTCATTGTGATGCTAGTGGGTCCAGTTTCTATTACAGATTATAAACTGATTTTAAATTACGACGTGAGGAATTAAGTCGTGAAATAAAATGTTACAAGAAAATCTGCAAAAATATACCTAAGTATTTTTTGCAAAATATTTTTAATCTACCTCACTTTTCATACATACTTATCTGCCTTACAATATATCTAAGACCGGCTTCCAATAGGATTAAGCAGTTGTTATTAGGTTTGACTTCTCCGATAAACTAGGATCAAATGTCTAATTGTTTCAATGAGGTCAGTGGCAGGGTTGGTCTTCATGTCATATTAAAAGCGCACTGCACTCTGGTCGAATGCGGATTGGCAGACTTCGCACACCTTCGAGAAATTTCCTTGGCCGACGCAACTAATAATAATACGCATATAACTTTTAAAATCCCCTTGCTAACCGATGTTTTAAATAATCTATCCACACAGCCTTTATATAGAACGAAAGCTGTACTTTGAATCTAATAAAAGTAAAGTACAAGACTCTTTAAAGGCCATCATAAACAACCCTGAGACATTTTACGTTTAGAAAATCTAATAATAAAACAGTACGGCACGTTTGAAAATTATTTTGCGGTCAGTTAGTGGGTCAAGATGATTTTCATAATAAGTGCCCACGATCGATACTCAAATATCACATCCATCAAACAAAAATAAAACAATCACAACAGAAGTGGTACACGGTTTAGTAACATACTTTTATTCAAATTACACCTTTGTATATACGAAATCAAAGACGAACTAATTTCATCTAATTTTTACTTTCGATCCTTGAATCTTAAATGTAGTATTTAGGCGAAAAACTACAGAATATTATAGTCTCTGAAATGTTTTTGAATATCCGAAAGCTGTTGTTGATATGACGGAGGTAAGAGTGTTATACATAGCCTTAGTTTGTAAGATCTTCGAATCTCCACGTAATTTTTTTTTTGTTATGCGTATTATAAAATTAATTATTATCACTAAGTAAATACTTTTAGTACATTGTGCTATTTAAATTGAAAACTATGATGCAGCACAGTTTATTCGAGGTAAAACCAGATGGGTTTGCAAGACTCTAGTGCTTTATTCTAAGACATTTTATAATCTTAATTGATAAAATTAAGTGAAATCATGTATAAAAAATACGAGTATGTTACTTTGTATAATGCCATGATTGCTACTTACTCTGATTACTATTGTCTCTCTCAAGCTATACATTTTTCTTTAATACCATTCACAGAAACACCCATTAATCGTGGTTTACTTTGAAATCGAGCGATGGTAGATTGATATAGTGCTCTGGTTTACCTATGCATCATGAATATTATATTCATCATGTTCACGTGCTTGATATTCAACAACCATGTGAATCATTAATGGCAATAATCATTTGCGGTGATTGCCGCTGATTTTCATTATTGTTTGAAATGATACATCATTGATATTATGTGTACGATGATGCAGTGATCTGCACTAGGAATTCCTAGTTTCACACAAATACGACGTCACAAACATCCAATACTTGAAATCAAACATTATCTGTCACTCGAATGTCTGTTTCGGGGTAATCGAGTCCGGAGTCCTTCGTTCGGCACGTATTTACTTTGTTGGCCAAATAACTAATCTAAATAAAAATTGGGCGATCCCGTAGCTCAATAAGTGATCGGAATCGATTCTCGGCCACGGCAGGCATGTGTGATTATGTGACAGATAAATACGTCCATTCCACACGTAACACAGATAATCATAATGCGTAGATGAATGAGCATTTATTTATTCATTTATTTATATTGCTATGACATGTCATCAGCAGTTTCGAATGTTAGCAAACATTTAGGTAATATTTCATACTTCACCAAAAGGCAGGAGTGCCGTTAAGGTTAAACTGGGTGATTTAAGGACCAGAGATCTTCTACTGGAATGATCTGATATCAATATCTCATCCGTAGACCAAGCACGCTCAGAATCTTCCATATCGCGACCAATTACCACATTCGATGCTCTCCTGGAGGCGTGGCCTCATTGTGATATATTATTCGCTGATCAATAACGTCTAATATAAAATGAATGCGTCACGTATATTTGCTTAAATACATTTATACGAGTAATTATTTTATATTGTTTATTATTTAATTTTTTGTTTCTTTGATTTTGTTATGTATTTAATTCTACTAATAATTAATTTATTTTTCCTTTTTTAATTACATTTATATATTTAAATTGTAATCATAATGATGAATTTAATTGGGTTGACGCGTACCAATTCAAAAAAAAAATTGAATTAAATTAAAACACGATGCGACAGTAATCGTTATATCCAGAAACGAAGGTTTAAATATCCAAAATATACAACTCACAAAACACACAATGGACTCTATCGATCCTTGTTTTAACCTTCGTTAATAAATTATTCGAAGATTGTAAAAATATGAATAATTTTTTAGCGTTGTTTAGTTATTGTATTTAAAACTTATTGCCGCAGTACGTGATAGGTTAAGAGTTAAGGCAACAAAGCCATAAAAAATTATAATTTATTCATTAGTCGACTTCCAAGTGATTTAAAGCGAAGTTTGACGGCTTTTATTGTTTTATTTTTCTTTTATAAATTATGTCGACGCCACAAGATTAAGTACAGATTTTTTCAAATTTTATTTTGATAACATGAGTTTATAACTCCCTTCCTAGTCGGCAGCGAACTTGTGAACGCACTAGTGTTGTAAATTGTTCAATGACGGATGAGTAACCAAACACGCGGTGTGTCTGTTCACTGGCTAGATTTTACCATCACAAAAATAAGTTTACAACCCACTTGACCAGCAATAACTATCTGAGACTATGAAAAAATCAGCGAGAACCTAATAGTTTAATGTGGCCATGTCTTGTGTGTTATTATTGATATTATTCGAATCCTCTTACACTAACAATAATATGGAAAGTTATGTGTATATTAAAAATTGTGATAAGTTACTGTGATAAAGGAAAATATCGTAAAAATTCTCCATAAAGTTTTTTGGGGTGTTCGGGCTCCGTAAATTCGGACTGAGCCAACGTGGCGTAGTGTGACCTATATGATCTCTATTTATGTGAAGACACGGATCTAGATGTGAGACAATTAGAGGCGATATTGAAGACACGGAAAAGATGGTGAAAAGAAGTAGTCATTATTTGATGATTTAACGAAATCCAAAGGCGCGGTGAGTGCTTAACTCCAGGTGGCCCCGTCTGCTTTTTCGTTAGTCCTTAAAATCATAAAAAAAAAATACTAATCCCACGACAATAAATTCAGAACTCCTTAAATTACCATCCTTACTTTGCTAACTTAAAACAGCACTAACATTACTTGGTTTAATCATGATCGTGAGAGAAGTAGAATTTAATTTCATTAACCTGAATTCGCAGAGATGTTAACAAGAATTTATTTTGCTTCAAATTTGATGCGCAATCGCATCTGTTTATTTGCTTGGGATAAACCTTATTAACAACTTGTTAGGATCGTAAACGAAGGGTCCGAGGTGAAAACCTTTGCTTTATAATTTATTTTCTATTAATGACTTTTGTTTATTTCTGTCAGTTTGGATAATGTACACAGAAATGGAGATCAAAAATATTAACGTGTTGAGTGATTTTTAACCTACTTTAGTAACTATTAGGTAAACTTCTACACAGTTTTTGCGGCTTGCTTAGATATATCCATCAGCGAAGAAAAGAAGGATAGTTGTATAACGATTGTTGCAGTATATTAAATGTGATCAAAAATATTCAATACTGGTTGTTATAACTTTGTTAATTATACTAAGTAATTTAAAAAATATTAATGCAGCATGCTCTGCAGGAGTTTTAAAAGAAAAAGAATACACGCTAGCTCGTTTAAAAAACGCACTAAATTGTTGTTTTTTGCTAGCGTTCTGCTCTCGCTTCACTTCAGAAAAAGTGCGCCTTACGCTTAGAAATGGTATTCGCATTTCAGGACTGAGTTTTTCTCTGTAACAACTTTTTTATGTATGGACGGATTGCAATGAACGAACATTAAACATTAAGTGATGCTCTCTGCAGCACATTGGGGAAAACCATAGTGAAATCGGTTATGCCGTTTCTAACATTATCGCGAACAGATGCACAGACAAACGAACAAAAAGTCTAATCACTATTGTTTTGGCATCTATTGCGTTAATAAAGGTCCCTAATAATAGTTGTTCTTATATACCTTGAATGTACAAAAAGAGATTAGTTAGAATTTTTTTACAAGTAAAACAATTATTTTCTACTTTTAAATCCTGCTTTTGAAATTGAATATTTTCAATTGATTTTATTCACCTTAATGAGATTATATTTCTTCGTCTTCTCCCTCCTTTTCGTTTAGTTGTTTCGTCATGCGATTCTAATTTATGTTAAAAATACGTTCAATATTTCCTACCTCATACCGAAATTCCACCCGAACAGCCATACGAAATTCCGTAATTTTCACGACATAAAGTAATGTCTCATTTTCAAATCGATTTTATTATAGTTTTTAAGACATTTGGAAGCTGTGCGTTCCAAATAGAGGAACTACTCGTAAAACATTAATGACACGACGGGTAGTTTGCTACGGTACGTAGGTATTAGAATCGTAATTTTTTATGGTGGCTTGTCGGAGTAGTGCGGGTCTGCCATTGTCTTATAGCTCTTTATGTCTGATCCTGAGAAATGGGACGTGACTGATATGATGTGTTTCGTAGCTTCGTTGCTCTGTCGCGACACAGTTTCATAGCGTGTTCGTTTCGTCGTTATTGCTACTGTGGGTATATTCGGAGAATATAAAACCTTACGGGGTTCCTATTGATTTTTTTACATAGATGTTATATAATTATATCTCGTTATTATTGGTGTCACATAAAGAAAACTGCATGTTACGTAAAACGAATGACACACGATTTGCTTCTTCTGAAAATTATTGATAGCGTCTGCTATTCATATATCAATTAACATAATGCTATGTCAATAACCAGTGATAAGTTTATAAATGTAACATTTAAAACAACTCCAACCTACTAGAAGTGTGTTATTCCTGAAGCATATAAAAGGTCTATGTCATTCGCTCGTTAATTTATCTATAACTTCAAACTCCAAAGAGACCGAGAGAGTTGTATTTGAAGCTGGTGTCACTGCATTGCTTTACAATGAAACTAAGGTTAAATGTCTAATTTGTATCTCCAAAACGAAACAAATCAAATAAAAAAGGGCAATTTTTATATAATGATAACTTCATTTGATTGCTCTACCCAAAAAGAACAACAAATTGCATCGCTTATATTTAGCATACAAGCTGTGGATAGAAATGGAGTAGCCTATCTTTTAGTGTAAGCTTACCTTCATTCCCTTTGACATGAAACATGAAAGCCCAAACACAAACCTTAATTTCCTAATGCAGTATGCATATATTACGAACCCAACGTAACTTCAGATTTCAGACAGAAATTGGCGTGCAATATTTCAGTTATTTTCACATAGTACTTTCAGCTTCTTCAAATATATAACCGTTGTATGTTTAGAATATTTACTAGTATAATATGTGTTCAAAATGCGACCGTGGCTTATTACGGTCCAATACATTTATTTTGGGTGTTTGTTATTTTTTCGTTAATTTTGAAATAAATTTATTAATGTAATGTTTTTTTCCAGGGAAATATGTCATCGAAGAGACTTATTGTCTATCCATGCACTTTAGAAACTGTTAGAAAATTGATCAAATGTACATTCAGACGATGATGATGGAGTTTACACCTTCTCCGCGTGATGCAAATTGTGAAAATACCTGAGGATGACATTAGCGACACGGAGGAAATATTTGAGGGTAGTTTCCAAAATGAAGAGTAAATATTTTGAGAGAGATGAGTTGACACTAATAATTATGTTGAAATGTATGTGGATATTATATAAGATAACAAAAACAGAAATGTAGGCCCCAACACTGCCGAGCTTATATTATTGAAATTACCGATTTCTTGTAAATAAAGATCATCAAGACTAGAAAAAATTAAAAAAAAAATCAATTCACATCAAAATTTCACTCAAAAATGTCATACACGCATTATTGGAAACAAAAGAAGTGACTGTCCGTACAACGAAGCATAGACAATCGGAAGCTATCGTCATAAAAAGGATCCAGTAAGATGGTTCCAAGAAAGAAGTATTTTATTCAAAAGCAATAGCAGATTACACAAAATTTTGTTTCTCAAAAAAAGAAGTTAAGCGACGCTATATAATGCACCTATTTAGTGTGTCTCTGTGTGCAAGAAAATGTTAGTAAAAATTAAATTTGCAGAAAATCGAGATGAGTAGATAATAAAAATGTCTGACATGTACTTTTCTTCATTCATATTTTTATTTTTAATCACATAATATTTGTCATTTGTAAAGTTATAGTTCCTGTTACCAGTCAACGCACATATAGCAGCTGCCTTTGAAAACCTGGGGACTTTGATTTAATTTTTTAATTTACGTTCATCTTCTATCAGACATGTATCCGATTACGGATTAAAATTTATTGTATTGAAGCATTTGGTTTAAAGTATATAGACGGGGGTTTGATAAAGACCATTTGGGTCCTCTGTTACGTACAACTTACATAAGAATCAAGGGCGAAAGAATATCAAAATGAAAGTAAATATTAGATATTCATCATTATTCCTCTTAAGGAGTGTCCGCCCCCTAAGTGCAGCGGTGGTTTCAAGATATCCCTTTCAAAAGATTAAATCTAATTGCCAGGAAATGAACGTAGGTTTTTCTATATTTTTCCTCAATATTCTGACAGTGAAAAGAAGCATTACGAATATGATTTTAGTTAATGAAGTATTTGTCGTATTTTAAGTAGAAAATACTTGTGGGAATTAGTGTTAAAACGACTTAACAGAAAAATATTTTATTCGATGTAACTCTTCGGAAATTTTACAGCTGAAATTAATGAAAATAGTTGAGTACAACGTTATATAACAAATAATTCAGTTCGATTCAAACAAATAGCTTTGATCCCAGCTTAACTTTTTACAGTCAAATGTCAAATAAGTTTATATCTACATTACGATTAATTCATTAAGTATTTACTACATACATCTACATACTCCTTACAGTAATATAATTAGATTACAAACTTATCAAAAAAATATACCTTCCCTAATATGGAAGGATCATTATCTTCACTTGACCTCTGCTATCGGGTCCTCTATAAATATTTTTATGTCGCTATGCTATGAGTGATAAATTTCGTAAAGAGAATGAGGACAACCTTAGGAGTAAGATCTTAGGTCGTTGAATGGGGTCAAGGCACCTTTGTTCGATACGACGTCTTGAATCCTGTGTAAAATATTTACTTTTGCCAACTTGAGCCGTTGCTATCGGAGATTCGAAAATCGTTTGCAAATATGAACTTTGAATACAATTCCATTTCATTCCATTTATACTATCAAACCAATAAATTTGTTAGATATCAAGACCGACCTGTTTTAAGTAAGTAAGAAGCGTTCATAACTCGTGACCTTGCCTACAAGCGAGGGGTCCCGGGTTCGATTCCTGGAAGGAGCAGACGCTTATATGGCAGCAAGTTTATGTACGTCCATGCCAACCCCAGCACAGGGAATTGCAGGGCTGTGAGTATGTGACCAGTTATTATTTATATATTTTACCGACTGCTTGTGCATGGCTGTAGTGGGATGGGTGATCATTAGTGGCAATTTTTTTTAATGCTTCCCTTTTATCGTTAGATAGTAACTGTTAAGCCATGTCGGAGGTCCTCAGCCACCATAAGAACTTACGATATGTGATATGTCCACTAATCCTACCACCAAACTTCATTGGAGCAGTGTAGTGGAGTAAGGGTTAGGCCTGAGATTTCCAAAACTATTTTGCGTAAGAGATCCCTTTTCCAAAATCAAGTGATACCTCAGACTTCCATGGCCAAATTTGTTCAAAAATCAACCACCATCGACTAACTTACAAAAGCCTAAACAACACGTAACACAACTTACACAGTATGTTGAAAGTTTCAAACATGAACTTGTGTTAATTAAATTGGATCGGTTTTTAGACCTCGTCGACCCTCAAAATCAATTTTCGTTTATTTCGACCCCGAGTGGTCGATATCGACCTTTGGGAATCCCTGGTTGAGGCAGTATTCTTCAAATCGGATACTCACTGCAGAATAATTTAAAATGTTCGACTGGTATTATAGCACTAGTAACATAAAAAATGCATCAAGTTTGAATCTAAATCGTGTGGGATTTGATTGACTTTTAATTTCTCACAACGGACCTGTCATTATTTGATATGTCAGATAGTACAAAGTAACCTCGAAAAACAATTATTTTTGTAACAAATTATATATGTCCAACATTGAATCATATTCAGTGATCTGGAAAAGTCCAAATTCAGACAGCAAGATAGGCTACATCGTTATCGGATGTAATGACAAAAAAAAATATTTATTAAAATAAAAAGCTTGATTGAAATGTAACAATAATCCAAACCTAACAGAATTTAATAATATAATTTATTTTACAATTAACAAACACAGTCTAAGGAGACACTGACGTCATTAAAACACATCACAAACAATCAAAATTAAAAAAAAAACTTGCGTGTAATTGAAATTTTCCTTAAAAAATTCCGCGCAATTATAACTAAGACCATATATGATTACATAATTGCGATTCTACTAAAATTTATCGTATTTTATTTCCAATTTACATCATGACGCAACCTCGCGCGTCATTCAAGGAAAAGGAGGTCAAGGACCATCGTTCTCGATAAGACGACGAAGTCTCAAGATCGAGAAATATTAGCGTGACGACGGGCAGGTCAGGGTCCGAAGGGGATTGAAGTTTTCTATCGGTATAGGTAGAAAGGTTGTCGTCAAAGACCCGATACACTTCACAATATGAAGAGACCGAGGTTGTAAATATGCGCGGAAACCTATTCTATCGATAAAATTGTATCCTATTTTAATTTTATAAATTACACATTTAAGATTATTTTTGAATTTGAATTTAACTTTGGTTTTGAATTCGCATATTGATTGTATAAATGCGATCGCAAAACCAACTGTGCGTTTATATTTACGTCCTTTTTTTAAGCGACTCCAAAAAAGGTTCTCAATTTGCTTGTATAATATACACACACACATGCCGAAGAACAGAGGTTCTTAGCGGCCACCACAATGTATTCGAAGTAGGTCTTCCAATTCATGCGTGGTTTGTTGGGCTATCGACAAATTAAACAGTTACAAACAAACGACTTAGGTACATTATATATATGTTATTTTAGAACTGCGACATTTATTAACCGATGTGGAAAATACCTTTTTGTATGAGAGGTTATACTACCCGTTTCATTCCACTTAAATTTGAAGACGTATACCACATTACTTGGTTATTTTCCAAACTGGAAAGCTAGTTTAGTTACTTTATCTAATTATCAGATATCTGCTAACTACAAAGTTATTATTCTTTTTTCAACATACCAGCTACATCGTGATAAGTGGTCATTGTCCCTCATGCACGTCTGATGCATCAGGAGTGTGGTCGACACGATGATAGCCAAGTTCGCTACTTCGTTGCTAATGAAACGGTGGTAAATATGGTGTTTTTGAAGATTATTTCTCTGTGAAATTTACTGTTAAGTGAATTATCTGTTCGAATATTGGCTATAAGGAATTTCTTATGTAGGAGAACTTTTTCAGCAAGATTTGTTTATAACAAGTTTAATGGGAAAATGGAGCTATCAGAAGTCACGTTTAAAACCAACTTTAAATAGGAATGTACTTTGATTTTGTTTACAGATTTTCATTGATCACAGGGTCCATTAAACATTATAATGGCTTCATCTTTTATAAAAAAAAACAACCGTAAAACGAATTAAAGCTAGGATTACTGCCCTGAGGGCATAAACTGATCTTAATAAAGTCTATAAAAAAGAGCCTTAATGTCGTAAAACCTTAATTGAATTTGAGAGAAAAGTTAAACCAGACTTGACGCCACGAGAACATATGAAAACGTACAACAATGAATCTTATAACCACAGTATAAAGTTCATTGGCGTTGTCTTCGTATATTTCATTACTGTCTCGTACACTTCATTTAGTTTTACAACATTGAATTATCTTTGTTGTTCATATTACATATAATTATATTACAATGCCACTGCTACTTACACTGATATTTAATTAACTAGCGTTAAAAGACTGTAGTAGTAGTTACAAAGTCGGTCGCCTACACGAACTCCAATTCAAATAATCTGGTACCTCTAATTATCGGATTCAAATGTGTGTATCATGAGGATATGTCATCGTCATATACAAGTGAGCTGATCGGCTTGAAACACGAGGTCGTCTGTGCAGGTCTAGGTTTCAATTCCGCAACTATAATTGTTTGAAGGTAAACATTGTGAAAAAACCTAAATCTGTGAACTTACCACGTATAATTGTAATAAAGTACATTTGTTTTTGTGAGAATAACAAGTGTATATAATGCAGAAGCAAAGCAACTATGGAACAATGGCGCTTGAATTTAACTTCTCATCCGCTCACGGTAACAAATTCAAGAGGACAATTTTTGAAGCGATTCCGTAACCCTGTCAGATGCTCCTTCACCATTTAGGAGTTTATTCTATTAGGCAAGACGTGAATATAATAAAATCGACTCGATCGGGTTGACTGTGAGACTAGTAACGTCTTAATTGAATTTCCTTGGACAGTCTCTCGGCGACAATTCTAGAAATCATTTTTATTGAGACTTTCTTTTGAAGGTTAAATTAATTGAATATCCAGATATTTATATTGTAAAATCTTTTAGGGATTTTCCATGAGCACTTCAAATGTAAATTCGGTTATATAAATAGATGGGCGGTAGGTAGTCTCAATCTTATTGTTACTAGGTAAAAATCTTAGAAAGTATCTTGTCTTTTTTGATCACGGGCAAAGTTATGACGGATTTTTATATATTTTTATTTTCACACTGTTAGATAGTGAATTGGATTATCTCAGCCACCAACACATGCCTCAAAACACGTACTCATCATGTTGAAATTTCCGTGTATATATCAATTGCTTCGTAAAAGGGAAAAAAATATCAAGGAATACTACATCCATCTGTGTTCTCCATAATCTTTGGAAAAGTGTGTGTGTGGCCTGCAAATCCGCACCTGGCCAGAATGGTGCTTTATATTATCTAATTTAAAAAAAACTCGTATTTAGGTCTGGTTTGATTAAATATTTTTAAAATTACCTGAACTATTTTGAAAAAAGTTTGTATGGAATGAACATTGCACCCTCTTTACTTAATGGTTGTTACAATAAAGAGTAATTAAATAAATAAATACTTCGCCCAAATTAAATCAATTAAGATTGCGGATTCTATTTCGCTATTTGTTGTAAGTGACGTAAAGTTACGTTTACATTAATAACAAGAGTTTAGGTAAACGCAACTAACAACCCAATAATGCGTACATTTTACACTGTCATGTTTCATAAACTGCTAATACGGAGACTTTACCGCTTTTCTCATCATATTAAAAGAGTCACAAAATCATCGGGACTTCTCCACTACACAATTTTCCAGCCTTCTGTGCTCCAAAATGCAAAGGCGCAACAAAATAACGCACACTTTTCAATGTAAACTCAATCATACTTGAGTTACTGTAGCGGCAGTGTGTACACGATAAGCCATACATGTAAAGTTTTAATAAGTCGTAGCCTGGGGCTTAGTTCAGCGCAGAAATTGATTAATCATGTATGTAAAATAAGCTTTAAGTTTCGTTTCAACCAAATAATTCGTTTGATCGTGGAAGATCGAATATTGTATTTTAACTAGACGCTATGTAAGGTTGCCTTTCGCGCGTATCCAATACACGTTATTTTGTGGTTTTTGAGAGAAAAACACGTGGACCGATTATGATGATTCTGACGTCGATTGTTCTTACTCTTATGAGTATTATTATAGTCATAATAGATTACAATCATAAAACTCGAGTTCTACTTATACTTAAAACTTTATCAAGTTACGACACCCGCGGGGCATTTCAACACACAATTTTCCCTAAGCAACAACTAAAACAGAATACTTATGGGGGTTTGAACTAGTAACATCCTAATTACAATCCTTTACCCAAAACATAGAAAACTAGTCTCGATAATTATGAATACCAAAGATGTGGAGGCTTATGTGACTCGCAGGGTATATATAGCATGACAGAAATGGCGACTGGATGACCGCCGTTGTTTGCCACGCTCGAATGTGTATGCCAAAATGCCAAAATGGATGGGAGGGACTCCTCTCTTGACTTAGAGACCTAACAGAGCAACGGACGCATTTGTAAAAGTTTTATAGTTCCTTTTATATTAGTAAAACTTAGTAGAACCATTTTAAATGGTCTTCCAGCCATTTAAAACAAGACAGATGTTTTTACGCCGCAAAACTAGAAGAGCTAAATAAAGTGGAATGAGTAAAGAAAAAGGTAATGTTCGTTTTACATCGTGTTCTGAATTTTGGCTGTCTTGTTGATGCGGAGAGAATTAAGAAAATTTCGAGAGCCATAAATAAAATACACACACATTAGGATTTGATAACAAACTGTACGTTAAAATGAAGCAGCGTAAAAAAGACCACTTGTCCGTTACGGCGGACGCTTTTTGTAATTACAATTATTAATTGTCGTTGTTTATCTTGTTGGTTGCGAAATGTTACATTTTTTTCTTTACCATACTGTATAAAGTTGTAGAACTTTAGTCAATGACTTGAAATACTGCCCTGCGATCGATATTTCACGGTCCTTCTTTTCAATAATGGTTTCACAGTTTTGATTTGTAATGGCGAGAAAATGAGCAATTAGGTCCCGTGAACAATGAGCAATGGTAACGAGCAGTGTTATCCACGCTCTGTCGATCAAGACTTTAAGAGTTTAAGTTCTCCAACAATGCAAACGATATATATACATCATTAGTTAACGTTTAGTTTAGAAGGATGGCACTAGGATGACATGTCTTGGGACATAAGATATACTTCCATCCGTGTCCAAGGCAACCTCTTCTATTCGCGTTACTGTCATGTAATCGTATCTGTAATACATATGATAAAGTTGAACAAACATTAAATTTATTAAATCCCTGAATAAAAAAATTATTTTCAGTGCAAGTGATAATATAGGTATGTTTTCTGAAAGGAAGCAAGGGCGGGTCACTTATTAGTATTGTAGCAAAATCAATAACTAAAAATGATTTACCTTACCACACAAAATGTCGAGACAAAACCCAAAATAAATAAAAATTTCTTCGCTTCTAATTACACAGAAGACTTGCTAAACATCAAGTTAATTATGATTTCCTCGTAGATGTCTCCCTTGTGATATAAAGAATGTCGTAAATAAGTTTCCTTTGCCTTTTCGAAGTATGAAAATCATTCATCTAATTACCTTAATTGATGGCAGTGACTCGGAAAGTAATTATTGACTGTTGTGGTAATTTAAGTGTTAACTGTTCTGAAAATACATATATTTTCTACAAATTCTTTAAATATATTTTCGCTGATGGTATGTAGCTACCGTCGTTATGGATTGTTGTAACTGTAGATATGTATTTTATTAAAATAATGAAGGTAGATATTCTCTTACAAATAAATGAGCCTCACTCTAACCGTCGTGTTATTTGCCCACGCCCACCGTCCACCGTCCACGGTCCACCGACACATTTAACAGTAAACTCACCAAAGCGGTGTTGGCCCAAAAGAAAGGGTGGGGTCCGTTTGTTACTGGCTATCTGACACTGCAACCATAACATGCAGTTGATTGTAAAAGGGTGGTATATGGACATGAACCACAATAAACCTGCCACGTCTCGAAAGTTGGTCATGGTTCATCGCGGACGAGAACATTGGTTTGGATTCAAAAATGGATGCATTTTCACTCTAAACTGTTAGTATATGTGGTCATTTGACGACTCCATAGCCTAGTTGATAGGGACCCTGCCTGCGGAGCGAGAGGTCCCGGGTTGGATTTTCGGCCGGGGCAGACTTTTATGTGACAGATAAATGTCTGTGCTCGGGTCATGAGCGTTTGCAATGTCATATTCGTTTAAATCTATGCCACCCGCAACACACAACTCCTAATGCTGAGTTGTGAGTGTGTAAACGTTGGTCTTTATAATTATTATGTTTGCTTTCTTATGTTATATTATAAATATACATATATATGACATATACAACAGAGCCTAGCTAGTGGAGTGACGTCGGATGGAGCCACAGTTTACATTCTGCGGTCGAAGCGATCAGTTGCTCCGCACTAGGAACTGTAACTTGTTTCGTTTGCCCGGTGTGAAGTGTTCGTTAACAATTAATTAAAAGTGTTAAACGATTATACGCCCACGCTATGTTCGACAATGCTGCTAAAACTACTGGCGTCGCCGATATATATATATATATATATATATATATGTATATGAAGTCATAAATGTTTACGAATTAGATATACAACTCGGTCCAAAAGGGATGCTTATTTAAGAACGCTCCTTATACACGATGAACGCGTATGTTTATTGTTGTTTTATAAACATTGTACGTTTCCTACATTTATTATAATATCCGTAATAGACTAACTGGGTTACTTTGAATTTGTTAAAGTAATAAACTTGGTTTAATTAAACGGTGTTAGATGAAAACGGGGAGTGTTAATTATAGAAGGGGCTTTTGGGTGTGTTTCCTATGTTAGGAACGACACGTCCTGTTTTAGTTGCACATGAAAACAAACCAAAACCATTTATTCGTGCCGAGTACCTTTAAGCATTTTTTACTTCTATTATTGAACGAAATAGTTATATTGGTGGAAGTTGGGGAACGATGAAAAAAAATACATTTTGAAGAGCATTTTTTATACGTACCTACTTATTCCATAAGGTTCTCCTGACTTGGCCGCAACTCGCAGCGGTACTTATTATTTATTTGACAAAAATACATGCTACAGTTATTATACAAATTAATTTTGTGTACTTATGTGTTCACGTTAGAACTTATACTTCTTTGTTATATCAAAACAATAACACATTTTTATCTTAATATATAACAGTAAAATTAATTTTCGTAACGTATATTTCAATTAAATACTTTACAATAAACACTTGGTATTTAGTTAGCTTCAGTTTTAATATAACAAGTAATATAAAAATATTTTTTTTAAGTCAATTCTTACATAGGTCAAAAAAATAATAAGGTGTTTACGTGTTACTAAACAAACCAGTTGGGTTTGTATATGATACACAGTGACATTCATGTTTCTTACATTCAATTGTCTTGTTACGTCGTGTTAATGTCCACCGCTTAGTTTTTCAACGAAATCATAGATGGCACAGAAACTTTATATTACGACTTTTAATTTGACTGTGTTTAATATAAAATAAAAATAACTTTAATTAATGAATTAATATTTGAACAAGAACTGTATCATCATCGAGTGTCATCCAATACAAGTTTACAAAAATGTATTTGAACTTGATTGAATGAATAAAAACTATTTCATTAACGATTGAAAATTTTAAAATGATATATAAACAAATTTATAAAAGAAGAGTGTAAGCTAATAGTAGGAATATAAAAAGGATAGAACATTACGAGTATATGTGTGAATTTAACAAACAACACACTAAAAACGATCACCAATTCAGGGTAGACGCATGAGCTGACCAGAAATTCTCATATCATGTACAACGTATGGTTCATCATATCATAACAATATATAGTTATTTTAAAAGCACATAAGATTTTATTTTCAATTTATTCTATCTTTATTCTATTATTATTTATTATATGAAGTGGAATAATATTTATCTGTTTGTTGTTGACGAACAATTTTTAAAATTCAATTTACGCCGTTGCTTCAACAAATCCCTGCCGTGAGGATCCCGGACGAAGAAACGGCAAGAAACTTTCAAGTAGCTTTTTTTCCCAATCACAGTTACAAAAAGCACTTATGGCTATATATTAAGTTCGTCATGAGTTTAAGAAAGTCTTACCTTTAATATAATCATCTAGTTTTATCCTTCCTTCATAAGAATGCTTTTGACGTGAGTTTTTAATTTGCTCTATGGCATTTCTGTCAATTCTAACGGAAGTTTATTATAAATATTGACAACTCCTACCCATGAAAGAGCCACCAGTTTTACTTAGTCTGTAATTTTAAACAATCGGCTTAGCCTTATTTCTTATTAGTATTAATATTGTAAACTTAAAAAAAATCCTCCTTAAAAAAACTACCGAAGTATTTTTGCGGTACATAATAATTATTACCTAAAATTTATTGTGATACAACAAAAATTGACTCAATACCAGCAGCTAAGCCCGACAACAATAGACCATCACATTCTTCATTCTTTGTCTTTCATTGAACATTGCGGATTCTTTCATATATAAAAATAAAAAACTACTGATCCTAACGTAATACTTAAACTGCACGTAAAACTGTTTATTTGCTAATCATTTCTGTCAGGCGTTTATAAGCTGTTTTGGATATAGGTAATAATTTTGTGTAACGTCATAGGGTTTACATGAGACATGGAAAAGTTTGAATACATTGTTTTCATATAATTCAAGTTTGGATATAGTTCTTAAAGCGGTTCTACATCACACGGTCCCGTCCCGTGAAATAAACATAACCTATACCCGAATAACTTCAAATGGGATCGTCATTCAATGATAGGGCTGTGGGAATGTAATCATTGTGAGAGCTCGAGATATTAATAAAATATGCTGAAACAAAATCTTAGTTTTAGAGATTTCTCAATATGACCATCAGTAATTAAAACACAACTTATAGGCAAAGGATATTATAGTATAGATGAGTACATTAATGACAAGGATGCCTGGAAATAAGTGTCAAAACCAGTTCCGCACATGTTTAAACTTTTATAATTACCATGTGTTGTTTAAAAGATGTTTCGACGTTTCTTCTCCTCATTGTTAAAGCACCTTTTCGAAACGGTGGTAGAAGCAAGAAAATCACGATCGTAAGTGTATTTACTGAATACCTATATGATAAAATGATTTTGAATTTGAATTTAAAGTATATTTACTTTGAACGAATTGGTATACATATCCTATTATATATCTTTTATTGGTATTATATATATATATATTTATATATATATCTTTTAGCGGTGCTGGTAAGCCTTTATCAACTCGACTTGCAAGGTAAACTAACTGTTACTTCATAACTGGTAACCTGCCCAACCTAGGTTTTTTGTGAATTAAAGGATCTATTACTCCCGGGATTATCATAATGAACACTTTCATTTACAAACCTGAAATTAATATTTAAGTCGCCATTAATAATTAATGTTATCAACACTTTATTCTTATAAACAACTACACCGTTACCTACTATTACTATTAGTATTGTCTACTACTGAATCAAGCTTAATACTTGCATACTAATGGCAGCCATTACAGCAAGATACTTTGCAGTAAATAAGATGGTTCGTCGACAGCAAGTCTTTGAATACGGTACACACGCAAACCAGTTAATTCACTGCATCGTTGTATCCAGTTGAATTTCAATGATAAATTAATTATATATAATAAAATTAATAGTCAGATATTAATTAATAACTAACTGTTGAACTCCAACAGATGCGACACCATTGACGGCCGAGGTCAATATAATGTTCGAGCAGGGGATTTTTATCAACTTAAATCACGAGCGTATTATTATCAATTGCTTCATTATTATCTTTCATTAATAAAATCAATGCATTGTGGGACAAAACCGTCGCGTGTATTGCAGTGGACACGTTGTCAGAGGTTATGCCAGCTCATTAACTTTTTATATTTGTGTACTTGGGAAAGTAGGATACAATTTGTTAAAGGAACGAGATCCCTGTTGCTTTGTTTTGTGAATTTTTTCTTTCACGGAAAGGTCGGCGTATAAAGAACTGCGTTTTTAATATAACGAAGATCGCAATTGTAATTTATGTGTAGGTTGCATGATATATGATTTCATTATTATGTTTCGTAGTAATATATAATTATGATAATAATAATAATAATTGCTGATGTATTTATATGTGAGTGTGTAATTTCTAATCGCCTTTTATGCTATTATGATTTTATGTGAGGAAAAGAGTAGGCGCTCGCATCATGGCAAGGTCACCGTCGCCAATCATCTCAGTAATGCTAGCGGCGTCACCAACGCGTTGCCCACCAAGAAAAAAAGTTATCCCACTTATCAACTGGCTTCGAAGCACTGCAACAAGGAAGCTCTACAAACATGCACGAGTACCGTTGGGCTACAATTGTGACCCGCGAATTTCAACAGATGGGATTGTGTGTTGAGATACACCGAGGCGAGGCGCGAGGTCACGAGGTTCCATCGTCGGAGAACAAAAACAATAGAAAATTATACATTTCACTTTATTAAGTATCGCAGTATTTACTCACTAGAGTCGTCCTTTCACAGCGAAGGTTACAAAGTCGACGAAGCTGCTCGTTACCTACAATTATTCGAGCAGGGCAACAGGTTATACAACAGTTAATATTAGAGTGAGTGATGATTCTATAGCGTGTAGACTTAAATACTAAGTGACAAATAACCCTACCAGCACCCTCCGCACGCCACTCTGTTTACTCGAAACAAGTGACGTGATTCACAATCGATTTAACTTGCAATAAATTAATATTACATTAAATTACTTTCAAATACATATTAAATTCATTTAATTCATTAATAAAATTAACCTATTAATTTATAAATATACAAATAAAATACAAAAAGGTAGCCGTCCATATGTGCGCCCGTTATTTGGATGCACCATGGGTATCTGAAAAAGTCTGCAGGGAACTTTATCACGCTCCAGTGCGGATTGATGGAGGGGTTAATGAATAATGGAAATTTGATATGGCTTAACAAGAAAAAACGGATTTTCTTCTTCACCAGGCATCCATCATCCATTTCATTTCTCATCCATTTATCGACCGTGCCCAAAGTTGTTTAACTCCAATCCATAGATTAGGATATAAACTTATTTCAACACACATTCTTTATTGTGCACAGGCGGTGAAAAAAAAACGGGCATTTCATAAAAACTTGTCTTATCGCTAAGCAGCGATAAGCTCTAGACAACATTTGGATACAAATTTTGATTACTATATTATATATTTTGTTGCATAGTCATTTTTACGAATTTTGCGAGTGTACATGAAGACTTTCATAACTGGACATTCGACAATTTCAGTTTTGTAATGCAAATATAATATAATTGCTTCACGTGGATTTATAATTTGAATTGCAAATTTTCCCCGGCGAAAATTATAATTTAGTTTTCCAGAGCTTCAATATTAAATAACTGAAGATCGTGGAAGCAGCAAAGTTGCTTTACATTTGTTGCTAAATGGTCAAAACAGCTATATGTTATTTGTAAATGATATGACACTAAATGGTTTGTAATCGAAAATTGGGTGTCAAAGGGTGTATCAATGCTCGAGTTAAATGCAAATTCCCTTGCTGGCGGTCAACGCTATTGAACACCGGATGAGACAATGTCGAACGGTCCTCCTGCTGGAGGTCGCTCGGCTGTACACCACCTAGTTTATTCCCGATGGTACTTGTGCACGCAGTGCTAGTATCACTTGGAGTTCTAATAAAGTCCACGACAACATACGTTTACATAACAGATACTGATATAATCTTAAGTGCATACCAAAAATACATAAAATTTAATGTTTTTTTAAATATGGCCGTATGGCTACATTAGCTCATCGCCTAGGTGGTGATTTTAATGAGTGAAAGCATTTTGAATAGTGTATACGAAAATTAAAAAGTTAATTCATTCAAATTAACATTCTAAAATGCAGGTGCGTTATGTTGTTGGCCTGGTAAATCAATAAAAATGCGGTCGTTGTGTCAGGCAGTTTTGGCGTATTTCGAGTTATCGTGACTGATTTATATCGTTCTAGCACGTAACCAGCGAGTGGAAGTCGAAGATTCGTTGTTGTACGTCGCTTTCAAGTCCACAGTTCAAAAGTGACGTTTTGGGAACGGATTCTCTGTTATATTTTAAACTAATTCAATAAAGGATTTTTTTTTTAGTTCGTCTGTATTTTTTTCCATTCCTCTATCATTCCAGACGCCCCATTACTTATATAGCTGCGCTTCACCACATCGCTTAAAAGTAAATCACGTATGAATTTTGGAACTTTATTGTATAAACGAATACCGAAACCTATAAAACAATACTGAAACTTCTACGCGATATGAAGACGTAAGCAAATTTCTTGTTTCACGAATTTTTGTGTAACAATAAGGTAAAGCTTGTTCATAAGTAAATTTATTCATATAAATACTATATTGCTATAAATATATTAGGAGGATGCGTTGAGAACAACTATTTCTTTAAGTTAAGTCAGCCACCAAACGACTCGTCGTGTTCCGATTGGGGGCTTGAAAGCCAGCACTTTCTTTCATACCTTCTACTCATTTCCTGGCCGACAACGCATCAGTGATACTTTTGTTCTTGCTGATGTCCATGGGCGATGGTGACCGCTTACCATCAGGTGACTCGTCTGCTCGTTTGTCGGCTACAAACATTTAAAAAAAATTATTTCGCCTGTAAAATTCGTTTTATCTATTTTTATCTCTCCGAGAATATACCACAGTTTATATGGTTTACCATAACACTATAATACCTACCTTCCAAAACGTTTTAGCTCACAAGTTTAACTAACCTTTAAATTACAGAAAACTGTAGTATCATTATGGCAGACACACACACACACACACGTGGAAACTAATCTAATTTTTTTTATAATCACCACATGGTCTACGGATGTTGCTTATCATTTGCGCAGTAACAAATTCTTCATAGGATTCCTATAGAGGAAGAAAAGAAGGTAAATTAGGGTATATCCTTATTTTTATTAAGATCAGTCAAACTGTTCTTGAGTTATAAAAGAACATACAGACAAGTAGACAGAGAAAAAATGTGCGTGTGCAGTTCACACACGGAAGGAAAGAATAGAAAATTATATATTATATTCTATTATAATCTAGAAAATTATATTTCGAGAGAATGAGATTAATGCAGAGTACCAGGAGTAGGATAATTTTAGGGTTTATCTATCATCTTTTTCTGGTGACTGCTTCGTAATACGCACACATATGTACGTATTAACACAATTACAAACATACACATGTAGAACGCTCGGACCAGAGCAAGTATCAACAGTCCAGTATAGATACTATATTCACTATACGACGCTTTGTCTCTCAGTTCGACTCGGTAGTATTCAGGCGCACATGAGCACACCTACGTTCACCACATAATGGATAACAGTGGGGAGGCTACGAAGCATCGCACAAAGAGGAGACATAAAAAATCATCAATCATAAAAAAATCAATTTAAAACCACGTCAAAGGCAGTCTTATGAGGAAAGGTTATTACAAACTTGATGATTACTTTCAGGATAAGACTGCTTGGATATGAGTTTAATATTAAGTCAATTTATAGCCATAAATGCGTTCTATAACTGTGAGTAGGAAAAAAACTCGTCGGGAGTTTATTCCCGTTTCTTCTTCCGGGACCATTCACGGTAGGGATTTGTTGAATTCTTCTTCCGGGACCACTCACGTTAGGGATTTGTTGAAGCGATGGCGTAGTTTGACGTTCGATAGGTGTTTGTAAAAATCAACTTCGAAAACATTTGGGTTGCAGGATCCGAAAGCAACACATCCGTGCAAAAGATCTTCGAATATTAAAAAAAACAACAGAAGCTATTTAAACATCACCATCAATCCATTCCGAACGCGACGGCTATTGGAATTTAATTGGAAAACATTTACGTCGTGTCCCCAATCCTGCATAATTCTAACGCTGTGATTGTTATTGCTTCCACTGTGATTGAGTGGAAAACGTGGAGTTTCAACATGTTCTCAATTAAATCGTATAACGCGGAAACACTCGTCACTGCACACCATAAAAATGTCTCTATCGTTTTTAACGTCTCAATGACTCTAATAAACGAATTCTATAAAATAGTGATTTATGGGTATGGAGTAAATGGAGTAATGAATAGTTTATGAAACGTCTCATAAGTACGAACTGCAACACTTAAGGGTGCGATAATATTTGTGGTCGTAAGGTTTATGTTTTTCGAAGCGAAACTATGTCACGTTCTAAAAAATAAAAAATAAAAAAACGTGCTAAACTGGCTTGTAACATTCTCTCACTTTGTTACACCGACTGTGGACGTGTCTACTCGTTCTTCGTTGGATATTAAATTGTTAATTTAATCTGTCTATAAAATACCTGTTAATTCTACGAATTCCATCGAAATCAATAGGATGGTTTAATAAACCCAAGTGCAGGAGCCGGCATACAAAAATATCGCCGGCCAACAAGTTATGGGAACTTTTCACAAGCTTACATTTACCTCTCTACCATCAGTGGTTCATTTTTGCCGGCTAAAAAGTTGTGGTTAACATTTCCGCTTAAAACAATTAAAATATAAAACATAATTGCGGACTGGTACTCTCGATTTTTATTTTTTTTACCGATATCTCGATAAAATAATATAAACCACGGTCACTTTTTATATACAATTACGTTGAAAGTGAATGAAAGCCGCAGTGAGAGTGATCACGACCCATATATTTGGGTCGAAACATCGTTAAAAAAGCCAAAACTCGAGACACCCGTTAAAGCTCCTATTTGTGAGGTGATCGCGTTTAAAGAGATAGAGATTATGTTTTAAATACGTCATGGAGCTCTGTAACCGTAACCGAAACTATCGGATATCCGGAATAAAATATATCCGAAGCCGTAACCGAATCCTATAAAAAAAATTCGATTAATTCCGGATAGGTGCAGAGTCTAAATGAAACACGTTGTGACAGGTTTTCGCCGGTCGAGCCAATGCACTAGCCGCATCGCTATCATTTTTATACAATTTTGATTATTTAATATTAAAAGCTATTGTTTTTTTCTGTTACAATAATACCAAACAATACCTAGAAATATAGTCAACCTGTTACCTTGTACATTATATATTTTTTTCCAAGTCCAAAATTAGTTATATAATATCCGTAACTGAAATTATCTTAAACAACCGGAAAATCCGAAATAATTTCCCATCCGTAGCCGTAACCGAAACCGGTAAAATATTGTTGTCTGTAATTTGCAGATGATTTGAAATAATTTTTTAAAGTGAAAAATAAGTCAGACTGTGACATGTTACAGAGGGACATTAAGGGCGATTGGAGTAGGACAAATAAGCTCATGCTTAATGAGGCAAAGTGCTCTGTGGTATCTTATACGCGATCGCAGAATCCACTCGAGTATGATTATCGCTTGAATGAGGTCGTTGTGGATAGGAAATCCAAAGTCATGGACTTGGGAGTCATGATGAATAGTAACCTAACTTTCAATGATCACATTTTGGCGATAACATCAAAAGCTTACAAATCGTTGGGTTTTGTAATGGGACAAACGAGAATTCTCGAAAGTGTTGCCGCAATTAAAATGATGTACAATTGCTTCGTTGGAAAGTAATTCAGTTATCTTGAGTCCGCATGAAGTAAACTATAAACCTATGTTGGAGAAACTTGAAAGCAAATTTTTAAGGTGGTTATATTACAAGCAGTATGGCTACTTCGTATGAAATCCTTATTTACATCCTAGTCAGTTTGTACTTGGAATGACAGGATACGATTCCCTTGAAGAGAGACGTGCAATATCTTTGTTAAAATATTTTTTGAATTAATTAGAGGCTATATCTTTTACCCTTCAGTGTTGGAACTAATACCATTGTATGTTCCTGATAATTACATTTATTCTCGCAGACGTAACTTATTCTTTGTGTCGAACTGTCGTTTGGTTTCGATGAGTGAGTCGCCTTTGATTCGCGCCTTGACCTTGCTTAATGGGTTATAAGTTTACAGTCCTAATTTAGACTTATTATTTTCCGAACCTGTTGTATTTCATAGAACTGTCAGTAAATACAATCAATCCATAGTATGTAAGTAAACGCATTGGGTCACTCCTGTCATGTTTATAAAATATACAAATGTAAAAATTTAAATAAATTAATTAATAAATTATTCATATAGGCGTATCCATATCCAGATCCGAAATTTCATATCCATAACATCCCTACTATATTTTATACTATGCAGTAATCACACACAAAATAATTAATATTTATTACCAAAATTTTATACGATTTAAACCGTATCAACGACCTTCACTAAGCATTAAAATTGCGACTTTATGTTATGACTTTATCTTAACTTCTACGGATTAATGGTACAGTTAATTTATGTCCAAAGTTGATAGACACACACACACATTAAAGTAATGAATAAGCCTTATGGAAACCTCCTTGCTAAGTGCGCCGTATACATAACTACTTTTGTTATGATCTTTGAACTCCAATAGCGTTACAACCAACTCTCTCTTAATTTAAGCTCTTAATTAATTTTTATGAATGATTTGCTTTAAACTCTGCCTTAAAAGATTTATGTATCATTGACTATGAAATTAAAAAAATGAAACTCAGTGAATATTTAAATATTAATTTATGATAAATATTTAAAATTTTACATATTTAGAAGTTGCATTTCATGATCTCAAATAGTATTACGATTTTATGTCGTATGATGAATGAGTGAATTTTATAGTGTATTTTTAATGTAATACACAATGAGATATACATATTTAATACCAGGCTGTTATGAGTACTGAGGAGGTGAACCGATTGAACACAAATTATCGGCGAAATTTTCTTATCAACATATGGCACATTGAGGTCACAATGTAGCTGATCATACTAATAAAGATAAATGTACGGTTATATTTTTTATGAAAATAGCCGACACAGCCGCATGAGTACGTCCGAGAACGTGAAAGCGTTACAGATGCATTATAGGCTACTTTTTACTTGCTTCCAGACGGTATAACCGAAACTTGTTATATGCAGAAGCTATCTACAGTAGAACTAATGGCAAATCATCACCTAACCCCACGAACCAGAATTGGTGTATTCCCGTTCCCACAACATACATTCCCGTACCTAACATCTGACCGTTTTCATCAAACTTTACCTTAGCTTAAAGATTAAGATAAACTGTAACTCCAATGTAAAATAATAATAACAGAAATATCTATGTCGTAAGTTTTATCTCGAATCCTTATTTCAGCTTCGCTTGTGGCGATATATTTATATCTCTGAGTTTTCCTTCGCAAAGATTGATTTTTATATTTATACTCATAATTTGGCTCCAACATGTCCTGTATAGCGCACGGGTCTTTTCGTAATTGTGGCGGCCTCACGCGTACTACTACATTGTAGATTGCTATTTCTCAATAATAAATGGGACCCGTGGCCTAAAGTGCCCATCGAAGCACGAAGGCTCTCAAGACGTATTGTAACTAATGGTCAGCCATCCAACTAACGAACGCGTGTGTAGTTACTTAATTCGGTCACTTACGACGGACCCAAGTCGTCGGGTTAAAATATTTATTACTTTTTAAAGTTTGTTTTTCTAAGTTTTCTAAATTTGGTATTCAAATGAGCATCTAACCTACTTGCTAATCTAATCTAATCTAATGCAGTGTGAATTCATTTATTAATCATATGAAGAAAAATGTTTGCAATATTAATAGTATAGCATAAAAGAAACTGCTAATTCAATATACTAGAGTGAGTAGAGTTTAGCAATAATCTGTTAATATTTTAAAAAGTAGGTTATTTAATAAAAATATGTAATATGAAAACTATTAGTAAATTATGTAATATTACAGCATAACGTATGTATGTAAGTGTAAGGATATAACGTTAGTTGCTTCAAGAACTAGGGGATTAGTGGTTAGCTTGCCATATCCGTTTTTTGTATAAGATATGGAGTTGATTAAAATTTACTAAAAGAAGCAACTTTCAGTATCGAAATTCAGAACCACCGTACGTCGTATCTCCGTGAACGATTGCGCGATTCCCAAATCAATACCGAGTTATCGGTCCATACACGCTTGAAGTCAACGAATACATTCCGTATTGAAATGAGTTGTGAATCAATAGCAGTTACCGGTCGCTACACTCGCTAGCTACGATCGTACAGACGACTGAATCATTTGAATAGATTTGATTTTTTGTTTTCATATGATCGTGGTCGGTATGTGTAAGACATTTGGGAGATATTGTACCTTAACGAAAAGGCATGTGAAGAAGACAGTGATTACCGAGGTTGGGTTGTGCTCTGTAATTCGACAGCGCCCAGGGTCCTCCATATAAGGGACCTGGCTCCATTACTCCATCTGGAGTTCAGCAGATGCATAACAAGCAAAAGCTTGTTTGGACTAAATTATGGAGGTTCTTGTACCCCAATAAGCAACGCGTTAAAATACAACTTACAGGTAAAGGATATTATAGCATAGATGAATATATTAATGACAAGGACGCCTCGAAATCACCTAGTGTTGAAATTAATTCCGCACAGGTTTAAACTTTTGTAATTAACATGTGTTGTTTTGAACGATGTGCTGAGGAGTTTCTTTCGCCGTTTCTTCAGCTCAATGTTAAAACACCTTTTCGAAACGGTAGTAGAAGCAAAAAATGCCGTGCATAAGTGTATTTACAGAATGCCTACATGATTAAATGATTTTGAATTTGAATTCACTTGCTGTCGCTGTTTTTCGAATAAATGTCTTGTTTTCACACTTTTTCTTTATTGGCTTACATTAACACAGAAATGTCGTGTGAAGTTTGTTAATCACGAAGCAATCAATCGATCGGTGCCCGAATCACGTCGGTGAGTGAACGTAAATCACATAACACTTGACATCCCTAATTTCGGGCTCGCTCGCCACTAGTGACGTGATTGAGTGGGGGTGGACGATGTGTGACGTGTGCTCACGTCCGCGGTAGCGAGCTTTGTAAATTGCTCCGCTCATTTTTATTTAAAGACAAATTTGACAGCTTTACACTTTGCGAACGAATCATTGGATATGTTGTGTGTTGTAAAGAAAATAGACGGTGATTTTCGTGTAGTCAAGAGGTTAATCTATCTATCTATCTATCTATACATATAATAAAATGCAAACTGATTTCGGTACATGAACAATATATGGAAAAAAATATTATTAGGGGCCTTTATTATCGCAATATAACCGAAAACAATAGTTGTTAGAATTTTTGTCTGTTGTTTTTGGCTCTGTTCGCGCTAACCTTAGACACAGCTTAACCGATTTCGTTCTGGTTTTCACTAATGTATTGCAGTAAGTATCACTTAATACTTAAAGTTTGTTTCGTTACAATCCGTCCATAAATAAAAAAGTTATGAATTAACATATATACTTCTAATTCACAGAACGAGGAGAACCCAGAAAACTGCAGATGCTATCTTTAAGCGTAAGGTAGCTTTTTCGAAGCGAAGCGAGGGTATTTGTTAGTTGTAAATAAAAATAAAAATATAATAACATAACATAACATAAAAGTAGTGAATTACTTAATAAAATTAATTTCTATGTTATTCTGAGGACTCGACTACATAATCGACCTTTGTTATAATGTTTTTGTTAGAATGAATTGGCTTGAGAGCCAGTACTTTCTTTCTTACTTTCTTCTCATTTCCTGGCCTACAACGCATCGGGTCTTGCTGATATCTATGGGCGACGGTGACCACTTACCATCAGGTGGCTCGTCTACTCGTTTGTCGGCTATTACCATAAAAAAAGAATTTCGAATTATTATTAGCCACTAAGTATAACTGAATACTGCAGGCTCAACAAATACCTCGCAACAGAATTAATCTAAACAGCACTTTGTGATTTTGCAATGATGTGGGATACACTTTTATCCACACTCTCTGTTACTGCACTGCGATAAGTAATTTCATAAGAGGCATTAAATGTATGTATCTTGCCTTGCAAGTCAAGATTTTGAAATATCCTGCATGTCGTGTGACGTAATATGATACAGTATGTTAAAGGCTTGTCATACAACACGTACTTAACACAACCATTTCACAGGGAACACCATCCATATTAGGGCTAAAATACAAATGCACCGAGTAAATTTAAATTTACTCATATTTCAAAATTTCTGTGGCGGACGTCAAACAACACAGCATACTAACGTGTTAAAATTGCTATTTGGTTTCACTACGAACATTGATATAAACATCGTGTTCAAAGTTAATAGTTATTAGCAATTTACCTCAACCAAATGTCATGTGTAAAAATCAAATCATGGTTCTTGTGATGTCTATGTCATGACCGAAGCGTCACAATATTCATCGAAACGAACTTGGAAATATCGGCCTCACTAATTCAATACAATAATTATTTCATTTAAATTAGATTGACGTGCTTTGCATGAATATCAATCGCGCCCGTGAGCTTGCTTAACTGAATTTAGTTAAGCTTAAATCGTTTCTGGCCGCTACGAGTGCTGCAGTATACGTTTTATGTTATGGCCAGTGCATTACAATGCTCATCTGAACTCGATCACATACTTTTTATGTTATTTCTAGCAAGTAGAAGCTCGTCAACACCTACCACCATCCGTTTTTATTGTGGTGAGTATTCGTTGAGACATCTAATTCAGCATTTCGTTTATTCATATGACACTAGCAGATCTGTTGGCTACGCAGATCAGACTGTTCTAGTATTACATATTTGAAGGCAGTTATAGTAAATTAAATTAGATATAGAATGATTGATTAACGTTATTCGACCACAGAGCTTATTTGAATTCTTTCTGGAATCAAACAACTGGAATTCTGGAATCAAATCAACCGTTATGAAGAAAGTTGCATAGTTGAAACTGACTGACAGGCGTATTCAAATATCAGATGCCGTGGTTTTTATCCACCTGAGTATCTCTGCAACTGAAACATCGAATAAACTAAATATATATAGTGTAAGTCTTATTTTTAAATAGTTACTTTTGTAGAGATATTGTAACTGAATAAATTTTTCTTCTTTTTTAAACTTGATTACGATCTACTTGTTAACAATACAAATAGCTTTAAATTTCATAGTTCACAGTTCGCATATTACGTTGGAGCGGTGAGCCGTACTGTTAATGTCATAATATAACAACATAGTGGATTATTATCCGTTATACAGCGTTTATAAAATCAGTGCCCCACGCTAGTATCACCCGCCTCTAGCCCCACATAAGCCCCCATTACGTTCAGATTAAATCATTACTGCCCTCTACGGGGAAATTGCCGAATTTACCATAGCTACGTAAACTTGGAACATAGAATACTATGGGCGCTTGTTGGTCCGTCACTATTAGTCATCTGTTAGTATGTTCTGTCTTTGTATTAAGTTTTATGTTTAAGTTCTAGATGTACGAACTGTTTAAGGAAAGAATATTTTCAAGGTTTTAACTATTAATAAAATATATAAAATACACTATATATTGTCAGTTTTAAAGTAGCTCCTAATTCTTTTAGTAATTCAATTATCCAATGCCATGCATATATTATAAATGCGAATGTCTGTCTGCTACGCTTTCACGGCCAAATCGCACGACCGGTCGTGATGAAATTAGATAAGAGATCGTCTTAAGCCTGAGGAAGATATAGGCTACTTTTTTTCCAAAATTTTCTGCCAGAATGACAGAAATGTAAAACAGATTGTACAAAAGATGGTCTTATCACTTACTAGCAATCTCTTTTAGAGAACCTACAGTGTCATTAAAAGTAAGAATTAAAGATAAAGGAGCAGGGGTGTACAGTCATGAAACTATATTTATAAATAATAGTTTAAAAAAACACGCGTTTTACTTCATTTTTATAACTTTTCTCTCATAGATAGTTGCCAATAGAATGATTGTGTCATATTTAATATATCGAGCACCCCACGCTTTTTACTTTGATTTGAATTATTTTGTTAATAACTTAAATTTTATTATAATGTTTATTTGAGATAATTAATTATGATTGATTGTCCGACCTTCTACTACTGTAATAAAGACTCTTTGTAATTAAAAATTATTTTCTACTTTTTAGTTCAATTAGCAATAAAAGCGTGTTTTTTTAGTTTTTTTAAACTATTATTTATTTTCCAGTTTTTAGTTCAATCAGCAATAAAAGCGTGTTTTTTTTAGTTTTTTTAAACTATTATTTATTTTAATTCATTTTCGTTGATTGTACTTTTATCAATAAAATTATTAATTAAAAGATTTTGATCACGATAAATATCTTATTTACTTGTCGAATTTTGTTCTGTAAAATAATTTCAAAATTTATTTTCTGATTATTTTATTGTAATTAATAAGAAGCTTTTGTAAATCACGGTTATTATATAACATCTTATATGAATATTAAATAGAGTAACTTGCGTTTATGAGACTTATTAGTACCCACGCATGTGTAAGGAATAAACAAGGTTAGAATGCAACTATCCTAAAGACATTTTGGTCCCCGTTGAGCAATACCGCGTCCCCGAGCAAGTTCGAAAGAGTAAGTCGTAGACTCCAGAAATCAGTAAGAGTAACTCTGACTGGAAGTGCAGGCATGCGCAGATCGCGCGCTAGCTCTATCTTTCTCACTCTCCTACAGAGGATCTAAATAAAAAAGAATTTATGAATCCTGGCCGTCCTAATAAGGATAATGGGAAACTGTTACTAAATTATTGCATTGTCATCGGCCCTTGATATGTGTGCAAAGTTTCAAGTTGATCAGACTTTTAGAAACCAGTGAAAATTAAGCTCAAAGATTCCGTTACATACATACATACATAGATATAACCCGAACTAATAAAAGCGTATTAATAATTTTAACTGTATATGTAAGCAACATCTAAGGTCTACAAACAAACAGAGAACGAGTTACATATTATGAGATTACAATACAATAAAAAAAGGAGATACAAATTAGTTTTAAGTAGATAAATCAAAGGTGTTGGTAATAGTTTTTCACTTGTCAGTTGTCACGCATATGTTAGCATTGGCTATATTGAAACATATCTGCGACGTACGTTAAAACTATAAGAATTCTATTTCACGCCATTTGACTATATTTCAACTGACACTTATGCCTAATTGAAGTTGGTGATAGATAGACCGCAGTAGGCTATTTACATGTAAGTTCATTTTAATGGCCTCACTACATTTCCACACATGCATTGGAACTAAAGCATTATTAAGCTCAAATACCAATCATGAGTTTTTCCAATAATTTCTATACCAATACCGAATGTACATTTAACCATTATTACTCTTGAATAGATTCAATGACTTTAATTGAATTTTTCACTTCATTGCGTTACAACAATGGAATTTTGCGACAGGAGAATTATGTATTTATTTTACACCTCAGTTATATCAAATACATAAAAAAGCATTTAGAACCAGTGGGCTTGTGTCAGTTTTAAGTAATCAACAGAGTTAAGTAACTTCGGGTGCATTGGTTCCCCAAACATATACTCGTACCTTGATTAGTGACAGATTTTTCTTTGTTATAGGCACGCAAATCTGGTTTCGATTATTATAAGCCACGTCGGAGACCTTGAACATTATAGGAAGTTCCAAAAGTTTGGATGGTTAGTAACCCTTATTTTTTTATCCACGATAGAGCAGGGTGGCTGAGTTTTTCCTCAAGAACGAACACAGACCCGAGTCCTGCAGTCAACCACTTATGAGTTAAAACCAATAGCATAGATAAATTACTTTGGAATCCTGATGTATTTTTAATATGTTAATTTAAATGTGTATCAGAAATTTATTCATCACGAAATTCAGAAATCATTAAAAATATTAAAGATTTGTGTACATCTTGATATATCTACTCGAAAGTCTGATTTTGCAATAGTCCACAAAATTAGAATTGCTTCAGTGGCCTCTTAGTATTATATAAAAAAAGCTAAGGTGTATAAAGATATTGTCTGACTTAAAATTCCGTTTTATAAATATATTTCGCAAAATATTCCCTGTAGATATTTAAAGACGGGTTGTGTTCGTTCGTATTTCGTTGTTTTTTGAAGAAGATTTCATTTGAATTTTTTATTACATTATTGTACGTCAAAATGAGTCTTTCATTCTGTTATATCTTGTAATGCACATTCTTAATTAACTTTCAAGTTTTCGTTTAGATGCGACAATAATACTCGTGTTATTAAGAAAACATTTTTTATGTAATAATAAATATCAAATTTAGATTTTCTTCCCCTAATAGATTCAGATAGAAAATAAAGGACAAATACTACCGATCCTGTACGATTTGTTATAGCGACAGGTTTTAATCTATCTAATCACCGAGTGAACACCGGCTACATGCAACACGTATTTTGTCAAGAGATAACCTCCAACTGAGATATCGATTTGAACACTGAGCGTTTTCTGGGCACGCAAAACAAAATATATTTATATGAGAGTAACAAAATGCATAACATAACATAAACAGATTAATCGTTCGTAAGAATATTCACGTATTCAATCCGTTTCTGAAGTTTAAACCTTTGGAATTTATTACAATAATAAGCATTTTTACTATGAAAAATTTTATTTTTACTTAAATTTCATTTTAAAATTTTAATGTAAATAAATACTAAATGAAAAGTTGTATAAGTAAAATGAACAATGGATTTTATTTTTGCTTTTCAAAATCTTTTACTTATTTGAAATATCATTTCGGCAGTCACAATAAAAACGAAATTTGCATATTTGTTACTTCAACATATAGTTTTCTCATGTCAAAAGTCAAATTAACCGATTGAAATAAATCTATCAGGAATTCATAAGTAACACGGAATTTAATTTAGACTTGATTACGTGGGATAATTTTTGAGAAATATATCGCTGTTTTATTTATCAACTAAGCGGCCCGTCCCGTGTTCGTTCGGGTTGAAAGATTAATTGTATTTACAAAATATATAGCATATGTCCAACAGGAATATTGTACATTCCAAATAGTGGAAGATTTTTCAATTTTTTTAGTGCCGTGGTTCTGGAGTATACTTTTGGATATACACAAACTCACAAAATTAGCACTCTCTGATCATAATATTAGTAGATAATATTCCTGATGATTTCGCTTATTGGGCCAAGCAATAATAATGAGCTGATCGTAGGAAAATTTACAAGTAAACCAAATACATTTCACCTTTTCACCCAATGTTCAACATTCATTTAACAACCCCATAACCCAGTTCCCGGCCGGGGTAGAAATTTATGTGACAGATAAATATTTGTTCTCGGGTCATGGGGCTTCTAATGTCATATTTGTGTATGTCACGCCACCCGCAATACAGGGTATCCTAGTGCGGGGGTGTGAGTGTATAAATGTTTTAAACGTTTATTGCAGTGGTTCAATAGACTCCCATTCTCTTTCACCATATACGTACATTTTTTTATTTATACTAGTAGTTAGTACTGTAAATATATGGGTAAACGTAAACGTGGTCACAGCTATCATACTCAGTATTTCACATATTTAATATCGGAAACAAGTCAAGTCCATTGTATACACAATCGCAACGGCCTGAACCGAATTGTTATTGCTTCGCTTGTTTGTGTCGACGTAAGCTTTTAATTACACTGATGTAAATGCCAAATTGAATGTCGATTTATGCGAAATCAATGCTTGTGTGCCTTTCAACTGTGAACGATCGTGGGAAAAATGCAAGGCATCGATATGAATAAATATTTAGTTTCGATAATTGAAACGGTCTGATTTCATATAGCTACTGTATTTGGTCAATTTCGTCCTACAGACCGCCAAACTTAGGTCATATTTTACCTGTTGGGCGAAACAAGTCGGTTCTCCACTCCGAGGGACAATGTTTCGTAAATTTCTTTTAGAAATTTAAAATGGTAGACATTCTTCTTCTTCTAGGAAGCTTTCTAGTACACTATGACTAATAATGGGTAGCAAGTTATTAGTCTTCCTATATCCTATTATCCTTTAAACTATGTGTTTTAAGTATTAAAAATACATATATTTTTAGATCCTTCAAAAGAAGCGTTTCACGTCATATACTATTAATCCAAAAACTCATGAAATTTTAGGATTAATTTTGTAATGTATTCTGGAAAGTTACATCAGAATCTCAGAGTATGCTACCGTTACTCGGTACTTGGAACAAATTAAAATGTTTCCATCCTGCAGATTCGGTAAAATCGATACTGATAATAAAACTATGGGGCCGTATTTATACGACGAATATATGTCGGAAATTTCAATGAAAGTAGACTTTTTTTATAAAAATAAAGGCATAAACATTTATTTTTATCTCTATTCTATCTATTTATTGTATCTGTACATGCATACTACTTAAACCACCGAGAAGATTAAAGTATTTCCTTACATATTTGAAACTTAAACTATGGGTCATAATCTAGGATACTTTTCATGCTGGAAAATGGAACCATTGCCCTGCAATTTTCTGAAGCAATGCGGGGATTTCTAGTCGGCTAATAAATAGACAGGTCGACATAGAGAAACATAAGTAACCCTAAAAGAGTTCCTTTTTTGTCGGATGAACGAAACAATAAAAATAGCTAATCAAGTCACGTCAATCAGTAATATATTTGCAATAAGTGTTTCCCTCTGCTCCTCAAGTTCCCGAGCATATCAACTATTACAGACGTTTCATTACATAGCTCTTCGCCCAGAGCCTTATTCAAATACTCTGTATTTATGTACACACAACTCCTACAATTTCATTGTTATTAAGTGTTGGAGAGTTCCAAAGCTAGTTTGCTACTATTTTAGTGCTTTGAACGTCGGTTTCAAGCACGGCATACTTATGTGATGAACTAATAATCACTTATTTCGGGGAAAAAAATTGTGTAAAAAATTCTGTATTTCTAAGAGTTTTCAAAATTTCTGATTGATGTGATGTCTGCGAATTCGCATTTGGCCAGCGGGGCAGACTATGGCCTTAGAGTCTGCCATTGAGATAGCAAACACAAGCCCTTATGGGATGTAATAATAAGTAGAGAATTGGAGAATTACATATTTAAACAGTATGCCTAAGTATTTAAAGCTGTTGATGAGAGACAATATCAACAGTCTAGACTATATACCATTATGTTAACGGTTTGTGCAGGGACGTCAAGCGTTTAATTGCTTTTCACTGACATTGCGACGCTATTAATATTTGCGTAGTAAACAATGTCTCTTGGGCGATGTTTTACGTTCATAGCTGAAATATATCGCTAAGGCCTTCCTGTAGGGTCAATAATTCGTATAAATGACTTAAGATAGATTTTTCTGAAGAGCCAGTTTTAGTCACCTTTTGATATATATATTTGTATATATATATATCATATATTAATATATCATATATTACATATATTTGTATATGTATATATATATAGATGAGATTTGCTGTATTAACTTAGCTTTGAATGTTAATTATTTAAATGGCTACGGGCGGGGCCATGGTCAATTACTATCAGTGAGCATCAGGAACTCATTCCATGATATCAAGAAAAACACGACTCTAATTTGACTGGTCTAAAATAAGGGTACATCTTAAGGGATTGTTTGTGCACAATCAGCATGAGAGTATTAAGTACGAGTGCTGATCTTTATGTATCCAAAACCGGCCACATACACAACTTAATTTAAAAAGTAATTACTGCATTGGAATAACATTTGATTGAAACTCTTTGGCTATACAATAAATTTTGTTTCATGTGACTGTCAATTATTTTTCATGTGGCGTCTCATTTTGAAATTGCGTGTTTTCACCGAAATGGATTTAACTCGTGAATATTTTCGTGCCACGATTTTCGGCGTAGGCTAACTCAAAAACAGTGCATCAATCAACTCACTTTGAGTTACGGAGATGAACCACCATAAAAAAACACTGCGTATCCCTGGTTCAGTGAGTTTAATCGCGGGCGGCATATACGCACGGATGAAATTAAAAACGGTCACCCTAAATCAGTTGTTGTACCACAAAATATCGATGCCGTGTGAGAACTGACAATGCAATACCGCCAGATAGAGCCGTCTCTGGGCATAAGTATGTCGAGCGTACACACCCACAACCTGAGTATCGATGAAAAACAGGCTAGTGTAGATTGCTGCAAAAATATGTTAAAAAAATACAATTGTATTGCGTGAATAATTGTTTATAATATCTACACAAGTGTTTAATCTTAGATCTATACTCATGACCCCGAAACTAAACAGCAATCAATTGTGTGCAAAAAGCACTTTGAAGCAAATGATCGCCTGTTTTTTTGGTATAAATGACAGACATGTGGCTACAGTGCCACTAGAGAATCGTAAAACGGTTAATACTGATTGGTACACGACCATTTGTTTGCTGGAGGTTTTTGAAGAAATAAGAATGAACAACCGACAACGCAGAAGCACTGTCCATGGTGACAGTGCTTTTGGTCACAGGTCCGCTGAAACAACACAGTTTTCGGAAGGTCAAAAGACCGAAATAACGGGTCATCCGCTTTACGCTCCTCGATTTGGCACCCAATTATTTCTATTAATTTCAAAACGAGAAGAATAAATTAAGGGCTCAATGTTTTTCATTGCAAGCAGACGCCATTGATGCGTTCAAAATGCAGGTTTAGGAGATACCTTAATCAGAATGGAAAAAGTGCTGTGAAAGTTGGTTTCTACGGATGCAAAAGTGCATCGATCATTGTAGCGAATATTTTGAAAAGCAATAAAACCATAACATATGATAAATGTTTGTTTCGTTTTGTTATTCCGGATACATAAACAGGAGCGCTCGTAAAGAATCTGTAATGAATTTATCTTTCGGTTAATTAATTAAGGAACGCGCAGCTTTTTATTTATTACTCTAAAAAGTTTACTAACAGGGTTTTGTTAATGCCTTCTGTTTCCGAGAATTTATAATTATCACTTCAAACTGTTTTGTTTCTAGAAAATTGATAAATAAAGGATCAGGGTTTTATTTAACGCAACATACAATTCGGCAAATTTATAAAAAGTGACATAATTGTAACATTGTACAATTACTAGTTGATAACTGTTAGAAATTTGAAAGAACAAAATGTTGTTAAAGTTAATTAAAGATTTTCTAAAAGCATCCGTCGCATTGGGTAACAGTAATTTATTTTATTTATTTAATCTTTATTGCGTCATACAAAAGTAAAGGAACAAAAGTCGGACTTAATGCTGGAAGCATCCCCCCCGAGTCAACCTTAGGGTAGTGATAAAACAGCGAAGGCAGTTAATCGTATAATAAAATAGTAATTATAGTAATATATAGTACATACAGAGACAAGTTACAATTGACGATATTACTTTAAATATTTTACGATGTTATATTGAAACCTGGATTTTAGATCCAAGTGCATGAATCACAATGAAGGCTATATTTTTCATATTTGAAAATTAAATTCTCAAAACGCTTTCCAGTAAGATGCTTTAAAATAAAAATATGTCAATTTATTAAGTAACTTACCACAAGTTACAATTGACGCACGACTACTTGTTAGACTTGACAAACGTTTGGAATTGTGGTATAATTAAAAAAATATTTTTATGAAAGGGACATTACATAATATCAAGAAAAAGTCACTTTATATATTACTACCCATGTTCTCGAAATGTAAAATATGTATACAATAACTAAATAGGCATATATGTTTCAAAATGAAATTTAAAAGCACTTGCAATATTTTGTTTGTAGTATATGTAAGTTAAAAAAAAATTGCTAAGAAATATCATTCATGAAAGAGACAGTTATGAAAGGGCCTTCCCATTCATAACCGTTTGTTATGTCCCTTTTTTAAATATGATTTTGATATCGAAAACATAACCACATAATATACAATTTTAAAATAAAGTTTACTGACTTTTTATTATCGTTTATGTAAGACTCCAGCCTATTGAATATATTGAATAGTGGTTACAGACCAAATAATTAATCACAGCACTTAAGAAAATGTTTCACAATTATGACAGAAAGAATACTTATCAATGCCAAAATAAACATTCGCACGGCTCCACCATTTTTGAAAAGACAGGAGTGGGATGTTAGACGCGAACGAAAGTGGATCAGAGTTGCCATACGACAGAAATTGTTTTTATTTTTCCAATTATTTAAATTGTCCGTGCAATACGTGTCCCTTTTATACCATTTCTCCCCTACATAACGCCGCATACTGCGTACACGGATGTTTGCTACCTGCATCATCGATTGTCGAAGTGTTTTCTAAGGACTGTTGAATTTACGAGAAAAGCGTAGAGAGTTCTGGAAAACCCGACAAGCAGTTTAAATAGACAGCAGGGCTGGCTGCGGATTATTCGCTTTTCAAATTCAAATGCAACAGTTCTCTCTACGAAGCGAAATGCTTGCGATATACGATTGTGCAACTGCAATTGTTAGCTAGTGTTCCACGTGAGTTTTCTAAGAGTGTATGTAGTAGAGCCTTTGCGGAACTAGTTTTGCGTTTTCTTGAACCCAAGCATCCTTACACGTAACATTATGTTACCTATTCTATTAAAGTGTATAATACTTAAACAACATTTAACATTCAAATCAAATTCTATTCGTTTCTGTTTTGTTTCCAAAGTAAATATCCCCATTGAAAGGCTTCGTAGCTTTGATGTACCTAAATGAAGTATAAAAACATTTTTTGCATGAAAAAATTTAATACCACTCGTACAAAGTCAAAGGGAAAAAAGTGTAATTCAGTTGGCGGGTTTCAAGCGTGTGGACTGTCGTGGACTTTGGTAAAGTATGGCGGATTTTAAATTAAATCCGTTAATGGGGTTTAGATTGGATATCAGAAATACTGGTTTGTATGTAGTCTCCCGTACGAGGTGCCACGGTTTGAATCCGATACGTGCTTTTAATTTTGTAATTAATTATTTCTTGCTATGTTGAAAAAAAAAAAATGTCGTAAGAAAACTTTAAAACAGCATCAGTTATTATTTATTGAAAACCAAGAATTTCAATATGAACTCTATACTAACATTATTTATTAAATATCCATACATTGATTTACATATTATATGTACATACATAGATGGGAAACATTTTATCTTTATCGAGGGGGCTCCCCGAACACAGACAGACAATATGAACATATACAAATTTAATGGACTACTGTCAGTTGTACAAGTTATTGTACGATGTTTTCATCCATCGAAATAACAAATAAATAGGCAGCACTTTTTTAAAAGTATTACTTAATGTTGTTTATCCCTACTTTATTTAAGAGCACATAATTTTACCATTTTTATAACAATAGCCGACCAACGGGCCAATTGGTGGTAAACGGTCACAACCACTCATGTCGTAATACCGAAGGCTTTACTGATGGGTAGTTGCCAAGATGGAAGCGGAGTACATAGCTTATTAACTCCAACATTACAAAGGAAACTTGTAAAAAAAATAGATGGAGGATGTTTACTAGTTGCAAAGGTAAAAACTTTACATAGTAGTACTAGCTACTATAGTATATAACCTGGATTATGTAGAGTCTAGTCACATACTACAAACAGACAGGACCGTTCACCAAAGCAATATGATCAGGCGCGATTGCCTTTAACACGAGTATGGGTAAAGCTATTTAATTATTGGTGAGTAAAATTTTTACATACTATTTTTGTAATATTTAGACTCATATGTATTGCAGAGACAACAGCAGTGTAAAGTGGGTCTATTGTAAAGACTAGAAAACCTTATGGTATTGGTTTTAAGTGATAATTGGGATGGGAATTTCCAGGCTCAGTAGAACAAATAGCTATTGTCCATCACAAGACCAACCTTGTTCATTATAAGACTCCCCGTTTGACAATTATCCCCCCC
>PDGT01000065.1:268169-318236 GCA_003671415.1 Megathymus violae | reverse complement strand
TTTGTTTTCAGCACAGTTGCTAGTTTTCCCTCAGTAGGTATTATAAGACGGAGCGTTCCATTTATATTAAGCTATATTGCTACCTGGCGTTTATAACTTAGAAGACAACAAAATAAAATTCTACCATCGTGGGAACCTTTTAAATAAGTCACGTAGACATTTCAAATCGCATTCATACCATTTATGTATACACTAATGAATTATTTATTTTACTTTATTCAACAAATGTACAATTCCAATACTGATATATAATCAAATATTTGTCAATATTTTTTTTTTATGTTAATATCCGACAAACGAGTACACTAGCCGACTCATGGTAAGTGGTCACCGTCGATAATGGACATAAGCAAGACCAAAGGCATCAATGATGCATTGTCGGTCAGGAAATGAGGAGAAAGAAGGTAACTAACATTAATATTAAAAAATTAATTAATTATTGACAAATTTATAACACTGTTGTAGTTTTGACACATTCGTTGCATAACGACCAGTATTGATGTGAGTCAGTATAGCCCCTAGATATTATAAACAGCCCTAAACATGAGTGAACTTCTAGACAACATTGATTGTGATATTTAATATAACTTAAAACTGAGATGTAACTCACATCTGTCAATAAATATCATCTTTGTGTTCGTTATATGTCATTACTGAGGTACCTGCGCATTAAAATTGCCTCACCGTGTCACTTATTCACTTTTTGGGCCTCCTGGAAGATATTTCTGATTGGAAATAAGTAATGCTCTTGTACAAACTTTTGTTTCCTGTAATTTTATTGTGTGTACAAAAGAAAATAAACTATTGTTCTGAGGGTTAACAATATTGCGCCGTATAATATTTAAGGCGCCATTACGAGTATATTAATAATTTAGTTAACTAACATGTGCGAGGTGTTTCTGTGTACTTTACACAAGTCTAGTCTGTCTAATATCAAAAGTCAACTAGGTATGTACCTTTTTTTTTGTCGAGGGGGAACCTTCAAAAGGTACCCGGTGCCGTGGGAGCGACGCCGGGGTATGTGGGATTTTTACCGCACTAAATCACCCCTGGTGGCCTGCCTCGGCGCTGTGATAGGACTCCGGGATCTCCAACGGAACACAACCGGAGTCCTATGAGCGCGTGCCCCGCCGGATTCTGCTCGGGGTGACGAACTACACCCCTTGCTTCCTGGTGTTACGCCGATATGCGGCCACGCATACGGACGTCCTTCCCGGGGTCGTTGGCTGGACGGTTCGGGCTCCCACCCTAGCCGCCCTCGACCCCGGAAGCCCCCTTTTAGTCGCCTCTTACGACAGGCAAGGAATACCATAGCCCTATTCTGGTCCCGGACTACAGGGACAACTAGGTATGTACTTACCATGGAATAACGTATCAATGGATATGCTGCTGGGATGTTTTCGCTGTCTAGAGTATTGTATTGCTCTTTTTACTTATTTATTTTTGTGGGCTATATGCAGATATAATCAAATCACGCGGTTTACGTCGTAATTAGTAATCGCATTGTAAAGAACTATAATAGCTCGCCTGCGTGGGTATTTCACACCTACGTTTATGTGAGAGCAAATAGGCTCTCATAAGCTAGTGCGTTCGACATCTGAGACTTAATCACCGCTTATCATCAGGCGGAATTGTTCACAAGCATTAAGTTATAAAAAAAAGTTGAAAAAGCAAAGCATCTGAAAAAATAAAAAAAGGAAAGCCCTGTGGCACGTCCATCATAACGGATGCTCCTAATGATTTGGTATAATTTATGCTGATTCATTCAATCCTACCCTTTAAATAGGACGTCATCAAATTGTGTGCACTGCATTTGACGCTGCACTGATTAACTTTAACAAGTAGTGTTTTGTGCTCAACACAATCAAAACGCTTCTGAGTTAGATAGATCACAAAATACACGTATGATTTTTTTAATGCTTCTCAGGCCTAAAAATGTGTTTTAGAAGCCTAGCACCTGCATTGGTTCTTAACACCGAATTGAAAAAGAGGAAAGATTTTAGATGTGGAAATGTACGCCAATCTACACAATTATTAAAGATTGGTTGGTAAGAAAGATTGGTAAGAAGATTGGTTGCGGACAAGGACGCCTAGAAATAATAGTGTCGAAACCAGTTCCGCGCACGTTTACACTTAATTTGTAATTACCTTAAGTTGTTTCAAAAGATGTGCTGAAGAGTGTCTTTCGCCGTTTTTTCTTCTCAATTTTAGGGCACCTTTTCGAAACGGTAGTAGAAGCAAAAAATTACGCGCATAATTGTATTTACAGAATACATAAACGATAAAATGAATTTTAAATTGAATTTGAATGTGAGATTACCCTCCGTATACACACAAATTCATTAAATTCGCACACTTTTTATTAATATTCGTATAGAGTGAAATAAAAAATCACTAATACGTATTTTCTACTTTGTCGGTTGTACAGCCTTTTTCTTATGTTCTTTATTGTATTATTCTATTTACTCTTTAACGTTAAATATATTCTGCGCAACGCTCATGTAATGTCACTACAGTGAAAGAAAGCTCAGTGAGTGATATAGTAAAATGGATGATTTCTTAGAGATGAATATGGTTCCATTAATAATGACGGCAAGGAAAATGTTCAAGGCGTAATTTTTCATTTTACTCCAAATTGCAGCCGTAACCTTATTATCTTCAATAAGAATACTGCTTTCGAAAACACGCAGCAGAAGTTACAATAAATTACCAAGCCAAAAAAAAGTTTGCGTTAAATTTGAGTTATTTCAAGATTATAATTTGTCAATAAAATTAAGGTTGGGGACCGTGAAGTTACCTTAGGATTTATTTTTAACTTTTCGTAGAGTTGAATCATTTTATTGCAATACAATCACTTTATTGCAGATCTCCAAGCAGATAACAAATGTTTTCATATATATTTTTTTCTATTTAGAATATATAACAGCTAAGACCATGTATCTCATTAATTAATTTGATATTAAGTCTACCATACAGTACCCTAGCTTTGAATTCTACAAGCATGCAAATTCACCTGGGTAATTTGCTTAAGTGAATTAAGCTGAATCAACTTTTAAATTAATGTGTATGAAGTTGTGGTTTCACAAAAATTTAGATACAGAGAACCTGCGTAGCTTAGATTTTTTTAACATTGTCAATGGATGTGATTGCCAAATTGCTCTAAGCCTATACTAAAATATGTGAATTAGTACATCTTCTAATTCTCAGAGAAAGCCCGCGAAAATATGATTTGTCATAATTATTTTGATGAAATGCATCGGCAGTCATTAGCCACATATAGTATAAATAGTAATAGTCCTATTTAGTTATGACAAAGATGTAATTATTAGGGACATAAACATTTATGTTAATAACCAATAAACAGCTATAATGTATGAGCTATAGCACACACACTGTAGATATCTGTGTCGCTCGCTGTCACTGTCACTGTCACTGTCACGCGAACCTTAGGGCGTGCGAATGGTTACGGTTACAAGTAAATATTTTTAACCAAAAAAATGCCTTAATTTGAAAGAAGGCGATTTTTGATTTCATCACCTATTTTTCACCCTTAGGAATGGAATTAAAATTTTATAGAAAATTTCACTTTCACCATTGATTGATAATTATTAGATTTTGGTTTATATTATCTTTCTTATTAAAAGAAAAAAATATTAGGAACTTAATTTAAAAGGTACTGCAACGTATCGTAACTATCTTGCCAACAAAATAGCTCCGAGTAAGATAAAGCTCTAAGGTAAAATACGGACAGCATTTTAACGATTTTCTGTCTCGTTGTAATAATATAAAGCCAAAAATTTACCGTAATCTTAATATATCATGAAATATTTATGTATGAAGAAAACAAACCATCAGGATAGCTTAGAATGATTGCCGTTCTACTTTTATGTACATTAAGTATTCAGATCACAAAGGATAACTCACGCAAATTCTAGACGTTCTTTAAGCGACCGCTTATCATAATGCGGAGGAGAACATTTTACATCTTATATTAGACGCAATATTCGGGTTTCCATTTATCTTTAGGCAAATAATTATTCATTTAATAAAAAAAAACCAAATTCAAAATCATTAATTCATTTAAATATTCTGTTAATCCATTAATACACGTTTTTTACTTCTACTACCGTTTCGAAAAGGTACTTTGACACTGAACAGAAAAAACGGCGAAAGAAACTCCTCAGCAGATCTTTTAAAACAACACATGGCTTCTTACAAAGTAATTATGTCATCAGTTTGCAACAAAAGAACACTAAGAGATTGAGTTTATGTATTAATATTAGTTTTAACTTTTAAGGGGCTCTATCCATCATTGTATATAACAAAAATATAATAAAACTAGCAAATGCCCTCGATTCGCTTCGGGAAAACTACCTTACGCTTAAAGAATGCATAAGAAATGTATCTGCATTATTTTGCGTGTTTCTTGTTCTTTGAATTAGAAATACATATATTAAAGCATAACTTTTTTATTTATGAACGGATTGAAATGAATTAATACTTAACTATTGAGTAACGCTTACTGCCATACATTAGTGAAAACCAGAACGAAATCGGCTAAGCCGTTTCTGAGATTAGCGAGAACAAACGCACAGACAAACAGACAAAAATTCTAACAACTATTGTTTTGGGTTCTATTGCGTTAATAAAGGCCCTTAATAGTGTTTTTTCTCATAAATCGTTCATGTGCAGAAAGCGGTCAGTTAGAATTTTATTATTAGTATAAATTGGATTAATATAGGCCCCTAATAATATGTTTTCTCATATGTCGTTCATGTACAGAAATCGATCAGTTAGAATTTTATTATTCGTATAGATATACATAGAAGATAGATAAATATTTAAAATTATCACTAGGCATAGGTATGTTGTAGCATTATCATTATGTTGAATAATTTTTAGATAATAAATATAATTGTGGGTAGTACACGACTCGAGCAAATGTCCTGCTTCGTTTTGTCTGCTGCTTTGTTCTTGAATCGACTGCGGTATGGATGGTTGTTTCTGCAGCTGCCAACGCAGTAAACGTAAGACTAGTATCGCAGAGTGGCCGATCATCATGAGACACGAGTTTTATGAGTGTACTGTCTCCTTCTGCTAGCTTAGTGTATAGATGGATAGATCGAAACTTTAGAATTGTAATAAAACGTAAGTTTTAGAGTTTTAATGCGCCCGCGACACACCCGTTCAGCATGACGTTCGGACCGAAACTGCTGGCTGCCGGCGAGCGGATGTCACAGTCACCCTTTATTGTTTAACTATACAATTATATATGTATATATGCCACAATGAGATTATATTTGTGTAAACATCAAATGTCCTCAGTCATCTTATTAAAAGTTAATCGCAACCCAAATTCATTTAGGTTGACTCTCATTGTCGTCAAGGTCCGTTAGTCGTAACAGATCAAAATATAACTTATACATTATAAAATAATTCTCCAAACCTCGCCTGTATTACAAGACAACATGACCTTGACCGGATGACGAACCCGCGATTCCTCACTCGGTATGCGGAATTATTTTCAGCTCAGTATATTTTCGTCAAATAAATGAATATTTTAGTTAAATGGGGAATATCATTACATATTATTTGGCTGAACATTATTTTTGGAACTGGTTGAAATGAATCGTTTTGTTTAGTTAAATTTGCGTACCATTAGCAAGTAATGTATTCAGCAGTATTCTACTATCAAGTATCAAGTTTCCGGTACAGTAATTTTGTTCATGATGCTCCCCGAAAATTTGGAAAGTCTTAACAGAACAGTACGTCGTTACACGTCATCGGCGTGATATTTCGCCCGTGGGAACATTTAATACGGTGTATGTAATGAATATCTGTGTATAATTTTGTTACAAGTGTTCAATAAATATTATTTTATATGTTATTTTTCGCAATAATTTATAAACAAGTATATTTACGAAATGGGAAAAGTCAATATTTATTCGAAGTTGGTTTTTATAAACACTTTTCGAAAGTCAAACTGCCCAATCGCTTTAATAAATCCCTACCGTTAGTGGTCTCGAAAGAACAAGCGACAAGTAACTACTGAGGTAATTTTTCCGTAGTAACAGCTTCAGAAAGGACTTACTAAACTTATGGTTATGTAATGAATTCATAACCAAGCTTTCTTGTCCTTAAACTAATCATCTAGTTTGTAACAACCTTTCTGCATAGGGATGCTTTTGACGTGAGTTTTTAATTACCAGTGTGGCATTTCCGTCAGTTTATCGGATTTTCTTATAAATATTCACACGTCTACCCATGAAAGAGCCACCAGTTTTGTTAAGTCTGAAATTTGGTACAATCAGTTTAGCCTCATTCCTAGTAATTATATTACGAACATTACTCTTCTTAAGGAAATTATCTTAATTTTGTAAACGTACATAATATTATCTAAGATAATTTGTGATACAACAACTAATATATTGATTTCTTTAAAGACATCTGTAAGCCAGGCCCTAGGCCCGAGGTTATAAATGGCACGTACTATTCTCTTCTGTAATGCTAATATGTATTTGTCATTCAGATAATAGATCCATTGCCTGCAATGATTAATATGTTATGTTTATTGATAAGATAAGGCTAATAAAAAAATATTCTGGCGTCTATGTCGGTAACAAAGTTTATTCATATTAAATGATTAATGTTGTGGTATGTCAGTGCAGATAACAACCCATTGCTGTTGGATTCTTTCCCAACTGTAAGTCCGTCACTCCACCGGAAGACACCAGTTCTCCCGAGTTATGGCCTGGGTAGAAAGATGGCCCTTGAGACCCGAACATCCCACGCACCCATCTCGCAAACGAGCAGGCATGTCGGAAGGCAGTTCTTTTATAGTTATTATTCCTACCCTTAGATTTTTACTAACGCAACCTTGAAAGTTCAATAGCTTTTGCTTTAACTGGCGCTGACATATTATTTCAACGAAACACCCAACGCACCGTAAAACGGATGCACCTGTCCGATAAAGTAATCCGCACTAAGTATCGTGATATCGCTGAGTGCTTGCGAGATGGCTTGTGTGCGCAGGGTTGGCACGAAACAGTCGGTGACCTTGGTAGCGTTAGAAAAAAGCTTTGAACGTGAAATAGATTATCTGACAAACTTTTTTTTTGAATGTTCAAAGATTACACCTCGAGTGTGGAGGTCGCATGGCCCTAATCCTCGCTTACCAGTTTTTTTGCAGGTTTCTTGCTTCCTTTGTAGCCCACGGTAGGTGAGTGATACCTTTGAATTACCGAACGTCTTTAGATGTCCAAGTCTGGTTACCGTCAGGTGGACCCTATACTCGTTTACCATCAATTTACAAGTATACAGAAATGCACTTACTAATATTCCAATATAATGAACAGTATATTAAAAAACAATAGTACACATTTTCTGTACGGCGAGTACTAAACCAACCGTGGAATTTTCATACGTTTTGGTTGCAAAATTGAAGAACGACTTAAATTTATCGTTGCTTGACCAGAAAAGTGTACCGACTTCAGTTTCTCTGAAGTGGATGCGCATTGGCTACTTGACAAACTATAATGGGGTATTTCAACTACAGATTGTTCCGGAATGTATCTGTTTCAGGGCTGAATTATAATTAAGGCTACGGTTATACGATTACAAAATTACAGGACATTAGGGAACGCGTCCAAACGTACTGATATTGAAATGGAGCGCAATAGAGAGGGACCGAGAGCGAAAATATTAATCGGATCAGGTGGAGACAATAAAGCATATTTAATATTGTATTCACATCTCGTACAGACGCGATGCGATTATATTATTACAAAAATAAAGAAATAATACTTATGTATAACACGTGTACAAATTTTTTCCGCGCTTCAAATCTATTCATATTACTATTTTGAAATATGAAATTAGCTTCAGTCGCAAATTATGTATATTTAGTTAATTAAGCCATTTCTGAACATTAACTGACATTGAATGTCTTATACGTCACGGATTTTCTTCTAATAATTGTATGAAGAAATGTTTAACGGAATCAACAACCAAGTTTTAACGACCGATAAACGAACAGACGGACCATACCATGGCAAGTAGCCTTTGCCGTCCATAGATGTACTTACCGCCAGAGGGGTCACCTTTTATTCGCTCTCCAGAACTAAAGCCGAAATACGTTAAAAAAATTAACGATTGATTTTTAGAAGAACCTGGTTGTTGAAAACCCAACCATAGTTCTTGATCACGTACCCCCTTCACCCTGTTTATTACAGAACTCAGCAACCTCTAAACAACGAATCGCTTTAATATTTTAGTCGAGCATGCACGCATTCAACTCAAAAAATTAGTATCCCCGTGCGAAAATTATTTAGGTTTCAATGTTAAAATTTCGTGCATGGCCAACGACAGACGAGACTCGCGGATGTCATTACGGCCATTGTCGAGGTGTCGTATCACATCATTTCAGACGTGACGAGTCGACCTTCAAGCATTTTATCTACTTAGCATATTCAAATACGTTTCAAAATTATTCACACAGTACCTACTGTGATAATACGCACATAATTTTTTAATTTAAATTTACGCTGACATCTTGAAGAACTAGAAATTTAGGATGTATTTTTTTGAATAAACTTTTTGACGGTGTAGTCTATCTTTGCAGGGTCCATGCCAATGTCTCCTACTCTCGATATGAAAGAGACAATTGTGCCAAGATTTTTCTGTTGGGGATCGCTGGCTGCTGTATCACCCAGTTCAATAACATCGTGGTAGGGTTGGTACCAGCGTGGCTACCTAGCACCTCCTTCTATCCTACTTACTGATTTACATGTGCCTGCTTAAGTCGCTATCGACATAAGTGGCATGACATTAATATCCGCCTGGGCCTTAATTTATTTTCTGTTATCAACCTTAAAATATATACATATTTACAAACTATATAATGGGTTCCCCTGTTCCATATTCGCGCAATAATTTGAAAATGGACGTCCATAGGCGGCAGGGGCCAATTACCATTAGGTATGACGTGGGGTTTCAAGAAAACTGTAAAAAGAGCTATGTCCTTTAAAAAATAATTAAATTATTTAATTAATTAAGTAAATTATTTAATTAGTTAAGTAAATTTTTACTTGCAGTTCGTTACAGACGTTTTCTGGCTATTGAGGACTATAACGAAACGCATAATTTTAAAAATAATTTGCTTCAAAATACGTAATACCCAATCACAAGGATAAGTGAAGATATTTGCGAGGGCAAAATTACAAAAAAATGAGTGCAATGAGGTTCCTGTTTCAAATAGATCGAGCGTAGTTTCTTGAAGCTTGTTGGTTAATGGCTAAATAAGGCAGTATGGAGGTGGTCCAGTCCCAGGCGAAAGCAATGGAAATGTAATTATATGATCTTGCACATTGATTAGGAAAGAATGCGAACAGGCATTAAATGCGCATTAGATATTGGTCTTAAATATATGTTGTTCTAGATGCAATATCCTGTAATATCCAAATTATTCATTTCCTAATACTTACAAGGTAACGTAATAAACGTAAACACTTCGCGTTGATGTAAATACTGAGCGCTGCGCGGTTTATTTTCCGCCATATTTGCGGAATTTCTATTACCTACTTTACAACATGAAACGCGTGAAGGCTACAAACTGAATTATCGGGTACTATCGCTCACAGCAGCGTTTTACGGTTTAATATATTTATTTTTGAAAAATAATACAAAATTAAATTAACACGAGAAACACACGATAATCATTATAACTAAAAATTGCAAAGAAGGACAGTATACATATATAGAGAAAGTGTTAGTGTACATCGGTTATACTCGTAGCAGATGTGTTCAGAATTATTTGGTACCGTGGCTGACACCGATGTTTTAGCAAACGTGTTCGGCATTATCAGGTATTATCGTTCTCAGCAGTGTTTTTAGAAAAGATATTTAAAATTAGCTCATGTTGTCAAATAACAGTGAATTTGCTAACTTATTCAAAATTATCAGATACTGTCGCTTACAAGAGATTTATAGCAAACTTAATATTTAAAATTATACAGTATTTTCGCCGAGAGAAATGTATTACATATAATAAGTCGTTGTAAGACATTAATGCTTAAATAAACTTTAGAAAAATTTTAGTATCTAAAAATATAGGAAGATAGTATTTAATGGGGGAATTTTATTTTTACAAATTGGATATAAAATTTTGTAAATGTGAATTTAATGACGACATTTATATAAAAATATTCACAGACTAAATCCGTTTTCCTTCCGAAGTATAGTTTCATAATACATGGCAGCAAATATTCTTCAGAGCATAATGACGTGTAAAATTAGATATTTCACGCATTCACAATGGTGGCCGGTGACCGTGACACGATACTTGCAACTAACAAAAAGGCGCAGTACTGTATTACTGATTTAAAGGCAGAGTGCAAATTTTTGCGAGTTCGTATAAATGCGGAGAGTAGTCTTCGGATCATCGGCACCTATTTTAAAAGTTCTTTGAAGTCGGAGCGGGTAGCTAATATATTATAAAGAAAGAGTACAAATTTTGTGACTTTATATGCGGAGGATAATCTCCGAAACCATACCTGTTTGAAATATTATTTGACTATTTGGAAGGTGCATAATTCTGGATAAACATAGACTATATATCATGCTAGAGCCATTATGGTATTTACTTTGGTTGATAATACCTATTAAGGTAAGTGATTAAAATGTAAAGATAAGCGACGAGGTAATGCAAAGATAATGATAATGGATATTATGGTATAGATGAATTTATTAAAGATAAGGACGCCTGGTAATATAGTGCCGAAACCAGCTCCGTACAGGTTTAAACTTACTATGTAATGGCCATATATTGTTTAAACAGATGAAGAGTTTCTTTCGCAGTTTCTTTTCCGCAATGTTAAAACACCGTTTGGGCGCAGTACGGCAAATAGTGACGAGCGTAAGTGTATTTACAGAATACATAAATGATTGAATGATTTTGAATCGAATTTGATTGCTCAATCTGAACGAAGACGGGACGGTTCTCTAGTTCTTGAAAATGTTATAGATTGAAAACAAAACAGATTTTATATTAAACTTTGTATTGAGGCAAAATGTATCTTATAACTTCTTAATAATTTTTGACTGTTATAAGTAAGTACTTACTCATTTTGGCGCAATGAATATGAAATTTCAGAACTGTGAATACTGTCTATTAGAAAATTCCACCAATTGATTCATATATTTAGTTCGGAGGTTATCCAGAGACCCTGTCTTGACCGTAGATATGCAGCGATGGTTAAGTGTGCACTTGATAGATAATAATAAAAACATTTTACTGTAATCGGTACTCACGATTTTTAGAATTTTATATCGATATTTCGAACGAATCGATACGTGGTATGTGGTCTCGTCAAAACCGATGGCATTAGGTGGCAAACAATATGTAAATTTGAGTCCCCCTTATAGTTAAAATATAATATCTACGGAAATTATAAAAATAAAAGTTTATGTTAAGTAGATATTAATGAAAAATTTACCATCGATGATTACTTAAATATATTTTGTTTGTTTTCATATATCATTTACTTATGTATATGTCACTTATGATATGTTAAATAAAACATGCGTTCAGTACTTTTGCAAAACTAAATATCATACAAATATTTCCACATTTGTGTGGAGCACTTTACATGACAGGTTGCGACCCAAATTTGCTACCGGTAGATACCTCGATTAAGTTAAATATATTGAGGGCACACCCTCGTCACTTACATGAACTGTCGGCAAGTCTGTGGTTAAGTAAATAAGCAAATTAGTGAACAAAATTATTTTAATCCATCCGCTAATCAATGAAGCTTTCCTGTCTTGTTAAATAACACAAACCAGATTAGATAACACAGTAAAGATACACATTAACGAAATATCTAAACCTTTGAGGATGTGAACATATGATACCAAAATTGTTTTGGTTTTATGAAATGGTATATTTGGTAATAGTTACCGTAGAGCATTCTTCAAAAACGTTAGTCTTTCAAACAACCTTTCAATCTCTGTGTAACTCTCTTGGACGTGAAGATTAAAAAAAATCATTCCTTATTGGGTGCCCACGTTATAAAAAGAATCTATTGTCCAAATTTCATATTTCTAGCTTCAATATTTTAGGCTTTACAATGATGAATCATTCATGTCATGCCTTTTTATATAATACTGGCAGCCTACCGCGACTACGTTCGGGGTGAACAATTATGTTAATCTATACATATAAAGTATATATAGCCTATATCAATCCGGAGTAGGTTACCTTTTAATAAAAATATTTTGTCAAATAGGTGGCGCGGGTCCGAAGATTACGTTCCGGAAATACACAAACTCGCAAATTTCGCACTCTATCTACATAATATTAACATAGAAGTATTGATAATATAGATAACAGTTTCTTAAGGAAGTAAATTGTGAAATATTTATTTAAGATTTCATTTAGTGGTTGTACAAAATCATACTACTACCACTAATGTCCTATGGCCCCTAGGTGGGGCAGAGGGCGTTCACAGTACTCCGCCATCGCGTTCTATTTTGGGCTACGCGCTTCGCCTCGGTCCATGTCAGCCCGATCGTCTTCAGTTCCGATACCACTGACCGCCTCCAGGTATTGTTGGGACGGCCACGCTTCCTCTTCCCTTGTGGAGTCCATTCTAGAGCTTGTCTAGGAATGTGGGTGGGAGCTCGACTGAGGGTGTGCCCAATCCATGTCCACTTACGGCGCCTGATCTGTTGACCGATCGGCGTTTAATGACAAAGATCCCACAGATCTTCATTGGAGATCATTTGGGGCCAGAAAATTCTAAGAATTTGTCGTAGACAACGGTTTATGAAGACTTGGATCCGCTGCGTGATGTCTTTTGTCACCCTCCACGTTTCGCATCCATATAGCAAGACGGTTTTAACGTTTGAAATATTTTCAATTTCACTCTATGCGTCAGCTTCCTAGATTGCCATATAGGTCGCAACTGCGCAAAGGTCGCCCATGCTTTGGCTACCCTAGAAGCGATATCTTCTTCAGTCCCTCCAGTTTCCGACACGACACTGCCAAGGTAAGTAAACTTCTCTACACGCTCTATAGGTTCCGAGCCTAGTGACAGTGGGAACTAGTTACTTCCTTCAGTGCGCATTTCCTGGGTCTTCCGTGTGTTGATTTTGAGGCCATCCACTCCACTCCACTCCACCACCTCCTCCACTACCTCCACTGTATACGGCGCTGTTTGCCGTCGTTTGTTCTATGCATTATGCCATCTAGTACGATGTGGAACAGCAAAGGTGAAAGGAGACAGCCCTGCCTTACTCCCGCGTGCACAGTGATGTCTTCGGAGATCAAGCCATCGTGCTCTACCTTGCAAGAGTATTTCCTGTAGATGGAAGTTAGGATGTCCCTGATCTTGGATGGAACACCAATCTCGTCAAGCCGGGACCAGATTCTGGACCATCGGACTGTGTCGAAAGCTTTTTCGAAATCGACGAAGATAAGGTATACCTCTCATTGCCATTCTGATGCTTCCTCCACGATGATTCGGAGTGTATTAATCTGGTCCGTGCACGAACGATTTGGTCTAAAGCCTACCTGTTCCTTCCATAGCAGTGGTTTAACAGCCCTTGATAATCTATCCAGCAGCACCTTGCAGAGGATCTTTGATGGTACTGAGAGCAAAGTAATTCCTCTCCAATTACTGCACTGACTAAGGTCACCTTTTTTCGGCACAGTAATTAAAAGACCCTTGTTCCAGTCATTAGGATATATATTTAGTTTCACACACTCGTTTCGGATGTCGGTTGGGTGACAATCAGTGACGAAATTTCTTAAGCCATTCTGTGTTTTGAAAGCCAAGTGGAGCCGTCAGATACCTTAGTCGCCCGTTAAGTATAAGTCCTCAATTGTTCAAGTACCTCATAATTTTCACAGTCACTAGAAGACATAACAAAGTTAATGTATAAATTTTTTTTTAAATGTAACAAATATACATAAAAAAAAACTTACATTATCAGTTTCATGTTATAGGGTCAAAAAAAGCTTATTTCAAAACGAGTCTTTTTTGTTTATGAAATGAGAGTGATCTTTAAACAACCGTTCCCGATAAGCTCTGAGAAAAGACTGACTGGTGTAACCCAGGTCTCACTGCGGGGGGGTAGGATGACATCTGATTCAGCAGGACAGTCAACAGAACTACCTTCACGGTATTACAACGGTGTAAATATATAGAAAGGGTGTAACTATATACTGAGCCCAAGCTATCCGTTCGGCCATCTATTAGTATATCCGAAAAAAAATTTATATAATTTGAATAGTACAGGTTTTAATGATATCAAACTAGAAAACTACGATAAAGAAAGTAAAATTTTGTTTGCACAGAGAAAATTTTTCTTTCTATTAAATGACACAAGTCATTCTCTAAATTACACGTTTGAATATCGAAGGCTTAACTAAAAAGTTTTCACAACAGGCAGTCGGTGCAAAATACACATATACATTTTTTCTCGTGTATTGTATTCTTAAAAATTACGTATTGTAAGACAGAATCTATTCACAATACGGACGGGAAGGAAAGCGACCCTTGTCAGTGACTGGAACCAATCACCTCTAATGGCTGCTGTCACAGATTTCTGTAACACGCGATATAAATTCCTGATCCGCGGTGACGCGGGCGTTCATTTTTTAAACGCCCACCGTGAAATTAATACTTGTTCCGTGATTGATGCTCCTAATATACGTGGACATGGAAGTCAGCTATTGAAACCATTATTGAGATAATTTTATTAATTATTGATAATATTTTTTTGGATTGTATACTAACGTTACAAAAATATTTAGAAATACAAGGGCTCTAGTCACTCTCGAGTCCAAGATGGCTTCTGCTCGGGATGCACTCTGCTAACCAAAGACTGAGAAAACGGCGTTAGTTCCCTCCTTTTCAAAGCCGTTAATGCCCATCTCCCTGGATAATTCCAAGGGTACTCGTGCTCGACGAGAGTCCTTTATTTAGTTGACTAGTTACCTCATATTTCAAATGGACCATGAAATATTTTAACATGTTGGAGAGCAAGATGAACATAAGGTTCAACACATGCTGCCCGGTTAGCAACTCGTCACTGACACACCTGGTGTAGCAGATGTGCATGAATGGCGGTGGTCGACAGCACCTACCATCACGTGGCTCGGAATCACGATTGTTGCTCCACGTTTATTTTTTTATCCACACTAATGAAGAAAGTAACGAGGACGAATCTGTGTATTGAATATTTTTTAGAAATTTTCAAAAATTGAGATGATTATCAATATGCATGCTTAAATAAATTTTCCAGAAAATTCTTCTATCTGTCTATCTGAACACATACTTAACCAATATTAACCATAAGCGATATCCACTTTACCATAATCAAGATTAAGTATAATATACCTGGGAAATCTATCTGAGGCCGAGGAATTTTCCAAAGTGAAGCGAGGGTGTGAGGGCTAGTTTTAAAATATTTAGTACTAGCCGTGCCCGCTACTTCGTCAATTGAATAAAATAGAACAAAAATGTTATTTAGCAGAAATAAAAGTAGCCTAAGTTACTCTTTATTACATCAGCTACCTGCCAGTGAAAGTCTCGTCAAAATCGGTCCAGCCGTTTCAGAGATTAGCCGGAACAAACAGATAGACAGACAGACAGACAAAAATTGTAAAAAAAATATTTTGTTATAAGTACCGTATATATATTCATATGCATGTATTAAAAAACGGTTATTTTAATATTACAAACAGACAATCCAATTTTATTTATTGGTATAGATTATACAATACTTAAGTCCATTATTACGTTATTTTTTCTTTAGCTATTAATGCTATTGGGATATTCAACGTTGATTCAATGCCGTGTTAAAGTTTTCCTATGTACTTTACGACAAGGCGAAACATAACTATTGCACCTTGTATATACAACAATGCACGTCAATTGTATTGCAAAATATTGTTTTAATAACAGCGCAATGTGCCGCGTGTAAATAAATAACAATACACCCAGTGACCTCCGCTGTAATCTTCATTAGTCAAAAAGATAATCTAGTGTGTAGTTAGAGCAATCTTGCGTTTGTTCGCGTATAAAACCAAACCTCAGTATACCTAATGGTCTCGCTCGTTACACGAGGTGGCAACGTAACCCACGTTTATTTGCTTTGTATACGAACCGTAAAATTATGTACGTCGTACAAAGTTATTCGTTCCCCTCGTTTTATAAATGTCGGTCATATCATGAGTCAAATCAAACTAACTTCTTAACTTTACTTAAGGATATGACTTTTCTTACATTTTTTCTTTCAATTTATATATCATCGTATTTATTGATACTTTTTCAGCTGGTTACTAGTGATTTCATTGATGTTTCCTGGGTTCCCTTGGTCATTACCACCAATGGTGGTTTCAAATTAACTACGATTGCTTTTTTACAGGTTGCATTTTCTCACCATTGAGGTGAAAAAATTATATTTATTATACGAGAGCAATTGTTTCTTGTTCCTTTGAATTACTGAATTCGCATCAAAAACGGATTTAACTGTCTCGTTAAATTTATCTTTTTTTTTATTTTAGCTATAACTGTCATCACATTTAATTTAAAGCACAGTTTTTTATATTTATGCTATGTTGAACTAACTATAATAAGATAAATATAACGTCAAGTATTACGATATACGGGTACAAGAAGCCATGTTGGCACGCAGTGGCTTGACGCATGTTTATCTGTACTGTAAACTAAAATGAGAAGCTCCAATCACCTTTGTTTTGCTTCTGGAATAACTTTACGAATTTAATAATTTCACTTGACGTTTAATCCGTGGGTTATATCTTCATGTGAATGGTCTGGATTCCACTAGCGAGTGTTTTTGGGTATTGTAAACGTATTCCTTGTCGTAGACATTTTTTATATGAAGTATCAAATGAATATCTAATTATAAAACAACAAATGCAACCTTTACTTATAAATTTTAATCGATCAAAATAGAACTATTATTGCTTTTATATATGTAACATAGATAGAAACGGCCTATTTGTAAGCATCGTTTTCGTTATGACGGAACTGAACTACATATATTTCAAATTTTAACTCAAATTGTTGTCAAACCAATGTACCCATATATAAATATTATAAAGTGTTTCGCAATTATTTTTAATTTAAAGTTTGTAAATGCAGAACATGTAAATGAAGATAAGCTATTTGAATGATTGGAAATTCTCAAGAGACGTATAATATATTCAGTGGTATAGGTAATGGCTTAAAAAATTTCTATGGAATTAACTCGTCCTTAATTTTTTTGTTTTCTTAAATATTATTTCATTATTTTTCGCATTAACTGATAACAATTTATGATTAATAATCATAATACGAGACACAGAAGCCGAACATGATCAGTACAGTTTATGTAAATGATATGAAAGGATGATGAAATTCATACTCACTCGTTACGTTTCCTTTCACGCATTTTACAATAACAACTCCACATTAATTAAGTCTTAAGTGTCGGTTTTAACAGTATTTAAGTCCTTTTAACATTCGAAAATAAACATATTATGACATTTGACAGACATTAATAGCATCATCCGTAATGTTTGTAGCGTGTGTTGTGATAAATTAAGATAAAAACGTGGAATTAACTTGACATAAAAGCTCATTTGTCATTCTGAAGTTAATAGGCTCATCTGTCATCAGTGCCTCGCAAGTGTCAACTGTTTCTCCCCACCACCGTTGTTTTGCCGCTACAATGATCAATGAAATTAGGTCAAAATATTGGCGTAAACTGAAACCATCGTGAATATCCTTTACAGTGAAAATGAAGAATAAACAGTTCAAGAAGACGATATCGCAAACAAGCAAATTACAATAAACACAAACGAGCTAACTGAGCTTGGAAATGTGGGTACAGCAAACAACTAGTGGATAACCCACAAACAGAGGCTGCCAAGTAGACTGAAAACATTTACAGCAGATTGCAGAATCAATGCAGTTTGTATGCATGGACCACAGCTGTCTCAATGTGTATCGATATAGCAGTACTTTAATTGGAAATTTGCTGTAAGATGGCAACATTAAATTCAATTATAGTCATAATACGTTATAATGAAGCATGTATAATCTGGGGCTTTTATGTAATTTGTATCGAAGTGTTTTCTTCCATGTATTGTTTTCTCTATTAAGCCTCCTATCGAGCGCATCCTATTTATTTCAAAGGTCGTTTTTTTCAGCCTCATTCATAGTAAATTCATTCATTGTAAAGTGTTCAGTACAAAATAATTTTATCTTATGAAGCATTTTAATTTGTAAGTCAAGTCTTTAAGACACCGTTCATGTCGATTTTCCCACGATAACAAAAGCAAGAGATTGGAACCCAAAACGGTGGCTATAATTCTGCCAGATTATTGAATTATGGAGTTCTAACTAATTATAAAAGATGATAAAACGAAAGCAACATTGTTTGGTTGTAGCGTACCATAAACCACGTGTAATGGGATGCTCACGGGAAAATAAACTTGGGCGGTATTAGTTATAAGCTATTTTCGTACTTAGCCGGATGCTGCGTTATGAGTAAATATTTTACTGGTTTAATAAATTTGTTCAATATTAATAATTTGCTTATTTTCATAATTTATAGAACAGCTCTATATTTTCACCAAGGTTCTTCGGATTAGTCACAACGGTCATATTAGATTTTATCCAATTTTACACAGTCTCTTACCACAACCAAGAAAGTGTATATCGCACTGTTTAAAAGTGGATTGTGAGGGTATTGGACACGATGTATTAAGAGATTTTAAATGTCCTTAGTTGTATTGATTAAAGACGTGGATAGCATATCAAATCATCTATTATTTGCCTTTATTATTATTTCCTTTAGTCTCGGAGACAGAATAGACCGAAAAATTTAAAAGAATTTAAAAATTAATTAAAGAAATAAGAAGTATATATTTTGCACTAAAAGAATTTGACATTTGACATGAAGGTCACATTTCTGTTTCCAGGAACAGAAGCTGTAAACGGGGCTAAAAACACTTCTTGTACTAATACCCAAGGAATTTTCCCTCAAATGAGGAGAGCTGTAAAACGTTTTAAAATAAACGCTGCGCAAGTTATATTGCAGAGGCAAAGCGTTGGCGTAGTGCGAACGAGGTGTGGCACTGTTCTAAATCATATTTGACACGCAGGTGTGCTGTTTGTGTTAAACTACCACAATTTCATTCCACATCGCATCAAGAGAATTTGTCAAAGTATATTTAATCTTTTAGCTGAAACTGGATGGTAATATTGCCATAAAATTTGTATGTTCATTATTTTATTGGAATAAACAATAACTGTCTCGCAAACTGACCAAGTGTGAATTACAAAATTCCCTTCGTCTTTTGCGAAAACTATAAAGATCTTCAGATCTGTAGATTTTTAACTGAATTCAAAAAGGAGAAGGTTTTCATTTGTATTACGTGTATTTTTGTAACCTCGAAACTCCATAATTTATTAACCGATTTAGAAAATTCCTTTTTTACTTCACTCACTCACTTAAATTTGCAGACAAAACACGGGCGGAATTTTGTCAGGGTAAAAAATAGGAAATAGAACCAAAAAAATCACCTTTCGTCAAATAGAAGACGGTTTTTGTGCTTAAATAATTATTTATGTCTTGAAATTTACCTTGATTTACAAATTATATTTACTTTCCAATACGCACATAATTTAGGAAAATTTGAGTTTGTGCAAAAAAAAAACATATTTTAATAATGAAGCTCCTGCACAGTATATTAATTATTATATTATTACTGGTTTTACGTTCATTAAGTAAACGTTGTTCAATAATTACCTGTTTATAGCAACGATATAAAAACTGTGACATGTACATCATCGTATAATAAATACATCGACTCAGATGATTGATTATAAATCCAATTGTGTAAGTGTGAGATCAAATGTAGAATCACTCCAATTACTTCCAATTGAACACCAAACAAATGATATTGATTCAAAGCTGAATGGATTTGGTGCAATTAGGTCTGAGAATGGAAACATTTCCAACTCGATTTGTGTTTGACGACCAATAATGGAAACGGATAAATGCGGGGCCATACTATGTTAGTATTAAATCGTGTTAGCGTCTCCAAACATCTTTGAGTTCAATCCCATGTCTTATTTTTTATGTATGTTACCAAACCTACGTGGTAATAATGCTAAATCTTCATTGTTAGAGGTCGCTGACCGTGTACCACCGATCACCCTGTTTGATCTCGACGTTACATCTCTAATTAGATTCCGCGTCTGTCTGGCTAGTTATTGCTGCCCTTATAGAAAAAACTGTAAGTATTCTTACATCGCTTGCAGCGTTAGTCAGCCAATGAATGTCTTTGGTGTTACAAATATCTATGAGTATCGGTGATCGCTTCACATACATCATTCTCACAAAATATTAAACAGTTTTTATAATGTGCAAAAACACGGAACGGTTTCCAAAAATGTGAAATCATATTAATAATATAATTTCATATGCATTTCAATACTGGTTTCACTGACTTCACTTTGTAACAGAATAATCCTGTTAATCTGTTTTAAGAGATGACAAGAAACGTAGGAGATTGTCATGGATATTTTTTGAAAGTAATTTTCGTTTTTTAACTTGTGGATCTGATGGTAACCTTTACACAGGGTGTGCTTTCACATGTTACTTGAAAGAGCTAGTCAAAGATTTGGGACTTTATTATAAAACATATATTTGAAACATAATCACCCAATTTCCAACTTCAGACTATGTATATTATTGTATATATACCTACATTAATTATAGCTCGCAAACACTTTTGATCATCTGCCCCGCCTAGGAATCTAACCCAGGCGCGCTCATTTGGCGGGATCGGTCCCTGGTCTATGACGTTTTAAATGTTATTATTTTATCGTTCAATACTTACTTTTATAATTCTCTTCTTTGCATATATTTCGACATCTACCTATTTTTGCTCCCAAAGAATTCTGTTAAGCGTTAAGATATTCCTTTGACAAATTTTTCAATACAGTAGACAATACATTTAAAAGAAATATTACCCTTAAAAGGACAGACCATCTAGAATGCTGTCATTCTCAAGGCCAGATGTATGGAACGGAAAAATGTTATATATTACGCTTGGAAACAGATACTATCCGTTTATTCCCACTATCTATCAGTACTCGAAGTAATATCCTTCAGCTATTCATTTTATTGCGTAACTGATTCGTGCCTGTTTAAGGTTTTAACGTCCAAATGGGTTTATCTATCGGCTCTGTTCAATGTTACTAGTTAAAGTAATCAATAGTTTTAGCGATATACTTGACAATCCTTAACAATATGTTTGTGTAACACAGGGAAATTATATCATTAATTTCATCATTAAAACCTGATGCTTGAGTCATTGCGAAATACATACAGTACGAACAGTTGCTCGAAAGGTGATACAAAAAGTAATTAACACAGCTTAACTAACAAATGATTGTTAAGGTTTTATAGGCGTTGGAGCCAGGTAATAGTCAGACAATAAGTCATTTCTGTCCTTAAGGTTGCATATTTGACTTACTCCGACTCAAATATGTCTTAAATATATTTAAGTGGATTTTAATTATACTGGTTTGTAATGTAAGCGCGACTCAATGCAATGTATTCATTGTGCAATAAATAATTTGCAATTTATTTAATTCTCACGGCGGAAATATCATGATAATTATTCCTGAATATTTCAGGCAGGTATTACTACTCTATGTTATTATACTTCCTCCAAATTAATGTTAATAAATTCTAAGTACTTGGATCGACTCGTATGAATACAACGTATAACTCAGACATCAGAAGCAAAACACGCCAGCACACAGTTACAATATTTTATTCACAATATTTTAATAATATAACTTTTTTTTCATTATACTCTCCTAAAGTTATAGTTGGATGACAACGTCAAGTACCCTTGCCGCCAGCGTGTGACCAACCTCTCTATTCAAGTCACTCCTTTATAAAGACGGTCCCTCCGCCACGAGCGCACCGCAGACATTTGTTCCGTCATAGGCGAACGTCAATCGCATAATTATTAACACCGAATTAATTTTACCAATATCGTTGATTTAATAATGTCCTTAAAGGTTTTTGTTACAAAATAAATCTCAACATTCGCCTGAAAAACAGAAAAAGAGCCAGATCTTGACATTCCTTTTGAAAGCGTCTTTAACTTTTTGACGAAACTTAAAAAGCTTTTTTTATCTTAATAGCCGACAAACGAGCAGACGAGCCACCTGATGGTAAGTGGTCACCGTTGTCCGTGGACATCAGCAAGACCAAAGGTATCATTGATGCGTTGTCGGTCAGGAAATGAGAAGGTTAGGAAGAAGGTGCTGGCTCTCAAGCCCCCGGCCGGAACACGACGAGTCGTTTGGCGGCCGACTCAAGCAGGAGGGTGGTAGCTAGCCAGGCGGGCTTCACTGAAAGATAATAATACCAGTAACAATATAAATAATTTTATAATAATACTAATAATATAATCCATACGCGAAGCCCTACTACCAAGCAGGCCGGCTTCTGTCGCCTCTTACGACACCCTGTTCTGCCAGCTTGGAATTGGGGGGAGTATTCTAAGCCACCTCAATACGGATTTTTTTTTTATTTTTANTTAAGTTCAATTAACTCAATTTTATCATATTTAAATTAATTGATTCCAAATTTTTATTATAATATTGTAAGTTTTAATTNTTTTTGTAACTATAAATAGATTTTTTTAAATTCCTACTATTGATTTACACTCTTCCTATATATCTTGTTATATTTATATATTATTTAATTATATTAATTAATTTGATATTGAACTTTATACGAGCTTATATATGAGAGAATAAAAAATATCTTATATAACATATTTAGCAGGATATAAATATGGACAATAAATACATATTTATATTAATTGTAATTTTTAATAAAAAGTATCTATATTAAAAAATTATTTGTTGACCTCAGTAGGAATTGAATTAAAAATTTTCTTTTTATATTACTTGTTAAACTGTATTCTTGTGGATGATGTAGTTACTTATAATTGTAGGAATTGTTAAAAACCATCAACAACGCCAACGTAAATTCTTGACCGTAAACACTGCATCCTATGATGGTGATCCAATAAATAAATGAATAATTATCACGGCAACATATATCACACGGAGTTTAATGTCATATAACGTATAACGTATTAGTTAACTTAATTTACGATATAGATAACTGTTTGTAAATCCGTTTAAAATACAGAGATCTAAAAATAAATAGAGCACCATGTAGACATTCCGTCTGAGATAAATATTTATCTTCGATATTCTCGTGGTATTGAAAGGATGGTTCAACAGGTAGGGCCTGTCTAACGTCATAACACTCAATACGGTGAGCGATTGTGGTATGCGTTTAAATTTCTATACAACCATATGAAAATCGCGGCGGTGGTTATTTGGCCCTTTATTTTTCGTATAAAACTATTTTATTGTCCAACGGCTTATCTCCGAATTTATATTGTTTTGAGTGTTTTGTTTGATCAACATTTGAAATTCCTTTCTTAACCTACTAAAATGACGGCGCGCCTGGATTTTAATTCCTTAATAACACATAAAAAAAAACCATTCGAGATTCCAATTTGGTACTGGGTATCAGAAATGCAAATTAATATAGAACAATTCTTCACGTTCATCTAATATTTAATGGGCCAAAGTAATTGGTACTATTTGCATAAATGTATACATAACATTGTTTAGTTTTCATTATAATGTAAATACATGTTTGTAAAAATATATCATTATTATTTAACAAACTTATAAAAAAGCGGTATCGGTTGGAAGATGGCGCGGCAATAAATAATTACAGTGCCTGCACAGTACAAGCGATCATAAATTATTTATAAGCTACTCAGCAATGTAAATGCTCAGAGCAGTTTCGGCAAACAAAACAATCTAGGTTGTTCTGTATTACAATGAGATTTTGTAAGAATAGGAACAACATAATATTAAAACGTCTTGTATTTATTTTAGCGAGATTTAGAAGTAGTTGTTTGGAGTTTCGTTCTTATATTCGATTATATTGGATCGAATTCTTATTGTTTTGCATTTACATTTTTATTTTCAGCATATAAAGGTACTCTGGTTGATCCTATACTTCAGCCAATAGTTGCTTCTTACTTTGCTTATCCAATGAACTGGTTTGAGTTAGATACCCGACCACGGCCATTTAACAGACAGATTGTTATTATTTCTCTGGGATAAATGTTAGTTTGTTCTTAATGAAAATATGCATATGAAAATTCAAAAATAAAATCGAAGTGATTGTTAAAACCGCGTCTTATCTGATGTATACTTCGAAGGGTAAAAGCAAACAGTTTCAAATTATACATTCATATGTATTTGTAAAAATATTTGGTATTATTTAACAAACATAAAAAAGCGGTATCAATTGGAAGATAGCGTGGCAATAGACAATTACATTGGCTGCACAGTACAAGCCATCATAAATTATTTATAAGTTTCTCAGCAATGTAAATGGTCCGAGTAGTTTCAACACAGGTATATATGTCCGTGTGATGCAAGAGTATGAGATCAGCCTTATACTCGGTTTTCAATTAATTTACACCCTAAAAGCATCTAGTTTACATTTAGAAATTAATATTCACGTGTGAATAACAGTTTCAACTTTTTTCAACTCACAAAAAAAGCACTCGCTAGCGTTAAACCACATAATAAATTGCGCGGTAAGTGTTCAATAAATACATTGATTTATACAATGAATACACGGAAGATTTGTGTATTTTTTGATTTATTCGAGAGGTAGCCAGTATAATTTTATTTTACAGCACTAGTTATTGTCTGTTTGTGTGAATTATTTACATATTATTTGCATATTCAACTTGGAGGCTGTGACCTTGAGGGTCTAAAGGTTCAAGCGCCACACGGATTCGCGTGGATACGAATCGATGCTTTAAATATATAAGCGTGAATAATATTCACATAAATGTTTTTCGTATTTCGTAGAGATAGAATTCAAAATTTTAGTCTGAAAGATGTCCATGAAATATTAAAAATAATTAAGAAATGAAAATGGCAATTTTTGTACATTTTTGCTCATATCTTTTAATAACTTATTGTAAAATTACAAAAATATGTATACCCTAATAACATGCTCATTAAAAGTCAGTTAGTGTTACACATATTTATATACAGAAGCTGATTTCACAATGCAATTTGAATTATCTGCAACTGCAATGCTCTTTCCACTCGACTGAATGAAACCATCGGATACGTGAGCTTTGAACGTGACCGAACGGTATGGCCTACTTTACACAATGCGCTAATATGAAAGATACAACTGAAGCTCGTTGGCCGTTTAGCCTCGTACGACGATTTATGTGTACGTTGTGATTGAAAAGAATGAATTATGTAATAAACAAGCAAGACCCAAGAGCAAACATTCTGTCACATAAATATCCGCCCCGGCCGGGAATCGAACCCGGGATGCCTCACTCGGCAGGCAGGGTCACTACCTACTGGGCTGTGGGGTCGTCGGGGTATCATTATTATGAGTGATTTAACTCTACTTCGCCAATAACGCTTAGTGTTGTCACAAAATGTGATTATTTCTGTGGTTCATTTATATGGATTGTTAAAGGTAGCGCAAGTTCGCTGACTGCTGACGATGTTATAATCTTTCAGATGAGCGTTGCACCTCCGTCTATTCCACTTACAAAACACGCGCTAACAATAAACAATAGTATACCTATACAAATATACAAAGCAATCCTCAAGGGAGCATTATCACAATATAATATAAATGCGGAAAAAGGATGGTAAAGTTTGCATCGAAACTTGCACAATAGTACAGAACAGATACGCTTTGATTCACCAAAACTGTAAAGCCACTCCACTAATAGACGTCATTTTCTGGCTGCCGCGGTGCTAACGATAGGTAGTTTTATAGAAATACGAAGGGCACAAACGATTTCTTCTTGGCCCCGTACATCTTAACTTAATCCCAACGGGAAACAGTTCTTGGAAGTACAATTCTTAACATGCTTGGCTTTTATCACGTTACTTAAGTAGTCAAAAGTGAAATATTTTTACGTGTTTTGGATTGCGGTCTGGCTAATGAGAACGACTCATTTTAGCCATTCATATTTACTATTCGCAACACGAATTCACCCACAATTAATTTATTAGGAGAATTAAGGTAGCACAATAGTATCGCATATTTATGACGCCCTGCGACCGCATACAATCGCGGTAATTCGCGTTCCCGTGAGACCCAGGCTATATACTAATGAATTTCGGGATATTATAAAATACAACTCATTTCATTAACTAATGTTGATGTAACATACACAGTTAACTTTGTTAATTGTTTTTAATTCTTTTTACAGTACTTCTTAAATGATAATCTTCGGTGACTGGATTAATTTCGACTGTTATGACATGGAATATTCACAGGACGACTAATCGGAATTAATGGTAGTTTGAAGTTAAATTTAATTTGAAGTGAACCACACATTACATTAATTAATTTAAAAACATCATAATCATAATATGTGTCACCTGCCTTAGTAACATCAGTTTGTACACGCACTATTTTTTTTTTACTAGTAATTTCTTAAACTACCCTACTTTTACTTCACAAAATAATCATACTTGTTTGCATTGTATTGTTATTATTATGTTATTGTAGGAATATTCGGTATAATTTTCTACTTTAATTGATTAAAATTGTGATTTAAATGTAAATCTTTTGAGAAAATCAATGCCTCTAACCGTAAGTACACGTTAGTGACGCCCTGATGTGAAGAACCTTCATCGATGATCAAATGACCACTAAGCATCCCGTAAGAATACATATACGCATGATGCATGCAATATTGCGTCATATTTATTTATCATGTATTTCTTAAATCATATTCACTTCATTAAATCTCATCTTGCATTGACACATTCACGCGTACACGTTCTTTCATGCGAGGCTATCGCGATGGCAACGATAACATTCTGTAGTCAATCGTATTTATATTGTATTGTATTGTATAGAAAGTGTCTGAAGTGCTCAATCAAATCCCTTTTAAGCATATAAAATCTTACTAGTATTCAGTTCTGTATACATGTTGTTAAATTAAATAATGTTAATACTTATCTATATACGTATACTAATATAAAAAGAGAGAATGCGGCTTTTGTGAGTTTGTGTACATGCGGAAGGTAATCCTCGGATCCACGACACCTATTTCAAAATTCTTTTACCATTCCAGTGGTAAATTATTTCGGATACTTAGAAGGGACGCTTAGAAATGGTGATTTAGAAATACATATATTAATTCATAACTTTTTTATTTATGGACGGTTGAAATTAAATGAACTTTAAATATTAAGTGACTTACTGCAATACATTAGTGAAAACCGCAACGAAAACGGCTACGCCGTTTCTGAGATCAACACGAACAAGCGCACTGACAAACAGACAAAAATTTTAACAACTATTGTTTTGGGTTCTATTGCGTTACTAAAGGCCCCTAATAGTAGTTTTTCTCATATACCCTTAATGTACAGAAAGGGATTGTTATTACGTCTTCAAGTATCACATTTTCTATAAGTATCGTTATTTGTGCACAATTTACCAGATAGTTAAATTCCTAAGCCAAAAGTACAGGCAATTGCAATAAAGGAAGCTGTGCCAGGCAAATGTGTTCTGCGGTTACGTAGAAAATTTATGTGTTTACGACAACCTGACAGCTCCGTAAACTAATTGTTACAGACCTTGCCTGCAGAGGGAAGCTTCAAGTTTCTGTGGTACATATTAATGTCTCAGATGTTGGTTTAACGTGATGGTTCAAATAAATATTGTTATACCCTGAAGGGCTGACAAAAAACAGACATTATTAAATTAGTATTAATTTACTTTGCAACAATCGGCAAGCACAATGTATGATGGTATGTACTTCTTTCTATACATGCATAGAGCATATACATACATACATTCATATGCATGTAGTAAAAAGCGGTTATTTTAATATTACAAACAGACACTTCAATTTTATTTATTAGTATAGATGATTGCATGTTTTCCTTTGTGGGAGCGAGGGAGGTTCTATGCATATATAGAAGTAAATACCATCATACATTGTGCATGCTGATTGTTGCAAAGTAAGTTAATACTAATTAAATAACAATGAATTTCCGCAAACTAACGCCTGATACTATCAACTATAAGGAACAGACAATTTTACTAATTCCCGCAACGTTGGCTTTGAACATGAGTTACACTAGAGGAATCACCAATGATGTACCGACCTTAGAGGAAAACTCTCTTAAGATTTTTTTAAAGTACCCCCTGTGAACTGTATGTGAATAACCAAGACGGTTATATGTTTAGAGTAAACATTCTACCACTACTAATTACGAACTACGGCACCTATTAAAAATATTTTACCATTTGAAGAGTACATTATTCTGGATGGATGTAGGCTGTATAATATAAAAAAATAGTGTCACTGTCTGAATGCGATAGGCTCATTACAATTTTCGTTTTACATGCATTCCTTTCAACAAGTGGTTTTACTCTCAGCTGTTACGGAGCTCCGTAACCGGAACCGAAAGTATCGAATATCCGAGATAACAATATATCCAAAACCTTAACCGAATCCGAAAAAAAATTCCGAATAATTTCGGAGAGGGGCAGAGTTTGAACCTTGAGCATCTTGAGACAGTTTTTATCAATTATTTTTTTTAATTTTATATAATATCCTTAACCGTAATTATCCGAAACAATCGGATAATCCGAAATAATTTCATATCCGTAAACGTAACGGAAACCGGTAAAACATAATTCATATATCCGTATCTATATCCGAATCTGAAATTTCATATCCATTACATCCCTAATTAAAAATATTTTTTAATTACAAGCGTTTCCTTCCGTTATGGAGTAACTAAAAAAATTAACAAAGTCTTCGATACTACACGACATATCTACATCTAAAATCAATTCAAACGTCCCACAAGACCCTTTAAATCATTTAGAAATTGAAATAGCCTTAACACGCAGGAAACCAGGCAGGCTGCATCCTTAAACTTCTTATCAAATGGAGTATTATAACATACAATGGAAAACCACGACTTCGCTATCTAAATATATAAAGGAAAATATGTAATCAAAAACAAACATGAGTCAGTAATTCCGATGTTCACAGAGAGGCAAACTTTAAATTAGTTGCGATAAATAAATTGACCTTATTAGTTATTGTCGACTCCGTTTCGATATTAAACCTTTTGACTTGCCATTTTAAATTAATAGTTATTCAGGTAATTAGCAATTTATTCCGCGTTTATAAAATTTAAGTTACGCCAACTAACATTACGTAGAGGGATAACAAAAATATTATTAATTTTTGACGTCACAGTTGCAGGTAAGTTCAAATATTGGTATGATAACCAAAATCGTGAGTACCCGTTACAGTTGAAATGTTTAATTTCCATAACAATATAAGCTTAGAAGCATATGTTAATCAAATTTTTACAAATCATTACTGAAGCGTTACAACCCAATCAGACGAATTCTGGGATTTATCCGTAGAAAACAATAGTTTTGATATCCTTATGGGGGGAGGGCCCGTTTTCCCACTACATTGTGATATTTATGTATATAAAGGTATTTTAAAGCACACATTATTATCGTTCGCCTTCAGCAAACTCATAGTTCTGGGTCTGTACTCACTAAAGATAAGCCTTAGCTATCTCTATTTGTTCGGTGAAATAACAATATGGACTCGATCCGCACCGCACTGCACACAATCTAGATTTCTTCTACTCTCTATTTCACTTCTTAATGTAGTCTGCGCTTTACATTAAATGACACTTGCTATTAATATTTTTATGTCTTTTTTATTTTTCTTATAGTCGGGGACGAAACACTAGTAGCATGAAAAAACATGAAGTTTCCCAATATAAATAAATGAAAGACATACACTTTTTTATATATTATTGTATCTGATAGTAGAGTCGAGTTTATATTTCATTAAATTAACTATTGGTTAGTTAGTAATTGGTATTGTAAATAGTAAGTAAATAAAATAGTAGAAGCAGTAAGTAGAGTATAAGTGTTTGGAGCTAATTTTGGTATACTGGTTGGCCTGCCGTGATATTGTCAACGGGACCCTACGAAAGATCAGGGCAGGTTGTTTGTAGACTTCCAGCTTAGAGCTGAGTGTAATTATTTTTGTATTGACGATTAATGCAGCCTAGTACTATTTTGGAATTATTTTATAAAATTTCTACTATTAGTTTCCACTCCACTTACATATATCAATTTATTTATGAATGTTGTTCAATTTTCAATCATTAGTAAAATACTTTTTATTGATGCACTCAAGTTCAAATACATTTTTTAAAATTTGTAGTGGAAGACACTTGATATTAATGTAGTTTTTTTTTACATATAAATTCATTAGTAAATTTATTTTTATATTAAACACAGTAAAATTAAAAATTGAATCATAAAGTTTCTGCACCGTCTATGATTCCGTTGAAAAAATAAGTAGTGAACATAATCAAGACGTAACAAGACAATTGAATGTAAAAAAACAAAGATGTAACATTCTACTATTTGTTTACTTCAACAAAATTTTACAGTACTTTTTTATCACGCGGTTTGAGAATTTTTCATGTTAAATCCCATACACAAAAGCGACGATCCATTTAGTTAATTAATAATAGCATAAAATATTTTTGCGGTTCCTTTCATCATGCGGTTTGTAAATATTTTGATCCTTACCCTAACCTAAACATTCCCAAAGTCTTACTCTTTACATAAATACCACATGATATATTTTTTTCGTTGGTAACAATTTTTATAAATAAATTATCCTTCTCCTAGTACTTTGCATTTATCTCATTCTTTCGAAATATAGGTTTTAGATAGTTTCATCTTTACCGTGTGTGAATTGCACATAGACCATTTCTTTAATTATAAACAAATAATTCATTCATTAATTTATTAGTAGCTCAACGAAATTTAAATGGAAAATTCATAAACTCGATTGCGTAAAAAGCGAATTTAAAAAGGATGGAAATATAATGGCTCGTGATTCTTCATTAGAGGGAAGGTTGGATTGAATTCGAGGGTCAGTCGAGCCCCCTATGCACCAGAACTCCCTGTGGGTTCAGCATATCCTAACCGGGCAGTTGGTACATACATAAAACTCAAAAATAACTTTTAGTATTGCTTAAGCAATAGATAATGATTAAAACTTTTTAAAAATCATACTATTATGTAATAAATATACCTTGAAAGTAATTATGATACATTTGAATATTTTCTCATGTATCATAATTTGATCTGCGCTCACGTGAGAATTTAATGCTAAGAACCAGCTGAAAAGACCTCTGATTTATATTCTAGCTTGATTTTCAGAGAGTTCAGACTGTATTTGAATTAATAGTAAACGAATTAAGTGGAAACGTAGCGAAGTATGAAATTAATGTTCTTAATTGGTTTTGATATTATAATCTTAATCAAAGCGATTACCGTCTCGAGCCAATTGTAAACTAACAACAACAATTTCGAATGCGGTCAGATATTGAACGGGTGACCGCTCGCGTAATTCTTGTACAAATCGGAAACTCAACCCTGTCTTCATTGTTGAATCCCAATCATCTTTTTAAAACGCCGATATTCTGGTTAGAATTGTTAATTTTAGTACTTCGAAACTGCTCTCAATGAACACATTCTAGAACTGCTTGTACGTTACTGGCCTCAATTGTGGAGAGGCTACGGAAGCCGAAGAAGACCACAAATGAACTCTAGCCCAATCGAACCTTAACCAAGCCTTGTTGAAATATTGAACTTATATTCCACGTAGGTACGCTTTGTTTCCCTTTCACTTTTGTTAAACAACATTATTAGTCGCGTAAATAAACAAATCAGAAATAACAAGCAAACGTTCGTCCTAGTAACAAAAAACAGAAACAAAAAACGAATTGGGAAAACACTAACGGGAACATGAAACTTTATAAAGAAATTACTATTCGATTTCGTTGAGATGCTTAGATTATTTCTTGCAGAATTAACGCCTAAGCTTTAAAGTTGGAAGTTTAACTTAAGTTGAATATTTGTGACATTACTGCTTATCACTTATCACTGTCATTGAATGAATGAATGTATTTGACTAATCAATCCTAATCCAATGTGGATTGCTAGCAAATTACTTTAACACATGAACCAAGTAAAAAGCTAACATATTTATTGAAAATTTATTCTATTAATTTATTTATATGATTTTTGGAATGGAGTTCCTTACGGCAGGCTTGGAGGAGATAGGGATTTTGCTGTGCGACCGAACTAAAAAAAATGTGATAGTAAAACCATAAGAAAAAGTCCGTGGAATAAAACCGTTAAATAGGGATTTTGCTGCGCGACCGAACTAAAAAAAATGTGATAGTAAAACCGTAAGAAAAAGTCCGTGGAAAAAAATGTGATAGTAAAACCGTAAGAAAAAGTCCGTGGGGTAAAACCGTTAAATAGGGATTTTGCTGTGCGACCGAACTAAAAAAAATGTGATAGTAAAACCGTAAGAAAAAGTCCATGGAAAAAAATGTGATAGTAAAACCGTAAGAAAAAGTCCGTGGAGTAAAACCGTTAAATAGGGATTTTGCTGCGCGACCGAACTAAAAAAAATGTGATAGTAAAACCGTAAGAAAAAGTCCGTGGAATAAAACCGTTAAATAGGGATTTCGCTGTGCGACCGAACTAAAAAAAATGTGATAGTAAAACCGTAAGAAAAAGTCCGTGGAATAAAACCGTTAAATAGGGATTTCGCTGCGCGACCGAACTAAAAAAAATGTGATAGTAAAACCGTAAGAAAAAGTCCGTGGAATAAAACCGTTACATAGAGATTTCGCTGCGCGACCGAACTAAAAAAAATGTGATAGTAAAACCGTAAGAAAAAGTCCGTGGAATAAAACCGTTAAATAGGGATTTCGCTGCGCGACCGAACTAAAAAAAATGTGATAGTAAAACCGTAAGAAAAAGTCCGTGGGATAAAACCGTTAAATGAGACGTGCGCAGGCGCGACAGTCGTATACACAAGCGAGTAGTGTATAATACCTTTCTCTTTCTCAAGCCAATAGTTTCAGCAATAGAATTTAATGACGAGATTGATTAATAAGAATTACTTATAATAATAATATTTTGTTATTTTAGTTGATAATTTGAATTACGATTTTTTTTTTATTTTACGTAATTTATTATTTACTAAAATACTGAATTCCCTAAATACTTTCCTGTACTTAAATAAAAACTAATCAGCAAAATTTAAGAGAAAAATGAAGAAAACCTACATAAAATTGAGCACGATTTTTTTTTGCAAATTGTGTCGATTCTACATTAGCCGAAGGAACTTCGTTCCTACCTGGTGTCCCGCGACACCACATTTTAATTTATTTTATTAATTTAAACTGTTACATCCAGTACTATAAAATGACTTAATCTTTGAAGAGAATCACATTTATTAAAATATCTGTTCTTTTTATGACGCAATTACCGTATCGTAAAAATCAAAAAGGTTTATTGTCCCATTGTTTGCATAGCGTTATCATAACCATAGCAACGTGATGATAAATAAACTGCTGGCTGGATTTAACAGCCCTATTAACTTACTATTGTGTTTTAAAGAAAACTACGATTAACCGTTAAAATTATACTCAGTGGAATTAGTTAAATCTCATTATATTTATTACTATTTTCAACTATTGGAACAATTTATTTATCCCCATAATCACTGACTTGTAGTCATATTTGACATGAACTGTTTATATGTCTGGAGAGTTTTCGGCCATGTTGCTGAGGTAGAAGATGTTGAACAGCTCTATAGCCCAACCCAAGTGATGTTCTTATGTCGCCTGAAGCCTCCGACATAACGTAACGATGCTATCGAACGATAAACAAAGTGTGCTATTCGTAGCACAGAACCGCCCTTGAAGTTTTGCGAGTAGTTTTCGACCAGCTTCCCGGCAGCTCCCGTACTTGTGTAACCCACTGGTCGACACCAATGGTTAGCTGAACGCCAGTAATATCTACCTACAACCAGTTACACAATTACCTCCGTGAGCCAACATTTTTTCGGCATAAAATCGGAACAAGACTAAACCACCGCGTCAAGTGTTTATCTACTCTATGATTATGTTCCATCCTGTTCAGCCCCATCGGATTATATGTGTTTTTCTAAAAATTTCGTTACATATAACGGGAATTGAATAATTTGCGAGAGGTTATACTGAATTTAATATGCATATTTGTGTATAATGTTTCGTAACACAAACCAATCTATATATATAGATATAGATGTGGACGTGGACGTGGACGTGGACGTGGACGTGGACGTGGACGTGGACGTGGACGTGGACGTGGACGTGGACGTGGACGTGGACGTGGACGTGGACGTGGACGTGGACGTGGACGTGGATGTGGACATAAAACAAAGTTAATATCACCAAAGCTCAAGCTGATTTATACCTATCAAATGGTAAAATATTTTTTAACAAACAATATAACTAACTGAATAAATCTTAAATATGCTTTGGTTTAAATTTTTTCTCATACTGATATAAGCGGTTTAACCCCTCAGTTACCCTGACCTTGTTGGTGAAAGTAATTCGAAATGTATTTTTCTCCCTCCAAATGTGCTCCTAAAGAACTTTATTCAAATTCGTTTAGGTATTTTGAAAATACAATTCTGCATGTCATTTTTTTGATCTTACTGTCGTTTCGAAAAGTTTCTTTAACATCGAGGAGAAGAAACGTCAAAAAAAACTCTTCGGCACATCTTTTAAATCAACATGATAATTACAAAGTTTTAAATCGCGCGGTATCAGTCGCTGCACCGTTATTTCCAGGCGTTCTTTCAATTATACGCATATATACCATGATATATTTTACCTACAAGCCGTACTATATTTAACACGTCGCTTAAAAGTTCCAATAGTAAATCACGTATAAATTTCGAAACCTTACTGTAAAAACGAACAGCGAGCCCCATAAAAGAACGCTGAAACCATTACCTCTCCTTTCTTTCTTACTGCATAAACAGACCTACTCACCGATATTTGGGCGCCGTATTAAAGATTACTGCCTATGGTGGCGCCCAATGAAACCATGGTTTGTGCCATTTTTAATATTTCATTCTTTAATTTAAGGGTTTTGCCAATTTTCTGTACATTTGGTTGTGCAAATTCTACACAGTTCGTTTCTTAGTACTTAGAACTAAATTGTTCAGTAAGTCAGTATGATACCTCGAAATCACTTTTTTTTGGTATTTTGTAGTTCTATGCATGTTCTATATAAGCAAATGTCATTTTTTTAGTAATTTCGTACGGATATTCCGATATCGAATATAGGATAATTTAAGTGGAATCAGAGTAATTTTAAGCTTTTCTGATAGGTCGTCTCTATTGCGAATACATTGGAGCAGGCCAGTGGTTCTCCATACGTTATGAATGCCGAATTATAGTGTTCTAGATATCAAAGTTTCAGCTGCTATATTCACATCTTTTATACCTATGAAGCGTTTGTTTTTTCACAAATTCAATTTTGAATTTCTCGTCTCAGCGGCCTTGTAAATCTTGTTAGTTCGGAGGCAAATACGTACACTAGTGTCCCAAGGGTCGGCCATTATGATTCGTCGAAACTAAAAAGCCCTGAAACGTTCTCCACGTTTGCTTAACACGGTGGAACACTTGCGGTAACAAAAGCCTTTAGGCTATAACTGGTATACACATGGTTACTTGTTAAAAAACGTACCACTATTATTGATATAGCCTTAAGGTATAGTGTCGTTAAGAAATTGTTATAACCACACGGCACGGTACACCGCGCACTACGTATACGAGGTAAACAATAATATTTTATTTACAACGGAATATTCGGAAAGGTCGTTTTATCCCTTAGCGTGTTTATCGTACCCAATTGTTCGCGCTACCTCAGCATCTGATGGAGAAATATACAATACGATATAATCTGTCACTACCTTGTAATAATGTTGGTAAAATCCTAGCTTGCTGAGGTAAGGATTCTGATATAAATTCCCGGGTGGAAAAAACATGAAACATGTTTATTTTTGAGTCTCATCTGTTCGAAAAACGTAGAGGTTAGCAATTCAAGGATCTGATTTACTAAGTGTCCATGTCGTCCTTCTACCATCGCTATCATCCTGTATGACTCACCGTAGAATTAAATATTCCTGAAGCGTTAAAACATGGCGTTCAAAAAGGTTGGCTTTAAAAATAGCGGTTTAAGGGATTCTCTAATCAATATTTCATTACTTTGGGTATTTGGGTATAATGAAAATATAAATATTGTTTAAATTTAAATATTTCATAACTTTTATCATAAAATCGATTTTTGTTTATTTAAATTATGTTAATCGATTTAAGTACAAAATTTATTATTGTATTATATGTATGTGCGTTTTTATTGTTAGCTAATTTTAATATTTTTTCATATCCATTTGTTTATATATATCCATTGCCACTAAAAATAATAAATGGCATGACGAGTCCTATCTGAGGTAAGGTATGAATATCAATAGGTTTCAGAGATCGATTAAAATCAGTTGAATAATAACGTTTGACAATGTTGAGAAATTTACAAACTGTGTCAATCATAAGTGTCATCCATCAAGTTAATTATTTTCTAACGTGATCGGAAGATGAGTTATCCTGTTAGTAAAATTTCAAGAGAGCTTCTGTGTTTAGAAGGGCTTGTAGAGCTGTCGATCTTAAATATTATATCAGTTGAAGCAAACAAAACAAGGGAACTATGACGAGAGTTGCTGCAAGTGTGTAACGTGACGGCTATGGAAGTCCTTGAAGCACCATCATGACTAAAATTCAGAAGAATAAATTTAATAGAAATTTTTAGCAAGAATTCTCAGAAATGAACCCTTGTTTTTGTCCAGTGACATAAAAAGCGCCGATTCCTGTGCACTACGAAGATATTTCAAAGCTACCTAAAAGAGAAGTTAATGTTATGAAAAATGGTGCAAACGACTGCTCCGTCGTTTTAATATTCATTGCAGCAAAGTTTTATGCGTTTCCAACTGACAAAGATTAATTTAATCTGTCCCGGAGTAGGACTAATATGTTTGTGGTTATTTTTGTACTTTGCTATAGAGTTAAAATAGCGAGGTTAAAAACAACTTATTTCTCAGAGATTTTGTACATTAAATTAAAAAACAGGCCATACAAGCATCACTCAAATGTGTTTATCTGTAATATCGTCGTGATTGTATCTTCGTGCTTCGTAGGTAAACTTAAAAATATGTTATATCATCTCTCTACGAGAATAAATTTTTATGCGTCTAAACCCGTTTTACCGATCTACATCACACATCTCTTTTACAACCCGCTCTAACCCTGGTAGCGCATTTTTGGAAATGGGGCTGCATAACTTTTATTTATGATTGCTTATAACAGTGAATACTTTTAGCTAACAGATCGTATAGGCATTCAGCAATGAAGCTGCTTTAATTCCGTATTACAAATAATCCGTGAAAGTAATAGCTAGCTAAGTATCAAAATCTGAAATAAAAGTCAAACCGCCGTTTCAGGATGGTATTCATAAATACATCACATAAACAAACATACAAAGACCCCAAGATGAGAGCTGGCGTCAAATTTAGCATTTGTTAAGGTATTAATTCACGTAGCCCTACTTCTAAATATCTATGGGGTTATCCTGCGCACAATCTGAAACTATTCATCGCAGTTGGAGTTGCTCAAATAAAATTTCATCGACACTTTCTGGTCCAATGTGCTGTCTTTAGTTATCAGTGCTAGTTAAGTGTGTTTAGTTAAATAAATTCCCCTATTCTTTACAAATTGCACAATGTTACCACAATTCCCTCCGAAACAGGCGTCAAAAGACAATAATTTCTTTTATTGTCTCTCAAAGGTGTCGTTTATGCTTAAATTAATATTTAAAGCAATGTACACTTTCGAAGAACCTTTTTCATAAATGCCATTGGATGTCTATAAAACAACATTTATGATGATGCCCGAAATCATAAAAAAAATATCACTCTAAAATTCCAAATTTCAATGAGACATTATATTTCAATTTAGCTCAACGTGTTGAAATGAAACATTAATTTTTACATAAAAACCAAGTTTAGATACACATTTTGTACAGAAACAGAAAGAGTAAGGTTGAGTTATTAAAAATAAGTTATAATATAATGATAATAATTAAACTATTTTAATCGATTCAAGTACAAAATGTATATTTATGTATGCGTTTCTATTGTTAGCTAAAATAATAATATTTTTCCATACCCACCTGTTTATCATTTCTAGTAGAAAGATAATTAATGGCATGCCGAGCCCTATGTGAGGTAAAGTATCAATATCGGTATTTGATATATTAGGTTGGAAGAAAGTCTAAGACTAACTAAGAAAGTCTTTTCACATTTTTCCGCTTTCCCGCTTTCTCTCATCTTCTTGCTTTAGTCTCATCAGTTGTTCGCAGTAGAGTTCAGAATCGATGGTCATGCCTGGCGGTAACAGCTCATAATGAATGATGCCCTTCCAATCCCACCATATACACAGCATCACCTTGTTGCGAATTAACCCGAGTTTCGCCACAGTCTGTGAAGCCTGACCGGCCTTTAACCACGACCTTTTTCGCATGTTCTTGTCGTATGTAATCCACTTTTCATCACCAGTTATCAGCTTCTTCAAAAATGGTTCAGTTTCATTACGTTGTAATAAAGAATCGCAAATGAGGACACGGTTCATGAGGTTTCTTTCAGTGAGTTCTTGTGGCACCCAAATATCGAGCTTTTTTGTGTACCCAGCTTTGCCCAAATGCATCAAAACTGTTTTGTGATCAATTTCCAATTCTTCAGCTACGTCGTAACTACTGATATGCCGATCTTGCTCCACTTTTTCAAAAACGGCATCCATTTTATTCTTGACAGGGCGACCAGAGCGACGTGCATATTTGACATTAAAATTTTCGGATTGAAAACGCTTAAATCAATTTTGTGCTACTCTCACAGACACAGCACTAGGTCCATAAACATTACAAATTTTTTTCACGGCCTGCGTTGCATTTTTGCCTTTTTTGTAGCAAAATTTTAAAACGTAGCGAATTTCTTCATTACACTCATTCACAGTAAGCAAAACAAATGAAAACCACACATTTTCCAAATTTGAATTTGAAATTATCTTCTTTAAAATTTAAACTTTTTAATGATACCAAAACCGACCAGATGCAAATGGTATAGTCAAAGAGATTTTATTACAAGTTCATACATTCAAATAAAATGCGAAAATACTTTCTCCCCAACTCTCTATTATTTATCTCCAAAATGACTGAAACTGAAATGATCGAACCACGAAATAAATATTTCTACTTTGAGTTTCGGAAAATCAGAAAATCCTCATCTACATCTCCTCAAATAAAGTCCTTAAATAAAAATAAAAACGTGGCAATGCTTTGGATCTCAAATTAAACGGATGAACGGGAATAAATACGATGTTCAGAAATGTTACCTGTAACAAAAATAATGAGAATTATCTTTCACAAAACAGTATTTTGCAACACACGATCACGGGCATTTTTTGTGACGTAAAAGTATTGAGACTAGCGATGTGGATATGAAATGATATTTGAATAATATATTGCCGGTTTACCTTACGGTTACGAACGTGTAATAATTTAGGATAATCCGATGTTTATAATATATTTACACCCAATTTCCAATAATTCCAAATACCTCATACCAAATCAATACAATTTTCTGTTTAGTTAAAAATATAACATACAATACTACCTTTCATAATGTTATTATGAAATGATGTTACATCTATATGTTATTAGGTACTAGTAACAATTACAGATAATTGTTTAAGTGCTTTTCGTACTTGACATTACGTAGCACTAAGAGTAATTTATAAATCTGGCCATTTTATGCTAGTTTATTCCAAAAAGTCGTTTACAATCAAAGGATTACGAACGATGTAGGCTTAGAAAGGTTTATAGGGACTTACACAGTTAAAATTTCAGAACACAGTCCGATTGGATTCCAATCGACCCTCGAAATAATTAAATATTTACTCGGATTGTATCGTCCCTTTCTGTTATTTGGAATCAAATAAAGATAGCTGCGATCAAGGCGTATTAACGTAGGAATGAAATTACCAAGTAATGTTTAAAACATGAGTCGTACATATAAGAAAAAAAAAATTGTTGCCAGGCCAGCCAACTAATTAAAGTCGTCCACCAGTAAACTTTCATAACACTAGAAATCTTAGCAAAGAGGAGAAAGCTGTGACCTTACTTTTTAACATATGTGGAAAGTATGTACAAAGTAGTATGTGGCACGCTGGTTGGCTCCCTTTGAGAAACAACCGTAAAACGTAGTTTGATTTCAATGACGCAAAGGTCGGTGTCAGGTTAAAAGCTGGTTCTCTGTTTCTTACCTAATGCCGTTGTTGTTATGGATGTCATATAACAGGGGTGACCGTTTAAAATCAGGTGTTCCGTCTACTCAATTGTCTTCTGGTGATATAAACATTTGAAACTCCTATGTAAATGCCCTCCCACACCAATTCCCTTTTATTGCCCCACATTTGCATTATCTTTGCTTAGAAATAGGTACATAAATCATTATAATTATTAAAACGCTACTTAATCTTATCTAATCAGATCTTGAACTTATTTTATTGTTCTAATATAATATAAACAAAACATACATAAATCTTGCTTTAAGGATCTAAGAAGAGAGATCTAAGTAAGTCTCGGCGTCTTGACGATGTGCGTTCATCACCATTAAGCTCATGCTACTTAAAGATTGACAATATTTGGCCCAGTACACAATCATTTTAAAAGATTCTCTTTTACTACGTAACCCTCAGAGTATTTGTCGTAAATAAATAAATCCGTACGATTTGTCTGTACAGGCCATTTATTTGGGGCTTTGGTGAGGATTTAGATAAATCACACAATCTTTGCTTAAGTTATCCGTCGTAGAGTTAACTATATAATTACCACTCATTCGTCAATCCGGGTGATGATGAATGGAGAAGTTTCGGGGACTTACGAAGCATCGCACAAAGAGGTCACTGAGTAATATGAAACATTGTATAATGTATTCTATCTCGTTCCCTCAAACGGCAGATCCTATAGATGTATACGTTTGTCTCTTTTTACTGTCGCTTTTTCGTTTCATTGAGTTTCATATCACAATGGTAATGAGAAATTACACTTCAAAAAATAGAACACAAGGACAAAAAAGAAACAAAAATGTCAAGAAACTGTGAAACCTATCAACAGATATCGGAGAAAAGTCAATAAAATATTATGTGATAATATCTTAAGACCATATTTACATAATAAGAGATGCAAAAATATTATTTGAAAAAAATATTAGTTGAAAAAAAAATTTTTTTGGACAAATGCGAACTCTTGAAATTAAACAGAATTATTCGGATTATATTCCTATTCTATTCCTAATAATAATGTTACGTGTCAGGATCCGTAGGCTCGAAAAATGCCACAATTGTTCCGCAGAGACTTTATTTTTCTTCACACACACTTCACAATCACAGTTACACTTGTAGATCGCAGGTATTCACTTCGGAGGGAGAGAACTCTTCACTTCGTATCCGGAGACCGAATGCCTTGTGGCCGACCCTGCCCGCTATTTATATCGATTTCCGGGCTTCCAGATCCTTCCACGCCCTTTGTTGGAGTAAACAACAACAACAACAACAGGAATTCCCGGAAATCGACATAACAATAGCGGGTCAGGTAACAACCCCATTTCGGCCCTCACCTACGCTAATCTCGCCCCTTTTACCTGAGGCATACGGGCCAGATTGGCCTGGAGTGACCCAGGTAGTTTTTATTACTACCTGGGTTTCTCTTTTATTGCCTCTATTGTTTGCCTCTATTGTTTGCCACTATTGTTTTTTTTTCTCACCGCAACGGTCGGCCACCCTTCTAGAGACTTCGTAAGCCTGCCGACTTCGAGAAGCTTCGTAACAATAATAATAATAATAATTCATATCCCTAAACTTCTATTTCCGTAAATTGAAGTACATTATAAGAGTACTACATTCGTATTTCTAAGTCACACATGTTTGCTGTCAGGAATAAATTTAACGGCTAAATTGAATTAACATATATTTATTGCGTATTTCCTAATCAACACTAACTTATAAACTTGCCTTTAACCCATTAGGAGCCCACCGCAAAACACAGATCTTACATAATAATTGAGCGGACACGCAATCCACCACACTGCCCGTCGGAATATCCTATGCCGCTTGAAGGCCTTCGAAAAACTTTAACAACCGGGGTCAACAGTTCAAGTTCTTCATTGGTAGCATGAAGGAAACGCACAAAAAAATTTCCACTAGCTGTCACGGACTATGAGCACGTGATAAATATATAGGACTAAATATTACATTCGTAGATCTATGGAAAGCGTTAATTAGCTTTTCATTCTTCATTCACGTATTCTCAATTTGCCTACTTAGTACATACTTACATATAAATAGAAACGGCAGTCATACACATGGAATTATTTGAGCTGCACACGATGTCTTTCGAGCGCTCCTGCAATTGAAACTGTAATTTGTCGCACTTAGGCCGTGAGTGCACGCGGCGTTCATAATTGAATTTTCGTTAAGTACGTTATAATTTTATTTTTATTTTTTAGTAATAGTTTTTACCTTTACTTAAATAGTTAACAATAACGCAGTGGTTGTGTTTACAAATAACACGAACTGATGAAGTTGATATTCATTTTAATCCTGAGAAAAAGAGACTAGAATTATAACATAACAATAAACCATCGTCACAACAGAACCAAAATTTTTATGCGAATATGAACCGAATCGGTCTAGACCATCAGAGATTACACGATCAGACATAAACAATAATAATAAATAAATAAACGTTAACACACTCACACCCGCGCACTAGGATTCCCTGTGTTGCGGCATGGACGTACACAAACACGAGATCAGAAACACCGATGACCCAAGAACAAACATTTATCTGTCACATAAATGTCTGTCCCGGTCGGGAATCGAACCCGAGACTCCTAGCTCGGCAAGCAAGGTCACTACCAACTGGGCTATAGGGTCGTCGCATTATGAATTGTATATTGAAAAGAATTTAGGCTTAAACAAATGAAAAGTTAAGTAATTGAAACAGCGCAGGCGATAAGATTAGTGGATTCAAAGCCTTAAACATAAATTACTGAAAATTGACAGCTGGCATTGTTGAGCCAGTTGCACATATTTATGTAAACGGTTGATCTGGGCGTCGTTACAGCCATTCATAGCACACTGGAATGGTGGAAGGTACTTAACAAATTGGAAATTATTGATTAAAACTGGGAGCAGCGATAGCCCAGTGGGATAGGCCAAATATCTCCCGCACGGGTATCTCAAGTTTAATTCTTATACGCATCTAAATTTTTAAAGTTATGTGTGTATTATAAATTAATTTAAGTTGCCTGCATAGTCTGTCGTCCTTAATGTGCTCCAAAGTGTATAAAGTATTTCAAGGCACTAGGACATTGGGGCCCTTGGACAGCCAGGTAGCCCACAGCGTTGAGCTTTCTCGGTGTAAGAGGACCTCGAGCCTAGCCACTGTTTTGGTTTGTGAAGAATACAAACTGCTAAAAATAACGTAGAATAGTTTATACAGAGCAAGTCGAAGTATAAGTGGTATTGGCAACTTCGTTTACGTGTGAGTGTTTATTTCTACTTACTTACTTACTTATTATATATACTACTTACTTACTTATTATCGAATGTACTGCGCATTTACTTATGTACGATATCAGAAAAGATTGATTTAGCAGACAATATTGCTTATTTATACCATATCTTCGTACCTACAGTATCGCTGCGTCACTACATATGAGATAAAGTTTAAGCACCAAAGGTTATTAATGACAATAATAGAATCGTACCAGATATAAAGACAGTACGGATTAATAGACGATTTGAGCAAAACAAGCGAATCAATACTTCAACAAAGAATAATACATATATTAGCACTCTTTATGGTGGAAACCCTTTTAAAGGAGGAGCAGGAATATACATAAACTTGTTATGATTTTCGTATAGGTTTTCCTGGAAATTATGAGTGAAAGACCTTTGTAATATTCTTTTGCTGAACTTTGTACGGAGTCGTAGATCATAGGCTGCCTTTCCTTTTTCATCGGCGCAGTCAATAATAATGACTCGTATAGCGTCATAGCAGAGCATTTAATCGAAGCCGGGCCGGAGTGAGACATAACTCACAGATGATCTCATCTGAACATCCATACATTCCGTATTTAGAGATAAAAAAACATCTTCATTTATTTAATACTAGCTGTGCCCGCGACTTCGTCCGCGTGAAATTTAACAAAAAAATTATTTAGTAGAAATAAAAGTAGCCTAAGTTACTCCTTATTACATCAGCTACCTGTCAGTGAAAGTCCCGTCAAAATCGGTCCAGCCGTTTCCGAGATTAGCTGGAACAAACAGACAGACAGCCAAAGATTGTAAAAAATGTTATTTTGGTATATGTAGCGTACATATATTCATATGCATGTAGTAAAAAGCGGTTATTTTAATATTACAAACAGACACTTCAATTTTATTTATTAGTTTAGAAAGTGGATGGGTTTAAATCAACACAAGCGTGGAATCTAATCAGCTGATGTCAGCTGGAAACACTGTCGAGTTAAGTATGTGCCGATAAAGATAGTGTCGTGGATCTTAATATAGTATTAAAGAACACAAAGAGAATTAGACGTAAAGTTGACAGGCTCGACTGTGGTTAGCGTCTGTCAAGTGTTAGCTGTCAAAAGTTTCTCCCGCCAACGCAGTAATTGACAGCCGCAGTTATCCGTGTAATTGAATCGAAATATCGTTATAAAATACAAAAATCGTGAGTATCCATAACATTTTAAATGTATAATGTCTGTGATATATACTCTATACTATACTATATTATACCACTCGCCTATAACAAACCCACTGCTGGCTTCGATTCTCCTCTTATATTAAAAGGAATGAAGGGTTCCATCTTGCTGACCTAAAACTTCTTCACGATGATTATGGTCACTGAAGGAAGCAAGCAATTTAGATTACAGTACAAACAATGCCGTCTCCACCCGCCAGTCATTATTTCACTTTAGTTTTCAACGATTAACACTTACGATGTGAAACAACATGACAGCTCGAATGAAAACATTACAACTCCGAATGACGCAGAGATGCTCGAACGCCATTATGAAGTTTTTATTGTTCACTAAAGCGAGCAGAGTTGTCTGTACATTTTATGTTAATTGCCTTCACATCAATAAGTTATCAGCATTGCCCATGCGCAAAACCTCTTGAAATGAATAATGATAATGGGCGAATTTGACCTCTTATTATCAAGTAAACTGTTTCATCGATTTTGGGCCGTTACCACAAAAATAACTTTCTGACAAGTCACTACGGTGTAATCGGAGGATTTTTGACACCAATAACCTATTTCGACTCTCGATTTCACAGTCATTGTCTTATTTTATGTGATGTATTTTTAATTTTTTTGCTTATTTAAGAATTTAAGCATACATATTTATTGTAAATATTAGAAAGTATTAAGTATAAAACTATTTAGTATTACACATGTTAGGGTAATTTTTTTTTAAACAATTTTATCACATACCTACAAGTGGCAATACAAGTAAAATTTCATTACAGCCCATTAACCTCAAAGCGAATGTATTTCACGATTTCATAAACCTGAAATAGCAATAACGGCGTTCTGAAGCCATTAAGCCTGTCATTAAGGTTCCGCCTTTGTATCGCTGCTGTGATGTCTGTCTATTGTGTTCGGTGCAATTTCGTTTCACTCCCCAACTGTCGCGGTAACCGTGTTTGGATATTGACGTCTTGATAAACAATTTATTCTAATATAAAAATATTAAACCCCAACTAAAGCTTTTATACAGTTAGCCGACGGAGACGATTAGAATAAACCTCCTGTTCTTCAGGGGCGTGCGAGGTTGATACGCGTTCCAAGGTCGAAGAAAAACTTTTAGGGTAAACAAAATATTTACAAAAAAAAATGAAAAATGATTAATTGATTTTAATATTTGGTAAATACAGTCATTTACGTAATTTTACGCTTGCGTTTAGAAATTCTGGTTTAGAATTGGGTTAAAGAAATTGTAAAATCACTAGACTCTTTCTTTAATTTTAGATACTTTTAAACGAACATATAACAATAAAAAAATTAGTTTTTACACTGCAAGGAACCGGTTGCAGCGCTATTATTTCCAGGCATCTTCATCGTTTATCTATTCTACATATGTATCCAGTACTTACAAACTGTGTTGTCTCACACCCGTCCTACGAAATTGATCGTATCAATAATATTATTTTGTAGCACGTGATAATCCTGCTAAAACTGCATAGGTAAGGCAATCCCAAAGTCATTGTATCAAAGTACGTACTACTTTTAGTACTTTTACGTCGTGTGTTTTATGGATGAGAGTTTATAAAGATCTGGCCATAAAGATCTCTACGTTCACCATAACGTTATTGAGCGTAAAGAGATGTCGAATATAAGGTCTTTCTAGTGAACTTAAATTTCCTTTCAGAGTAAGTAATGCCTTTAATGTTACAGATGTCTGATGCTGACAGTAACCACTTATCGTCAGGTACCCTGCCTGCTACATTGTCAGTTATTTATAAAAAAAAAATAGTAACATAAATAATATCATAACAATAATACCAGTATGTGTGGTAACCTGTTTTCTCTAGTATCCAAAAATACTAGTAAATACCAAGTCCTATTTAAAGTAATAGCTAGATCGGATTGACTTCCCTTCACTTCCAGAAACAATTATTGAGATGATACAAATTCACCTGAAACAATGTTAACAAATATTTTTGATGTTTTAACTCCCCTCCCCCCAGCGCTTTTTCAAGATTGATTACGTTGACGTAAAGTATTAAGGAACGTACAAGTTGTTTATGAATAACTGAATAATTTAAAAGAGATAGAAGATGAATTTTAAAGAAAAATGGGACAACGATAGGAAAGAAAGTTGACAAAATTATGGCGAGGCCCGTTTGAACGATGAAGGAGAACGAATAATTTTAAAAAGACGCATAATCTCCTAGATTATGAAAGAAAAAACTTATGTATTTATTTACCCAGCGGTCCTCTTATCCTTTTTTATTTTTTCCTTAATATAAGTAAATGCTTGAATACAATCCCACCTGAGGTGTAGAGGTTCTTAGGCTCAACGATTAAATATGTATTATTAGGTAGTTGATGTTCATATGTAGTTGCAATTTCCAATTATATGGCTCCAAGAACCAAGTAATACTGACTTTGCCAACGAAAACAGTTTTAGAAATATGGTCAAATACAAACAAACATTGAGAATGATCTGTCAATGGTGTAGAAGCTACATGCTTCGGCATTAACACGGTATTAATAGAAACAAAACTAATCAGAGAGTCAGAAGTTTTGCATCAACAGCTGGTGGAATTCGTTTAACTTGATCCATTAGGGTTGGAATATAGACAACGCAGTAATAGTCTACATATTTTGAACTTAGTTGAAAACATTTATAAGTATCCATTCTAGTATTTTGAACATAGATATTTCTACGGTGGGTCCTAGTTCGAATCCTGCACGTATCTCAAAATATTAAATGCTATGAGCGTATTAAAAATCACTTGCTAAGGAAAAGGAATTTTGTATACCATTATTCAAAGTTTACAATTCACAAAACTTCAACAACGCTTACGATATTCTCATGAGTTTGTGTCTTGGCCAGCGTGGTGGGCTGTGCACTTTATCTCTGTCAGTCCTAAACCCATAAATTGTACAGTTATGAGCTGTGATATTGATAAATATAAATGAAACAAACGTAGCAATAAGAATTATATTTAGTACTAGCCAACCAAAAATAGAGTAACGCCAAATAGGGCTTTAAAAGTTAACTTTTTATTTTAATAGTCATCAAACGACCAGGTATATAATAAGATATATATAGATTAGGATAATAAAAATCACTACTGCACATTCGTGACTCCCGTAACAATTCATTCCCGAGATTTTTTCAAATTTTTCCCAATAGATACTTCGTAATCGGTAATATAACAATTGTACTTACAAATTGCTCATAAACGTGTATTCTTACTCTAGCTGATTTACTTAATATTACAACCTTTCTTATCGTTTCTTTTATGTTGATTAAAATTACTTATTATGATAATTAATGAACGTTATGTTAATGTAACTTCTCAGGCTTAGTAAACATTACATTTTTCCAGAGTACCTACTTTGGAGCGATCCGCCTTAATGTCATTAACTTGAAGTGTTATATCCAGCAAATGAACTGTGCCTATGCATTTTCCAAGTCTCCCGTTGTGACAGACACGTGAAGATTTTATGACGTTATTAGACTAGAATCTCTGAAGTTCTTTAACGTTTATAATATGGAGGCTTCATAGCATAAAACAAGAGCGTACGTTATCAGTTTTGTTCGAAAGACAAATACTTAGAACTATACTGCTGGGCCCCGATTGAATGAGGGTTGGGACTACAGCCCATTCTGGTAACCGAGAACTGGTAAACTTTACATATTTAAGAACAAATGAAAGTGTTTTCTGTGTAGGTTCATCCAAGATATATCAGTAGGAGCTGTTTTTAGAAGCTGTTTTTAGAAGCTTAGTTGTATAAGCTTAATAAAGATACATTAACATCGCAAATGATTGTCGACGTAAAATTTGCACTCAAAATAATATAATGGATTAGCAGATTTCACTTACCCCTGAGAATATTATAGACAACTCAAACATACAAGTTACCTAATGGTGTTTTCCATTATCCAAATGAGTGACAATTTATAATATTTATAAATATACCTGATATACCTAAATATAAACTAATTTGTGCAAGAATCGAACTCGACAATCACTACTATACGACGATAGTCACGATTTTTGACACAAAATCCGCCACAATCTTATAAGCCCTTGAGCAAACATACATGAATTTTACGTAAATATTCAGTGGATTCTACGGCTTATTATTGGCTCTAGTTTTTAATGCATTATATGTACGTATATAAGATATTCTAAGGCTCACGATTTGACGTAAGTGTGCTCACAGAAACGGTGCATTACAAAATTCTGTAGTATTAATAAGTGTCAATTATTACACCGAACCTTCTGGCTTGTGGTTGCATTATGTTTGAAATTAATGGTTTCTGGTTAAAGAACCATATTTTCATAGCTTCACCAATACGATGGTTCTAAAATTCAAAATTAAAAAGTAATATCTAGGCTTAAACTCATGTCACTGCGAAATATTCACATATTTTTATTAAGGGAAAAGTGAATTGTGGGGCGATTTATTTGCCTTTATTACGTTTGCCTATTTTGCATAGGCGGTAGTAACTCTTCGTAAGTTCTGTCTATTCAGAAGTACGTATTATTCTATCTTAAACTGAAGCAGGTTCAAATAAATAAAATTTTAAAAGATACGATGTGACGAGTACAACCTCGTCACAACAATAGTTTTACTAGTGCCTCAATAATAACTGAATTTTTCTTTCATATGACCGCTCAAAGAGACCTGCAGGCCGCATACGTTAGTCATTAAAAGTAGACGGTTCAGTTACTTTTTTTATGTTGGTGGGGATTTGCGTATATTTATATGAGACTTATCGCAGTATGATAATTTAAAACCAAATAGATTTAATATATGAGGTAATTTTGCAAACAAGAATTGTCATCCAAGATTTACTGGTACTACGAGTAGTCCGTAGCTGCTCCGTAGCGAACTCTGTATATCTTTTTCACACCAAACCGCGTCCGCGATCATATGATGAAATGCGACGAAATTCAAGTCAATTCAAATTTTAAAACAATATAATTTAATCATTATATACGTGTTTTATATAAATACACATACATTACATAATCACTCTATTTTATGCTTTTACTATCTATATTTTTTTACTTA
>PDGT01000065.1:21764-267926 GCA_003671415.1 Megathymus violae | reverse complement strand
GCAGACAGGCAGGACAAAAGGATTGTATATTATAATTCATAATATAAACTGCCAAAATGCCAAGTATCATATAGGTTTGTTCAGTGGTTGTCGTATGATACGTGGTCAGTCAGATAGACTGGAATTCCAAGAAAATATGCTAACAACTCTATATCGATAACAAAGTTAGTTACCTTCGAATTGTCAAAAATATCCTATATAAAGCTTTATTATCAGTATAGATTGTGTTTAAAGGAAATGCTCCCGTCCTGAACCCAAATGAAAGTCAAAGAAGACCTCTTTAGAGACAGATTCCAGGTTGTGTAGCATTTTTACCCATTTAATCTTCCCAAAAGCCATCCGCGTTTAGGCCCCGAGTATAAAGATCCCATGTGAGTGGTATGAGCCGAATAAACTCGTCCCTTTGACTTGTTTGTAACGCATGACAGCTTGTAGCAATGCCAAACTATCATCTCCTCAGAATCGCAAATGAGGGGTCACTTAAATAGAGATGTTACGAATCTGTGTGTTGAACATTTGATGGCCGTTTAAGTTAGTTTGCTCTACGAAATCCCATTGGGTGGTGAAGTCAGAAGATGTTGATTGTAGAAAAAAATACGGAGAGAAATTTTCTAAAATGAGATAAACACAAATAATGCAGAACTCGACACTGTTTGTAATTGGAGAGAATCTTAATATTTTTTATTATTAACATTTTTACGTTTGGAAAGAAAACAATAATATTACAAATAAAACCACCAAGTGTTTGATGCAATTTCAAAAATGCTCTTTATCGCAATTTCAGGTTTCAAATTCAAAAAAATATAAACGACATTGAAATATTTTTACGGATCATTTCATGAACTACAATTTCGACACGATAATAAACATAAAGTTATATCAGTCATTACCGTAACTTAATTATTAAATTTAACCACCTGTCGAACTGCGAGCGCCCCTATCGGAACGAGCCTTAACACCTTGATTTACTAAACTATTTCTTTCCCAATCATAATTTCCAAGTTGAATTACGATTAGTGGAACAACATTGAAACTTACCATGCGATTTATAAAATCCATAACACACAGAGCACAGGGTTTTTTAAAATTACAAACAACACATCGATACGTGCGGCGCGGAGCACGCAGCGCGACTACTGAAAGTGTGTCTTTCAGAGGCCGAGATAAATCTTGGGGTACAATGAGCGTGAAAGCTTGAAAATGTTATTGATGGGTATCAGAGCTGCTCCTGTCAAGCCGCTGTTTTTTCACGCTGATCAGTTTAATAGTAAACAGTCATAGAATACACTAGTTCTAACAATCCATAGCTTTTCCAACGCTGGGCTTGGGTTTTTAAGAGTGGTGAAGGCTGTCGTCAATCACGCTAGCAAAGTACAGGTTGGAAGACTTCACATACCAATGAGAAGACTGCGGAGAACTCTCAGGTTTCGTATAGGTTTCTTTACGATGCTGTTTTCCTTCACCGAAGCCAAGAATACATACTTAGTTTCGAATACGTACCCGTTGGGCGGGGCAGGTTGATTGTCGCCGCGCCGCGCCGTCGGATAACAAATCGATAAAATAAGTGTACACGCTTTGTAATATTAAACGGATTAACTGTAATTTTATGTGACTGTATTATATCTGCAATTAAATGAATCATGTACTAAGCTACATTTAGATTTTCTATTCTATAAAATTCATCCAATCACATAGAGTCCAAAGTGGTGATTCGTAAAGCTAGAAAGAATTAGTTATTAATTTGCTAAGTTTTATATTTAATACAATTAGTTTAGCCTTGTTCCTAGTATTAATAATAGGTACATCAAATCTTCTTAAGAAAACTATCAGAGTATTTTTAAAGTATTTAATATCGTCTAAAATGTATTATTATTGCGTAAACTAATATTCTTTATTATAATTCGTAACAAAAAAATATATAAAGGACAATAAAATTATTAAAATACATAGTTCAGGCTTGTATTTATTAGATTCGGAACTCATTGTGCCACAATCTTTATACCGCCATAGGAGGAGGGCGCGGAAGCTTGCTACGTAGTGAGTAATCGGGTGTTTACAATAAATTATTTTACTACACTTCAGTTGCATTGCAATGTAGTCACGGACTATCGACAGATTTAGTAGGGCCATACCACCCTTCTAGTAATCTAGAACTCTGAAACATTCGCAACGTGTGCCGGTTGCAGTCTGAGAATTGGATAAATAGTAGATTACGTTCTTGACGGGTAATTGATGTTACTAGGCGGTTGTATCCAATTCCAATCAAAGCTAGTACGAATGAGCCACAGGTGGTATAGAGTCTTGTGCTGTAAATGTGTTCAAGTATATTTTTCGGTTTCTTTATGGTATACGATTCTTGTTCCTATGAATTTTTTTACAGATACTGAATCGTAATACTTTGTAGGTACTTCAAAGTGTTAGGTTAGGTTAAGTTAGCAATTCCCGCCAAATGGTGAACGACGAAATGCCCATGGGTTTTAGTCGGTAGGAGTGCGACACAACCTGGATTGCTTCCCCATGTCCGGGTATGCACGATGAATTCCCCCGGCAAAAAAAAGGTTAGCAATTCAGCAGTTGAGTACGTAACATACTAGAATGTTTTTAGTACAAGATATTGTAGGTAATAAATACAAAATAAGTGTTTGTAACAGCGCTGGTACAAACTGCACGAAACATGAAGCCGCCTTGACAATCAGCAAGTAAACTGCGTCTACTAAATAACCAGTACGGCTCCTTTTCGCCATGTTTATACATTGATCTGTTTATGTATTACCAGCGGATCACCCCAAGTTGGTTCTGGTTCAACTATTAATTATTATACATATGATTCATTATTATACTTGATATATAGCCTTATCCATCCGATAAAATGTGGCTTTAAAATGGTAAAAGAATTTTTCGAATAGATGCCTTGGTTTCGGAGATTAAAACGTATACAAACTCTCAAAATTCACATCATCTCTTTAGAATATATTAATTTATATTTTTAAGCTTTCTCTTGTTTCCCTAATTGGATGCGCCAATTCGAAAAATCCCTTAGATCCGTTGATTTATGATGAGTCCAAATAATTATTTTTTCAACATAGATGTTAAAATTACTTTATAGATTTTGGTTTTATACAAAAAATAAAGAGTTCATTTTGTACTATAACATTGTATACGCCATGTGAGTTAAAGAAAAAAGTGCTTTTTTTGCTCAACGCTCAAAAGTGAAATACTAAACCTAGTCATTCTTCGAATTCGAGAACCCAATTCCAGAATGTTGTTTGCCCAAATATAGGCCTTTTCTAATCTATTCCATGCTCCATTCAGTCCTGTTCTACACACAGCTTTTGTAAATCGAGATATCTTTAAAATATACGTAGATTTATTCCAATTTTCTTTTACTATATATACATATGTACTTCTCCATACGTTTTGTTGTAAGCACAAAAATAATTGAATCTTATCGAAAAAGTAAATTCATTGCTGTATACTGGTATTACGGTTTATTGTTCCTAAATATTTTTATGGTCGCGTGTAGCCAATGGTGTAACATTATGTGGATCAAGCAGATATTTCACAGTATCGGTCAAGGATGACAAGTTAATAGAAGATAGATAAAGTCGAAGATCTCATATCCATGTAATATATGGGAACTAGTTATGTATGAAAGTTTTGGGAATCACCTTGATAAACTAGCACATCTCCGAGAAAAAATATTGTATAGATTTTTACTGGATCCCATGAATGTTGTATTTTTACTCAAATTTAGACCCAATTACACGAATCACGGCGAGACTACGGTTGGAGGTACAGAAAATCTTGACAGTTGACATTTGACAAACACTAATGACAAAAGAGCATTTAAACTTTACGTATAGATTTTTGGGCGTGTTGGGGTGACCTAGAATACTTCCGTCAATCCCATGCTGGCAAAACAAGGTGTCGTAAGAGGCGACAGATGCCAGCCTGCTTGGTGGCGCCCCATTACGCGTAAGGATTATGTTATCAGTATTATTATAAAATCATTAATATTATTATCTTTCCGTGAAGCCTGCCTGGCTAGCTACCACCCTCCTGCTTGAGTTAGTCGCCAAACGACTCGTCATGTTCCAGCTGGGAGTTTGAGAGCCAGTATTTTATTATTTTCTTACCTTTGGTCTTGCTGATGTCCATGGGCGATGATGACCACTTACCATCAGGTGATTTGTCTGCTCGTTTGTCGGCTATTAACATAACTAGATTTTTTACGTTCTAAGGTATGGTACCTTATCACGCCAGCAACGAGTTATAATGGAGTTTATCAACCGCAAACCCAACCAACAACAGCCAATCCGCATTTGTCCCTTTTAAAGGGGAATTGTCTTTACTGTTCAAGTCGTAGGAGTTGACGCGAGCTCAGGACCGAGCAGTAATGGATGTGGTTGCAAAGTAAAGGGAGAGAGGATAATCCATACTTTACGTTTATCGCTAAAATCAACCTCTCCTGATCATAATTAATTATGCTGACCAACAATTGCAACGCCACCAGGTTTCAGAGGTCAACATATTAAGACCAGTTGCTGGTAAAGGATAACAGGTATATTATAGAAAAATATATCAATGACAAGAACGCCTAAAATACAACAGCGCTGCAACAAGTTCCGCGCAGATTAAAAACTTACTTCGTAACTTTTATTACGTTGATTTAAAAGATGCGCTTAGGAGCTTGTTCCGCCGTTTCTTCTCCTTAATGTTTAAAAACGTAAGCCTAAAAATACATGATTAGGGCATTATTACAAAATATGTTAATTATTTTGATTTTATAAGCTACTTACCGCCCAGTCTAACTCTAACTTTACTTGTGAATAATGGCAAGTTTTCTTACTTGTTTGGCCAGATGCTACTCAACTTTGAACGTCAAATATTTTTTATTATAACAGCCAATAACAAAAGAGTCACACGAGGATAAGTGATCAACATCAGTCCATGCTCATCAATAACACCACAGACAACACAAAAATATTGCCAACCAAGTTAGTAAACCGCGAGTCTTCCCATCAAGACATGGCCCAGCTTAGTGGGGTATTGCTCTAACTGCGCTTATTGTAAGAGGCTGAAAGGAAATCCAGTCCAGCACGAAAATTTATGCACAATTTACACAAATTATGAAAATTTAGCACGTTATGCCTTATAAGGATTTTGGATTTTAAAATTTATAAATTTATTATTAAAATAAATGTCAATCTTTTTTTGTCAAGCATAACCTGCCGCACCTAGTTCTTTATAAAACCATTCAAAACACTTTCCAAATGAAATACAAAAACGTAATAAATCAAGATAGATCTAGCCTTCACGATTGGAGCTTCCGATATAACATAATTGGTTACACTACACGATAATGTAGACAGACCATCGTGGGAGTCTAGGACCTGTGTATGCTATCAGACTAATCAAATGCTTCGAGCAATTATACTTTAATTACCTATGTAATTACTATGTTTAACGTCACATGGAATCGGGTCGTGTGAACAGTTTTGGAGAGAGTCCAACCTAACAGAAGGTCTGAAGTGAAAGTGTGGACAAAAGTAAAACCTTTCATTGGTGCATTACATAATTATTAAATAATAGAAATTAAATTAACAATGTGCGAAATATAATGTAGCTTCTTGTAGTGATAAATTAAAAGATCTAGAAATTTAGAAGATAGAATGTCTTAATTTTTTCCTGGTGGTTACAAAAAATATTTTACAATAATATAAAGGCGACAATAGCATAAAAGAAGTAAAAGTGACTTGTAAGTAGGTCTTAGCTAGGCCCGTGATTTCTCCGGTGTGTAGCGCACGGAGGCTATGAAGACACAAGCGTCCGTTAGGGCTTACCAGACGATCGGGGTCTCCAACGTTCAGCGCGCGGAGACCTCGGCGACTAGAGCGTGCGTTAGGGCGCACGAGATGTACGGAGTCTCCGCCGTTCAGCGCGCGGAGACCTCGGTGACTGTAGCGTACGTTAGGAAGGATGAGACGTATGGAGTCTCCGGCGTTCAGCGCGCAGAGACCTCGGTGACTGGAGCGTGCGTTAGGCCGCACGAGACGATTGGAATCTCCGACGTACAGCAGACGACGATCGCGGCGACTGGAGCATGCGTTAGGGTGCACGAGACCTACGGAGTCTCCGGCGTTCATTTATTTTATTATTTTTTTATTGGCGTTCTCTACCAGCCAACCATAAGTGACGAAGAAAAGTATGAAGTACGTGTACATATAAAATTAAAATGTAGTAAAATCATCCAATTTATATATTTATTGTATTATATATAACACAACCACTTATACATATTGTCATTATACACTGATTAATTCATTTAATTATTGATACATCCGACTGGGATTTGCAGATAGCTGTCAATAATGATCTGAATAACGCATTGTTGTATAAGACATTCTAATGGCGAATAGATGGACAATTATATCATTTAGGCGCAACTAAATTACGTCCTACTACTGCGTGCGTAGTAACTAGCAATAAGCGGGTTTAGCGGTTCGTTACTCTCAGGTGGTCCCTCTGCTCGTTTCTTGGTTTTTCTCACAAAAATAACAATTACCCTTTGTTTACGATTGACGAATTCACCGAACCACGGATATATACCGCTTGTAAATAAAGCAATTTTAATTTTGGGGAATCAGTGTCAAAAACTTATGTCCAGTGAATCATGTGACATATTGAAATAACAAGATCCATAAATAAAAAAGTTTCTTGCAGTCAAAACAATATTATGATGATTACAATGACAACTGAAGTTTGTTAATGGAAGATATGTGTAACGCCGGAGCCTCACTTGTTAATCGACAAAAGTACAATCTGATTTTAAACATCTATTAACGTGGATATTGTTCGTTTCAAATGTAACGTGTATTCATGGTTTTTGTTATCTACCGTATTTACGCGTTATAGCTTAAACAAGCAAGTGCCATCGTCAATAGATGTTGGCTTTTTCTTTACTTATCTGTTTGGTGTATTTCTTTATTCGATATACATATGTAAATTGTTTCAATGAATCTCGCGACTCTCATTATTGGAATGTGTGTTAGATAGTCCCATAAAGATATCATAAAAATCTGATGAATTCCAAAAATAAACAGTCGTTTTTACTTCGTAACGAATGATATTAAATCAAGTGTGATTCAAAATATTTCCAATAATGGCTTTATTAAGTTTCATCCTAATAACACTGAACTGAACTTCCTTACAATAAAAAAATACGTTAAAAATGAAATATACTAACCCGAAAGGAATTTTATTTGGAAATAAAACCTCTCAAGAATGGACATTGACGCAACGGTTCCATTGCAAACACATAAATAGCTTGAATTTTGAACGGAATATATCGCGCTCCGACTACGACAGCTAAGTTAAAACTTTTGCTACAGAAAGTTTTCCGTAAAATCCGTCCATAAATAAAAAAGTTATAAATTAATTTAGAATAATGTAGGTACTATATCTTAGCGTAAAGCGTAGTTTTTCTGAAGCGAAGCGAGGTTAGTTTGCTAATTATTAATATTCTTCACTAATATTACCTATAAATGCAAATAACATGTATTGGTTGCTTTGTCTTGTTTGTGGGCACAGAGTAACAATGAGCCGTTGTCATTTATTACATGGTAATAGTTTATTTGTTTGACAGTAAAACATGCATATATCTTTTATCACGGATAAATGCATCGTTTCAGTTGGGTGAAATCGCTTAACGGATTTTTGATACTTGACTTGTTTACTTGATTTCCTTACTCAGAAAAATTACTGTTCCCGTGAGTCAACTAAAATATTTTTATGATTACCACGCTTATCTTACTCAAATAAAATTTAATATTAACTAATAATTTAATATTCAGTTTAAGCTTTTTCTGTAACATAAACTATAATATGGATACATAAAACCCGAATTAATGTGTGATATAGTAACATACCCATAAGGCTAATGAAAGAAATCTGATAAAATTTTGTGTAAATATGTCTAAGGTCTTGGAATATTTTACAGACAGAATGACCAATAATGGAGCGAGACTAGTTTTGTTCTTAAATAGAATAAGTTAATGCTCGACAACAATCCCACCTGATGAAAAGTGGTGATGAAGTCTAAGATGTTGAACGCACTAACTTACAAAAGCCTATTCACTCTCCTCTTGAAGGCCCCCACATTGTAAGAAGATGGGAACACCGATGCGGGCAAGTTATTCCAGTCCTTAGCAGTAAGCACAATGAATGATGACGCAAATCGCGCCGTCCACACAGTTGGTACGCACATTACGTACGTACGTAACAATGGATACCCGCCGTACGTCGAGTTGCTCGCTGGAGAAACAGCGAAAGGGGAATTATAACAAACAATTCCCGTGCATACTCTCCAAAATGTATCCTATAGAATACCGAAAGCGCCTGTGCTCAAGACCTTACAGATTGGTTTCGACCAGATCTGGGTCACCAATGAGCCTCTTTGCACGCTTCTCCATCAAGTCCAACGCTAACAGGTGACATTTGGCAGCACCAACCCAAATATGACAACAGTACTCCACACACACACACGGTCGAACTTGAGCTTTGTACAGGGCTGAAAGTTGATTCAGTGTGAACTACCGCCGCACCTTCACAAGAACCCCAAGTTTCCTTGCAGCCGCTTTAGCCTTGGAGACCAAAGTTGAGGTTCGAAGAAACTTCGACTCCCAACAATTGAAGACGGTAAGAGCATTCCAAGGATACATTGTGAAAAGTAGGAGCCAAAAGTATAAAGTAATTATGAGTTTTCAGATCTATCCGAACTAATTTTGTATACAATCATCCCAATCATTTATAAACGATAAAAATATAGCAATTAATAATGAAACAAGCAAGTTTAATTTCGTTATTTTCCATACACTTAGTTGTACTTCATTCGCACGTGGTACTATATTAAAATATATGTCACTATAACCAAAATTTTCCCCCTGCTAGGCTCGGGTCATTTTCACAGTGTGAGGGGTCAAGGCCATAGTTCACCATACTGGCTATGCGTGGGTTGGCTGCCTTCACACACCTTTGATAACTGTATGGTGAATTCGCAGGTAAGCAGGTTTCCTCACGATGGTTTCCTTCATCGAATTTTAATAAGCACATCATTTGAAAAATGGGAGGTCCATGCTGGATTGGAACTCGCGTCTCCCGTCTGAGAAACCTATGTTCAAACCACTACGTATGTACAATACTAGTAACAATCCGAACAGGCATTCTAACACAATTTAATTGGAACACTCATCACACATTCCCTTTATATTTATATCACACCGCGACCCTTCACAATCGTGGTTCGCAACGCCATAAATCTCCTAAGTAAAAAGATCGAAGCCCGCCAAAACTATTGACTTTATGATAAATGACATAAATTCTCGCCATATACACCCTTCAAATTCAATTTCAATTGAGTTGCGAAATTCTTACAGAAGTTGACTTTTTGTTGACTGCCACGGTTGATTACACTTAATTCATTTTTAGGGTTAAAAGCCAAGAATAGTCGCGTGTTTGCTGCCCGTTCGTCCATCATACGATCTTAGGAATATATGATGAAATCACGAATACGAATCGTATATGTAATGTTATAAATTGTAATCGTAAATCGTAGAACTGAAATGTTTAAAAAACTTGCGAGAGCATGATACAAATGTATTGTTAGGAGTGAGATAATATATTATAAGGTTTACCTAATGATGGTACCTAGTTTAAAAATACTAATAAAAACATTCACAAAAATTATAAACGTGAACACGGGTTTTTTCCCAAAGAGACTTTCGTCGTGACTCTTCTCTCAGTTTGGCATAACAATACATAGGCGCACACAAGCACATATATATACCTGCTTGGTATACAGGAGTAGGGAGGCTACAAAGCAAGGCATAAAGAAACGACGCAGATAACAGGAAACATATCCGTAATCTATCTTAGTCTCATTGAGTCCATCTCATTGAGTGTCAAATCACAATGGTGATAAAAAGTCTCATGTCACCTATCAATTGAAACAACTTGTGGCGTGGTATATATGTATGTTGGATGTTCAAAAATTATTTATTAATTTGGTGAATTAATTAATAAATATGAGTAAAACAACAACAATCAAGGACTCCCACATCCGATGTCCTCAAATTAAAATAAATATATCATCGTTATCATGACCATCGTATACCTATCGGTGCACGCCACTGAAAAAATTAATTCATAATTAACAGGAAAACCTAAATACCAACCCTTAATTGCCATGAGAAATTAAAATATTCATGGCCATTTTAGACGCAACTGTTTTCCTAACTTCCAGCGCAGCACCTTAACTAAAACTACGTTATTGGTGCTCAGTCGGCTTTTTCCCTTTGAAAGCAACATGAAATATTTATATTCAGTAAAGCGAGGGAAGCTAATGAATTCACTTATGTCTCTATTCTTCGCATTTTAGCATTTTTTCATTCGAGTACGGTAGAAGTATATATTTTTTTTGTGTCTATTAGAGTTCGTGAGGTGTTTATTAGATGCCCTTACGCAATATATACATACGTGAATTATGTTAGCTCATAAATTATAACAGGTTTGTTTTTCCAATAACAATATTTTTACTTATATCGCGTTCAAACGTTGTATCGAAATATAATTCGTTACATAATAATTATTTCTTTTTCTTCTTTTTTTTTTTCTAATTAATTGCTCAACACACACGGCAGTTACAGTCTTTCGTCGATGTAGACGTTTAGAGCAACGCTCGGGGGGGTTACCGCGCGGGGCGAGGGATGTGACTCGACCTGCGCCCGGGCATTACTGAGCGTAGGACGGCAGTCGCTCCTAGGCTGCAGAAAAGGCGAGACCACGTCTCTGCTCATTCCATATTCCAATTTCTGTTTTCTGTAAATCACAGAATTTAATTGTTGTGTGCTCGTCGAGTTCCCGATCTAGGGTAAGTTTTAAATGGCACATAAGATTATTAATATTTTCATTTTGTCTTAATTTTAGTATATTATAATAGTAGTTATACATTTAAATCGTATTCTGCTCCTATAGTTCCTTCCTTCTTTATATTTATTTCCTGTCCTCTTGTTAATTTTCCGTTGCACTGCATTTGTAATCCAACATTTTCTTCTACCTTATATTTTCAAAATAAATAATAATTAAATGTTCTTATGGTTTATTCTTTTGGCAAACAATTTTACTTTTCTATTGTTGACAATCTTTTTAGCCTTCAGCTTGGTAGCTTTCCTGTTATAATTGTAAACTCCGTTCTGGTAGCTTCACCAAAACAAATCTGCTACGCTTACTCTTCTGTGTAATGCCGATGGCGGGCTACCAGATCGGAATGTAGTCAACCCATTTTAATGGATTGGTTTTTAACCACTTCCAGGAGTATCGTTTCTACTGGGTGTTACCAGTAGACAACACATTGAAGCTGGCCACTGCTTCCCCGCTGCGCGCTGTAGTGCCGGGGAACCATCCACTCGTCTACACCGTGCTGTGCAACGCCTCACTACATCTCCGTATTCTCGGGGCCGCCTACCACCTTCCGGCCGTGTTCACGCTGCGGAGTGGAAACAGAAAGGCCGTACACCCACGACTTCATACTCATTTGTATGTGCCGTGCTGAGCTGCCAAATAAATCGTAACTATTATTAGTGCCTATGGTCTCATTCCGCACCCTGGTTGCTATTAGAAGCCTAAAAGCCTAGCGGCGCAACGTACACGCAGAGACTTTGTTATGTATTATAAAGATTAATATCATACCTCCATCCTGCCTGTCCCATTGAGAGTTATTATAACACTATATCGTCTAATAATTACAAATAATATCACGTTACTCCGCATTACTTTCCACATGAAAGCCATAAATTTGTTACGACGAGCTCTTAACCACTCCCGGTGGTTTTATGCGATCTCCTTTTGTTTTATGGCTGCTGACTTACGGACATAAGCTCCAACATTAGTAACAAGCATTTGAGTCTAGTAAAGATACAACCGTACAAATGCTATAGATAAGTATCCAAATTTTTTGTAGTTATAACGGTCTGTAACTGGATCTTCATGTTTACGCTAATATACTCGTAATAAGTTATGTTACTTTTGAAATCCAAGCGTCTTTTGAAGGGACTATATCTCTCGGTCAAATTATAATCCCTCTATCCAGTCGTGGTAGTAACTCTTATGCAGCTGATTGATTGGGATCATGCGAAAATATTAGCTTTGTCCATAAGCTAGCGTGTTGGTAGGAGATCACGGCTTTTTATGAAGCCGGTATTCAAATTAAGTGACAATACTCAAGTAGTCAAAAACGCTTTACGCACCTTCGCGGATTTGTGGCCAAGATTTTCCACGCGACTATGCACTGAACCGAACATTTATGGAGGTAATTTATCCACCATCAAAGGAATATCCACTCTTTGCTTAGATAACTAAGACTATATTACAATATCGTGAATGCGTGAGGACATAGTCTTGCAAAAAAAATTTATATCGATTGACGCTGCAGGGTAGTTATAGCCGTGTCGACCTTAAACTTTGTAATAAGTGTCTTTGGATACGTGGCTGAAATGGAAATTTATCTGAATTACTATTGACGTAAGTGATATTTAAAAACTTATCTCGGTGAATAACAATGGATAACATGTATTGCTTTCTGCATGATCTCTTTTAATTTATTCTTAGGATTCTGTAGTTAAATGGCATATGACACACAAAACATTTATATTTTCGCCGCTCTCGTCTTTGCGACTATTTTGTGCATCTTTCTATATCTTGGAGACTGCTGCCCGGCAAAATTTTAGATGTAGATATCTTCTATAAATTAAATGAAGTATTAAAAGTAGAAATAAGGAACTGTTTCTCCACGCAGCTTACCAATAAATTTGGTTTATGAAGCTTATTTAGTATTGTTTTTGCTAGCGATAGACTTTCAGTTATTCATTCCTTTCTACAAAACCCTTTGGTTGCATGGACGTCGATCCATGGGCCATGGTCCATGGGCAGATGAGTCGTTTTTCTTTTGATTTCCTGGCATTAGTGCTGATTAGTAGATTATCAGCTCTGTCAAATTTTTACTTTACAATAATGTGTATCCCTCATTTATTTTTAAACAAAACGAATATAGATAGGAGTGTCCGTGTATAACATCACTTGATCAAATCCTTCGTAACAGTTCCAATCTTCTTTTTGCATGTCTCAGTTAAAGCACACTTTGCAATTACAGAAATGCTGTAATGCCATTTACTTGGACGCTGACGACGTATTTTAGAGAGGGTTGAGAGTCCTGCTGTCTTAATACTGGTAGATATATTATAATAAATTTGCTATATCGGTAAAAATCAGCGTATTGCATTGGTAGTATAGGAGTACACTTATTATACTGGTTTGAATCAATGTTAAGTGATTATCAAAGTTCATTATTGTGCCACTTTTTGTTTCGGATTTCCTCTCATCAAGAGAAGGATTAAAGCCATGGATTGCCACTCTTGTCAAGTGCGCATTTACAGAAAAATTTGCAGTGCATATAGCATTCTAACTCCAGTCCATGAAACCACGTTCAAACCACAGACTTAATCGATTATATTTAAGCACAAACTTTGAACAACGTTAACATTACAGGCCGACATCGCACTTGCAGTTCCTCCGGCATGGCATCCCTTCATGGACGACAGCGATCAAATACCATCAGGTGGGTCGTATACCTACCTGTTTATCCATATCTAGTATAAAAAAATATTTGAAAAATGAGTGCTTGATATAACCTTACCTGACAATAAATGAAGATTAAGTCGCAAAAAGCAAACTGGCTCAAAATTTAGTTTCTTATTTGACTATCTGCATAATTATGAGTGTTTTTCGCCGCCCATGCACATATGAATAAATCCACTTATTAAATTCTTAGATCGTCTGTTACATTGTATAAGGGAAATTCTCCAATTTGCAAACGTTTTGACTAAGAAAATATAATATTTAGCTGACAGCCCTACACAACAGGACAATGAAACGAATTAGTGAACACGTGACATAAAAGCAGCGCGGCGCCTTAGGGCGGATGTTTGACCTTCTCTATGGAGACATTTTATGTCGCAGTAACTGATATTACCAGCTTTCTATATTTTTTTACCAAAATGGATTTCACGATTTATTTTGGATCGATTTTATTTTGGAATTGTCACTGCATATTAGTCTGATCCTTTTTATGTTTTATTTAAAGTTTTACGCAAATCACAATACATCTATTTGAATAAATAGCTCTATAACGCGGGTAGGCGTAACGTAATCACACGACCTTAGTTGCGTAAAGTTTTTTTCAAAATCTAATTAACTTAATTAACATCTCGCTAAATTTTAATGGTTTAAAGGTTTACCAAGGTCTACCTCGCTCGCCATATAATATTTTTTCCATTTCAACCATAACAACCGTGTCTTCCACTACTTTCAAACACGAATAAGCAGCTCGCGAACAATCTAGAAAAATTGGGAAAATTATTAAACAGTCGCATGCACAAAATCTAGAAAAGCTTGAAAACGACCGCTGGATCCACTGCATCTCCTTTAACACCAGATCCTGGCACCCTTTCCACGCAATGTTCCAGATTTATATCTTTTGCTTGGAGATGCTTGCACATAATGTTGACAAAGATAAAACCTTTACGAGACGAACAGTTCTCTTTATCCATGATCTCCTTCAAACAAGAACGAGAAGCTTCATGATGCGCTCCATAAATGAATAGGTATCCAAATAAAGGTAACCGATGTGAACACTGAAAATATTCAGGTTTGCCACCGTTTTGGTTCCCCGCAGCCCTCAACACGCCCAGTACTATCAGGTTTAGTGGCATTGATACCAGCCGGCGGGTCTGGGATGGTAAGCTTCATTAAGAAGCTGGGGAAATCTCACTAAGACCAGGCACCAGGTATACTGAGGCCCGTAAACAATTCGGGATCAACAATTAATGGTCGACAGACAGGAAAATTGACATCCTACTTGCCAGACAAAACAGAATAAAAGATTAAAAAACCTTATATCGAAGTTTCCCGCTGAAGCTAATGCTGCCAATCAATACATATACCTCAACGATAAACGAACAGTGGGGTTATCTGATCCAGATCTGTGAACACCCGTAGCACCAAAACATTACTGGTGCGTAGACGACAAAAGCGCGGAACTCGGTTTTTTAACTGATTCAAGAAATTCATATGACTTCAATACACTGACAGACTTATCCTCGTGGTAGAAAAGGTGTGGATGTTATTTCAGTGTCGGTTGGTGGAGGGGTTAGAGGCTAACATGTGATTTTTTCCACCTACATGTATTGATAATATAAATTCAAGCAACCGGATTACAACTGTCCAAATTCATAGGATAACTAGTTTTACTTGCACAGTATAAAACGTAATAAATATTAATCGTATTAAATCTCCATTAACCTATCAAAATTTGTCGTGAAGAAGAAGAACTTTGCCCAGAACTTACTTGGAACTAAGAACCCTCATATGTCGCTAAAATAACTAGCTCTCAACTAAAACTCCTATTTACGCGGCTAAGAGTTGTCTTAACTATGTAACTTTGGAGAAATAGAAAAAGTTAGATGAAAATCAGTTATACTAGATATAAATTGCCGGAGTAATATCCACTTCAGATGTCACTAAAGACAAAGTTTCTTCGTTGACCTTTAAAAGACAATGATAGTTATTCTGTCACTAGCGGCCCCCTCCGAATTCGTTCGGGTTGAAATATTATTTATACATATGTACATGATTATTGAAATTTTGACATCGGAAATTTCTTTTCGTTCGCTCCAGTGTTAGGCTCCGATTTCACGAAAGGTGCGATCCCCTTATATCTTGGAGAGTTGTGAAGATATGATATTCAAAAAGGGCTCAAAAACGCGTATTTACGAGAGCTGTAAGGAGCAAAACGAATAATTCGAGCAAGTCAAAAACGAAAAAAGGTATGGCCGAAATAGTGAAAAAAAATTCAATTTTTTATTTTGGTGCTCGATATTTTGGAAACAAAGAATGATATCAAAAATTTGAGAATAATTCCTCTGGACAATTTAGTCAGCTACAATTTGAGCCTAAAACAAAGACGATCGGATTAAGGGTTCGTTCTGTAGCCTAACCTTTTTGAAAAAAATATTTTTTCGAATTCCGTAGATTCATTTCCAATGTGCTCGATAGTCGTGTGAAGCACGAAATCTGTGATTTTTTTTTACCTTCGTTACACATAATTACATTTACTGATATTTTATATAGCCTATCATCTGTACGATCGCGTGTTCTCGATACATAGCAATTTTGCAAAATGATCAAATTGATGTCAATGAGTCATAAAATAAATATTTATCATGAAATTTTACAAAAAAAATGTAATTTAGAGACAGAGAAGCACTACAAATTTATATAGAAGTATAGGTTTATGTATAACACCAGATATACGTGTGGCTGGACTATGAGATCCATAGACAGGCAGTCTACACCATGACTGTATTAAAGTGAGGCAGAAGAATATTATTTATTACTTATCATTACCAAATGGGCTACGAGGTCAACATGTTTTACAGATCCTTACCATGTTGCAACGATCGATAGAAAAGTCGAATGATTTCGTGTTTCTAGTCCATTAAATAAAGTCCGTACAAAAACCGCTTGATAATTAAACAACTTTTGTTACAGCTGAAAAATAGATTCACTTAAATGTTATCTTATTTATAGCCCCATAATTTAGGCCAGATTTATAAATGCGGCCTTACCGTTAAGGACTGACAGATTCGTCAAATATTAAATATTACAGCATATTGTATTACAGCATATTATTATATTATATTATATTATATAATATTATATTATATTATATTATATTATATTATATTATATTATATTATATTATATTATATTATATTATATTATATTATATTATATTATATTATATTATATTATAATATTACAGCATATTGTATTACTTATATATATATATAATATAATAGTACCTACAGTGTGAAACGACCTTCGGCTCAGTTCATCAGGCGAGATCACCTAACGCACGTAAATTAGCATCACTCACTAAGAAAAGCGGACACCTCCGGAGATCAGTTAGTAGCAACCCTGCCAGCTGATAAAATTTATATTACGAATTTTTTTTTTTTGTAGTAATTTTAATCTGTGTTGTTTTAATTGTATATGTCGACGCCGCGCCAGGACATGGAACCGGAGCGGGGGTCTGAGTCTATAAATAAAAATATAACTATATAAGCATTTAATATCCCAGTGTAACCCATTCCTTACACTAGGGGATGGATATTAATATCGGCCAGCTGGCACCACGTGGAACCGGACATCATCGTGACTGACTCACTCGACCCTTTATGAAAACTACTCTTCTTGCGGTAGAGGTATGTAAGTAAGCGGTAGTTAACTTATTGTTATGTAAAGGATGCTCAACTTTATTTGCTTTATTCACTCGTTAAGGCCTATTGTAGCACATGGATATCTGCAACCAGATTTAGATATTACTACAGACCTATCTGAAATCAGTAGAGATGCATCGCTATTCTTAAAGTATGATACTGAATGCCTCCACCCTAAGTTTTGTTGTAGCGTGATGGATAATATGCCTTAAAAACCATATTAAATTAGTTATGCTGAGGTTAATTAAATTGAAATTTAACTTGTGTTTAACCCCGTCATTTATTAACCGATTTCAATAAATCGTTATTAGTTTGAGAGATCCCAATTTGTCTCACTTAAATTTGAAGATAAATTATATTTGCTTTGAATAGGTTACAAAGGATGTCTTAAAATTCTAAATAGTTCCTTATTCAGCTAAATTATACCAAATTTAAGAATGAAGATGAAAGAAGATTCGAGAAAAAATACCACCCCTAAGGGTTAAATCTTGAATCAAGATCCTTGATTCGCCTTGTTCAAGTTACTAATTTTTTTTGTTAAAATATGTGCTTGTTTTATATGTCCATGAACTATATGGAAGCATGTTCTTTTTTACCTATTATAAATGTGCTTAACTGCAGTTCCACCTGATAGTAAATGTTATATTGATATAGTACTTGACAATAGAACTTTTATTAAAAGCAGATTCCTTTTTAACACAAAAACCCGAGCACTTAGCGTAAAGCACGACAAGGCAAAACGTCGGCGAGTTTAATTAAGTTTTCATCTAGATTCATTAACAAGACCGTGCCTTCTCATTTATTTAGAATCTGTTCATTACGCTTGATCTGTTTCAAGTGGATTTAAATCAAAGTTCGAAGTGAACGCGATATTAAATTGTCATTGAATGACGTCCTCTATTTTTGGTTACTTAAATCGATGACTATTCTTTAACTCGGTTAGTGATGATCTGGCCTGCAGGGTGAAGGTTCTCGGGTTCGTTTCCTGAGACGACCATGCAAATATATATATGACAGGTATATGATTGTTTTCGGATCATTGATATAATTTGATGATGGACGTGAATATCACACATAATTTTGGAATTTTGGATCTGGTTATGCATACGGATATGTGAATAATATTTTACTGGTTTTAGTTAAACCTAAACAGATCAAAATTTTTGCCACAAAGACTAAAAATATAATATAGACAATTAAAATATTAAATGAGCAATAGGAGATGGACCTCAACTTCAGCTAACACAGAATTCTACGCAGCGCTATTTTTCAGCCACCCCTATCCTTGAGTTGTTGGGCGGGAGTAGGGTGGTCCCCGGCTACCTTCTCACACTTTTTAACCATACACATCCCCAATAATAAATAAAAAGCAACAACAATGTTAATAAAAATATCTACACAATATTCAAACCAAAAAAAAAATATAATTCGGTTAAACTAAAACTAATCTTAAAGAAAATGGTTAGGTCGCCCTTGAACAAATGTGTGTGTAAGATCAGAAGGCATGGTTCAGACTTTCTGCAGTAGATTGTCGTTTTAATAATACCGATCGATATTTAATTTTGAACCATTCAGAACTCATTTCGGTTCCTATTGGAAGTGGTAAGTCATTTCAAATTTTTGCTGCCGAGAATCTGAAACTCCTCTGGTACCGTGATGTTTCATGATTAGGGAACTTAAGAAGATTGTTCTCACGCAGGTTTCTTAGACTTATATCCTTGACTCGCACTAGATTCTCGGATAGGTATTCAGGCTTTTTATTCCATATCACTCATAACAACACAGACGAAATGAATTTCTCTTCTTCCACTCGTGTTTAACAAACCTTGATTGTTCAAATATGAAATAATATATTCTCTCCTACCTATATTCGTAAAACAGAAACGAATGCAAACGTTTTGAACTCTTTGTATTGCTCTCTGTGTACTGGCCATAAGTCTTGGATCATAGATAGAACTACAGTAGTTGAACTAAAAGAGTACTAAAAGTAACACAGAAGCATTGATATAGTTCCTAATTATACAGTATGTAAACAATTTCGGATTATCCGATTGTTTCCGATAATTTCAATTACGGTTTCAACAGACGATTTAGGAGTTACAAAAATAATGCATTTACAAGGCGACGCGGCCAGTGTATCGGCTTGGCCGGCGAAAACTTATCATAACATGTTTCATATAGAATCTGCCCCTGTCCGAAATTATTCGAAACTTTTTTATTGGATTCGGTTCCGGTTTTGGATATCCGATAGTTTCGGTTACTGTTACACGCATCCATAAAATCCCTCACGTTTATTTAGAGAAACATCCATTCAAATGCATCCAAATTAATTGACGACATATCGTGTAATAAGAAATTTTTTAATAATATTTATCATTATTTTTGAATGATTAGAAACCTAAATACTTGAAGGTATCTAAGTTTGAAATGGCATTTATATTACGAAACTCGTAACACAATGCCCCGCGCTCGCGACCACTGAAGAGTTAAATTAAGTTTTAATCCCGGTTCCGAGGCGAGAGTACCTTCCTTTGTTTAAATAACGTTTTATTTTGTGTTGGTATTTTGTGTTGCGTTCGCTTATGAAACACAATAATTGTTATTTGAAGTCAAAAACTTATATAAATATATAGTCTTAAGATGTCTTAAGATACACTACGGAGGAGGCAATACGTTGGGCGCGGTTCCCGTGTATACGCAGTTGAAAACGTGCGTTGCGTATATACACTGAGACGTATTTCGAACTGTCCCAATTCCAAAACGCGCAACTGCAACCTCACAATAAACATATTTGAATTCAAAACCTATTCAACAAAAGAAAATTTAGCTTCAAGCGTAACTAACAACAAACATACTATACAATGACAAGAAGTAGAACAAATTTATATTCTATGTTATTGCAATTAGGATACTGTCAGGCGCTACAGAGTTGAGTTGTAATAAGTACATTGTGTCTACAGAAGCATTGAATCTCAGCAATCTTCACTCTGTTTAGCTATGTTGGTATACAAGCAAATACAAAGATTACGGAACGAATAAAACAGATCCGTGTGGGCGTCTGTTTTTTTACACACCTACACAATACATAGAAGGCGAAACTATAAAGATCACGAAAAAAATGAAAAATTCACGAGAGTGAAGAAAATCATAGGCCACCTGAAAAATAATATATTGTCTAAAATTATAAATAAAATTATAAAAATAACGAGGTGTAAACTTCAAGCATCCTTGTATTCAAACCAATCTCACCTAATCGTGGTGCACGCTGATCAACGGACAAGGCAATGGCGAACGGTCCCCCGACCTTGGATATCTCTGGACTCTGTATCACCCAGTTTAAAGCCAACGGCACCTGTATGTTTTAACATTTTTTACTTACCTGGCTAGCCTACAATCTTTTTCTAGAATTAACCGTCAAATGTTTTTATGTTTCCATTACAGTGTTGGAGTGTTGGAGTTTTTCGCCTGCAGTACATTGATGACAATATTGGTTCTGTAAATATTAACGGATGGTGATGACCACTCCAAGTGTGACTGGTCGTTTGTCAATTATAAAAAAAAAAAAAATTTTCCAGAAGAATTCATATAACTATATTAAATAAGCAGCTGGGCCGGTTTGATATTAAGTCATTTAAGTTATCTGTAGGTTATGTATGTATTGGAATTTAGGGATTTTTTTATGTAATTTGGTATATATTATATTAGTATAGTGCATACATTTAAAATCCGTTTTGCGAATCCATTACAGTTTCAGAATAATGATATTATTAGCATCGCTAAGAGAATTGGGATTCTAAGCGCTGATACTTTTCTAAATAAAACTGTTATAAATAAAAGAAAAAACATTTTAAAAAAGTGATCGTTAATTGCTGTATACAAATCACAAAATCATTCAATAACACATGTTTAATAAAGTACTAATGAAATGAATCATGTCTGTGGTAAACGGAAACGAACCGGTTGGGGCGGAAGTGATGCCGACGCCTTTGTCACTGCTCTATTGAAGTACACAGGTGATATCGATAAAGGAATTTATGCAGATTTCAATAGTTTCAAGGTGTAAGCGGCTTCATACACTCTAGAGTCCAATCTCCTGCACTCGTGGCCTCTCCTCCTCTAGTGTGTAGCTAGGGCACCCTTATATGAGTTAGGTTAAGCGTTTTTAATTATCCTTTATACCTAAATTATATTCGTCATATGATGGCAACGCCTTTGGTGCGTTTGTGGCTATGCCGCATAAAATTTCCGCCAGTTCGAGTTCCATGTCAATAAAAATATAAGTATACAATGACCTTATTGCCTTTTCTATCTAATGATTACATTGCAGATTCTTCGACCATCAAAATACGATTACGGAAAGTTATTCTCCAAACGTAGTAATGGCACAATGCTTCTAATCCCGTGCCCGGGAAGGATATCCCGCGGGAGCCGGGATTACCCGGATTAAGGCAGACCTAATGAGAATAGCCTTTTGTTATGATCGCACGGCTCGTTCAGATATTTAGTATTTTTATAACAGAAATACTCAATATAAGTTATTAACTAAATTAACCCACTTAAAATCCCGACGACCCCATAGCCCAGTTGGTAGTGACCTTGCCTGCCAAGTGAGGAGTTCCGAGTTCGATCCTAGCCGGGGCAAATATTTATATGACAGATAAATGTATGTTCCGGGTCATGGGTGTTTGTAATGTCACATTTTTGTGTATGTCCATGTCCACACCACCAGCAACACAGGGAATCCTAGTGCGGGGGTGTTAGTGTGTAAACGTTTATTATTATTATTATTAAAAAACGTAGCAGGTTATATATTTTTATGTCAACAACGGATAAACGAGCACACGGGCCCTCTGAGGAGTAGGATCCAGTAAGACGATGTTAATAGCCACCGGTCATCACATCCCGTAATTTTCCCATTGAGCTTGGGTGTCATACAATAAAAGGAATTGAGGTTACAGCTAGCCATGCTGGCCGGGAGTGGGGTGCCGGACTTCACACAACTTTGGAAACATCATAAAGAACTCTTAGTTATTCAGGTTCCTCACGATGTATTCCTTCGCCGAAAGAAGGGAAAATTCATTTGTAAGACGCTCGTAATTTGAAAAATTAGACGTGCGTACAGGAATCGGACATGTATCTTCTGTGCGGAGTACCACAAGGCCCTGTTACCCATGCACGTTATGTAAAAACATCACCAGCATGTTGTCACTTCAATGGAAGCGCGCATTATGTACTGTAAGGAAATCATTTTTGGAAATAGCAATAATACAAGTTTGAGAAGAGGGATTGGAATACTGAAGGTCTGATAAAAAGAACCTTGCCGGCAGTTGAGATTAACATATTGTGTTCCATACAAGTGAAGTGTTTGGATGTGTGAAGTATAGAGTGTTTGAAATATATTTATTAATAAACTAGCTGTGCCCACGACTTTGTCCACGTGGAATTTAACAAAAAAAGTTATTTAGTAGAAATAAAAGTAGCCTAAGTTACTCCTTATTAAATTAGCTACCTGCCCGTAAAAGTCCCGTCAAAATGGGTCCAGCCGTTTCAGAGATTAGCCGGACAAACAGACAGACAGACAGATAAAAATTGTAAAAAATGTTATTTTGGTACATGTGCCGTATATACATTCATATGTATGTAGTAAAATGCGGTTATTTTAATATTACAACCAGAAACTCCAATTTTATTTATTAGTATAGATAAGTGTGCTATACATTCGGTGCTTTTGCTGGCTATCCTTATCATATGTTAAAAACAACATTTTAATGCATTAAATACAATGAGATAAAGATAGCTGGCGCCAGCTGTTACTGAAATTGATTTCAAATATTTAAATACATGTACATATGTATGTATAGTAAATGTATCGTTGCAATGTAACTTATACCAAATTACACAGTCTAATCAGCCAAATCCACGCACCGGTCAGACATTCAATTAGCCAATGCATCGATCTCAATTAGACACGTAATCAATCAGGTTCTACTGCTGGTAATCGAACAATAACCTTACGGGCTTAAGTTCTCGGATAATCATGTTTAATTAATAAAAAAAATTCCGGTTCCGATGGAAAATAAAGTACCTATTATTTCATTAATCGCAATATTTATAATTATTTTTTAGTTTCTGAGGTGTAAGCAGAGGCTCCTTCTTTCAAAGCTTTCAAACTGGGCGGGAAAAAATAATAGAAAACATAATATAACTTTATCTTTAAAAAAGATTACTAATATAACGAGAGAGTGCGGAACTGTCTACATTTAAGGAGACGGTAATATCCGGAGCCACGGTATTATGTACTTGAAGAAAATATTTTTCCCTTTGAAAGACACATTATTCCAGATGGACATAGTGTTCGTTTTTCATTTGTTGGAATATTTTCGGTTACATACTATTTTGCCGTAATAAACCCCATCCATATTTACGGTTGTGAAGCTTGGACACTGACACTTAATGAGAAGGATAAGCTTCTGGTAGCAGAGCGAAAGATCTTGCGGAAGATTCTGGGTTCGGCCCAATTCGATAATGGGGAATGGAGAGCCCATAATAACGCCGAGATTGAAGATCTAATGGCTGATCCCAATATAATTGGGGTGACTAAAGCTCACCGTCTTCGCTGGCTCGGTCATGTGGAAAGAATGGGAGAGGACCACGACGTCAAGCGAGACCGCGACGACAAGCTACCAAATGGTCGACGTTCTGCTGGCCGCCCAAACTGCCGCTGGGAAGACCGGGTCGGGGCTGATCTGCGCAAGCTCAAAGCCAATAACTGTTACGAGATTGCGAGGGTCAGGGACAAGTGGTGTGTCGGGGACCAAGACTCACTGGGGCGTTGCGCCAGCGGAGTAAGTAAGTACATACTATTTTTACTTTAACAACCACAGAAAGAACTTTTCGCATTCGTTTTTCTGGCAAATATATTCTTAGTTACTGTTAAAATCAATAGAAATAATAACCATATTAAATTGATAATATTGTAATATATTAAATTAATATGACTAATAATAAGTATTATTAATCTATATTATACGTGATTGGAATTTGTCACCTAAAACGTTGTATCATAAGTTAAATTAGTTTAAAATGCGTGAATTACTGTATTAAAACATTTTATTTAATTTGCACTTAGCCCTAAATTTCCAAATAAGACCAAACACCTGGTTCTCCACTTCCTTATTCACAGAACGTATTGATGATGTAATTGGTGTTACGGAAGTGAGCGGTGTGACCAGTATCATCAGATAGGCCGTCTGCTAGTTTGACAGCTCTCTGTGTAAAAAAAAAAACATAATTTTACAGCCTTGACGTGATATTCTTACTAATATCATCGGTTTGTAAAAACATATACTTAAGTAGTTTAAACGTGATATCGCAGATGTCGCTAGGATCCATTTTGAAAATGAATACATTCGACTTTTAAATCGTAATTGGGCAAAAGCGTGTTCTAAAACTGTAGTTATATTTAATTTTTAGTTCATAACACTAAACCGTCGTAGGGGTTAGTTACCCTGGATGCTGAGGACATCCCAATGAAGTTTTAACGAAAATACTCTCCAAAAGACCAACTAATTACCTCTCCACATCAACCGATACAGAGTATCCGCTTGTTAGGAGCTCATTATCGTGAAATTGTGTTTCATTAATTACAGTATCCAATTACCGATATTTGTAAGTCCGTCTTCATCTTTAAGTCTTTAAGTAAAATATGAAAATAGAAGAGGGGCTTACAATCTATCGTTTACGTGGTCATTCTCATGTACATGTCTGTTCAATTTTAAAGTAGATCGCGTCAAGAGCAACCCTTTTAAATACTCTCAGTACATACGAGTGTGTGTGAGGAGAAAAGTAAAACGTTTGAAACATGAAAAAATTTATTATGCCAAATTCATCTGTAAAGGTCATTACCATCGTCGTCATTGTCATTACTGGTAGACTCCTGTCTCCTGTCAAAATGAGAAGACTAATACAAGTCACTGGAATGGTGCGGTTTGGTAACACTGTCTCATATTTTCAATAACATTATGATTAATTTCTAAAATGGTTTTACTAGGTGGTAGGTTCTTCTTCAAAAAAGGTGTAAAAGGAGCTCTCCTTCAGGGCCGGCGTTACATTGGCGATTCCCCTGGTGTTGCCCTTGTCAACAGGCGACGGTGACCACTTACCATCAGGTGGCCCGTCCACTTTTACGTCGGCTCTTCAAGCCATAAAAAAAAAGGTTTCTTTCGAAGGTATAATTATTAAAAATATGCACAGGACTTAGAAAAATTAAATGTGGATTATAACCCGAGTCCCTTGATCGGAAGACGACATTCGATGAAACAGGAGACAGAGACTTATTCGAAACCTGTGAAGTTATTACAGAACATAATCCAAATAGATATAAGTAAGAACCACAATTAATAAAGTTATACGTCTCGGATATAATCATAACCGAGGTGTTGAAGGATCTGAAAATACATTAATGAGCAAGGCGAGATATCGTTATATTATATCATAACTTAAATTAACATGTAACTTCAACTACATTATAGCCAAAATAAAGTTCGCGTTCAATCTGAATTTAAACCCATTTACACTTTAATAAGTAGACAATAGACAAGGCGAAACAAGTCGCTTGGCACTAATGAACGCCTGTGGCCATCTTAAACAAAAGAGGTGTTGCTGATACATTGCCAGCCTAGAACCGATGTACTCGCGTTTAAATGGTATTCGGGAAGCATTGGTCGCCTCCCCATTGTCATAAAACTGTGAAAACAGCGATGGTGGAAGTCTGTACCACAGTTAACGCGTGTGTGGCTGGAATTGCTGCCCTAACAGCACTCTAAACGTAGCTATTAAGACGGTTGTATGGAACGTGGTTAAACGGATGAATTAGTATTATAGTAGAATTTAACAGTTCAATGTTATTTTTAACCAATTAACTGAGTCTCAAATTTGCCAACCACAACACATTAAACATTCCAGAGTTTATGTATGTATGTACCTAATTATCGCTAGAGAGTAATAAGTCATATTGGAGGCCTTCAGACGGGTTACAAATTTCCGCCAATTGATTTGGCCTATAAACCGTCCATTAAACTGAAGCAGTAATAAACAGGGCGTGTCAATACGTCGGCGGCACTGAAAACCAGCGTTGCGGCTGTAGCGCCACCGCAACAAAGCTGAATGCGTTCGTTTTCCGCACACGCATCATTTATTGTTATTGTTTTAATTCCTTTCTTTTTTATAATTATTGTTTTTAATATTTGCTGTGTGTGATGTGGAAGAAACGTTTTTGTTTCTTTCTTTCTTTCAGTACGACAGTGCAAACAGGTCACTACAGCGTTCGCCACTAATAGCTTGAAGTTGTCCATGTCGCTTACTTGACTTTTAATAAGCAAAATTATTTACTATGTACTCTAAGTTCTGTGCGCTCTCATCTTAACTATTAAAAATTCTCGAAGCATCCACCAGGCTACATGTTATCGCGTGATTTAACGTATTCGCCTTTAAAGAATAGTAATGGCATTATAACGTTTTTAACCGATTAGGGCGGACCAAACAGCTGGGAGTGGACGTTAAGTTCAAATGTTATAAAACATAACATCAGTTGACGAGTTTGACTTTTGTTAATATAAATAACTAATCGCCACGAAAGAAAAAAATGAAACTTAAATGAATGGTGAAAGTAATAACCTACATGTACGAAAGTTTATTTATCCAATGGAGTAATGTAACATTGAACGTGACGACGTCATAATGTGATGCTCTTGGAAGACTCCAATAATGGATCGATACTACTTGAATACGATAGATGTAAATGTATATGCAGTTATTGTCTGGTAGTTTGTAATTTTTCTTACAAGATACATTGAGTTTCTTCACTGAGATGCATTTCTACGTATCATTTATAATCTTTCTAAAATTTCTAATTTAGTAAAGAGTTTTTGTCCAGCATGAAAAACTATCAACTTGGAGTCAAAATCTAGAGTACTTGAAACGGACTTCTATTTTCAAAATCTAAGGGGAGATTTGAACTCGACCAAAATTTATTGGTTTTGATGATAGTAACGAGGGCGACGCAACATTTCGTCCTTCGTAACATTTTACTGTGGCCCGACAATAAACTCCCCGATTTAACTGATTCCCGAGACAGCTTACAACGCGTGTACCTTCACTGAATATTTACGGGATGCGCCGCTTCTCACAAACTAATGCAGTCGTAATATAAACAAATCGTTTTAATTGCGTCATTACGGCGATTCGGCAATTTTACCGCGTGCAGCTCGAAATTTTTTTAAAATGGTGTTCTAATCGAGAAACAATACTGCATTTAACTCGGTTACAAAATAACAAAATGCTTGTTTTTAAAATACAGTACCCATATCTTTTTTACGAATAAAAATACTGTAACGAGGCAAGATGTTCGAATGATTTCTTACCAATGTAGACCCCAAGTATTTTTTTGAATAGTTTGTGTCTGTCTGCTATGGCAGTAGAAGGAAACCTGAACGAATTCATATCACACCAACAATATCCAGGATGAATTGTCCTAGAACGTCGAGGGAATTGGTTCTGTTTCAGTGAAGTAGGAAATGAATAACGTATGTAAGTTCTGTCAAGAGCGTAATATAAAGCGTAAAATTCGACCCCGTAGCCCAGTTGGTAGTGACCCTGCCTGCCGAGCGTGGGGTTCCGGGTTCGATTCCCGGCCGGGGCAGATATTTATGTGACAGGTACATGTTTGTTCTCGGGTCATGGGTGTTTGTGATGTGACAATTGTGTATGTCCATGCCACCCGCAACACAGGGAATCCTAGTGCGGGGGTGTGAGTGTGTAAACTTTTTTTTTAAAGGTGATTTTATTACATATGTTCATATATTGCATGGGCCATCGATAATCTACTGGAGTGCTTCATTATATACTACTATGCACTATGCAAAAGATATAGCTTACATCTTTTACTGTTTCTTCTTAATGATCTTCATGATGACACCTCTATAAAGTTTTATGATGAAGCATCATCACTAAATGGCAGTAGAAACACAAATTAGTTGTATACAAATTATACACTACACACAATGACTTAAATCCCACAGAGGACAATAATGGGATGATAAATGATGTCCAAGTATTCGACCCAAACTTAGTCAAACCCAACTTGGATTCGAGTGGGATAAATTTAGATACTCTAAATGTATATATATATACCCAGGACTTAAGGGAATTTTATTTTCTGTGTAATTTAATTTAAGGCAACTGCTGTGAGTACCAGTTCGTTAGAAAATAGTATTTTTGTGCAGTACGCAATGAGCTTTTTCATTTAAGAAAGCCCAAAAATTTTTGAATTACTTATTTACTATATACGACCATCATTGATTTAGCAAATTCAATATTTTTCACATCCAGTATTTTCGAATAAAATCTAGTGTGTAATTGACAGAAACACGCGAGTAATTTTTTATAAGTTGCATTGCTGCATTGTTCGGACTTCTGGCGCTTCTTTATTTTTATTTTTGCTCCCTTTAAAACCTATTGGTAACTTAACTTTGCATTATAGCACTTGTCTTCTCCTTAACTGAGGTAAGATGCACTTCACCACTATATTCTATAGCACATCAGTAAATTACTGATGAACTAGATCGAACATTTGGGTGTCCAACCATTGGGTCTCATTGCTAAATCATTTTGATGTATATGATATACGCATACGTAATTTTGCGATAAGTGGTTACATAAAACACACATTGGCACTAACCCAATTGACGATTATACTATATACCAATAACTACAAATAGGAGGAACCGTTTGCTACATCCTCGTCTTCTGTTCAGCAGGGTGTACTGCAAGTACAGCTTCTACTCAAGAATGGATGAAAAATCTTATTACCCAATCAGGTTTTACGATCACAACCTAAATAGACAAATAACCGTGTTAACCAATATTAAAAGCACCTATATTGATGTCGCCCTTGAACTCCCGACCATAGACGAAATTGCACCGCCGACGTCGATGCGATACACCAAAAGCTCTCTATGAATACGCCAATTTACATATCTTACGTAACGAGAATATTACGCAATACCCAGATGGCTATTGTCATTCGTGATATATTCTAAGTAAATCTTCTAAAATTCCAACCACGTCTCCTTTGCATTTAATACCGTGATTTATCTCCTTCTAACGTGGGTAAAGCCACGTTTCAACGTTGACGATTGCCTCTTCACAGAGCCTGTCTGAAATTCCCTATGATAATGAAAACGATTTTATATGTTTAGGAACTGAATCAAGCTGACCTCCCCTGCTCGTGTTGACCTTGCTGTACGATGGACGAAGCAATATCGTCAGGTTCCTCATGTTGAAGATTGCTGTACCGTTTAGTTTAATCTATATAGTAATCATATATGACGATAAAATTCTTATATCAACCGTTTCATGGTTAAACATGGTTTCTATTACAATGTTGGATGGTATACAGGGGGTTCATTAGTTTCGTTTCGACCGATAACGCGTCGTTTATGTCGTATTTTCAGATGTGTATGGACGGCAGTCACCAATAAATATGATCTACCTGCTAGTTTACAGACTACATTAATTTATTATTATAACTATTGGCATAAAAACAGAATAACCTATTAATAACCTACACATTTTATCTATATATCGGAACTATATGTATATACATAAATATTACGTCCGGAGAGCTCAAATCAATCTGTGAACGAGCGTGCCATTAGGATGATGAGTAAAAAACCAGTTTATCTTGCGGTTGCCCACTATCGTCTATTATTCATGGTCGAACGGAGGGTCGGCCGCTCGACCGGCCCACCGGCCAGGTGGACGGACAGGGGATCATTGACCTGATTTTATTATTTTTTGGAGGGTAACAAGGAATCAAAATCTTCAATTCCTTATAATGTAACGCTTAGTACAGGTATAATTACACAAATTAAAAAAAAAAGTTCTGTATACACTATCGAAAGCCTATAAAAGGAGAATATTAAAAATTATTGAAAAAGGTCTCATGAGTATAATGTGCAAACAATACTAAAATTTTTATGCACCTCGTTTCTACATTTTACCAGATTTCTCATAACAGGCGCGTCCTAAGAATCCTGAAACTTACCGTAGGTAGCAAGTACTAACAAATTTTATAGCAATCGAAGCAACGGTAATATCAACAATAATCGGTGAAGTTACTTACAAAATAATTTCCTCGCAATTTTTTCAACTAGTTTTAATGTTTATAGTATCCTGTCGATTTTAGAATTATATCACTTCATATTACCGCAGAAATAAGACATAAGCCCTTAGCGACACAAAAACACCTTCTTTGTAAAATGAATACTTATTAAACTATACAATAATAATATATTAATACTTAAGTTATTCGTCTTTTTTCATCAAAACAAAAATAAATCGGAAGAATCATTCACTTTCTTTTACAAAGCTTCTTTAACACCGGTCAAAAATAAGTTCCATCGCTCCCTGCCACGTTATACGTTTTATTACGTTAGGGAGGGTTCAGCGAGGTGGTTTCTAAACCGCACTTCATATCGATTTCGATTCGGAGGGACTAACGCTTTAATATCATTTGATTTTTTATGATACTGAGCAAATGATAAATCCATCTGATAAGGTTAATCGGATGATAGAACTGAGATTGATATTGACAAAAGTTTTGTATCATAAATAATAAATGTGTACTCTTCTTCCTTTACGGGAAATAGCCATTATGTTGCTGGTACTAAAATTAATCGCACGAAGTTTTTACCAATCCCAATTATTATTATAATTTTGATAAGAAGTCGTGGGCGTCTAAAAGCGCGTTGGGTCGATGAAATCGACAAAGTCGCTGGGCACACATGGATAATAAAAGTATAAGATCGAGGAAGCTGGCAAAAATTAATGGAGGTCTATACCCAGCAGTGGATGATAACGAACTGATATGCTGATGAGGTAATACAAAAGTCGTATCTGTAGACAATGCCAATTGGTATTCTCTAGTAACCAACCCAGCACGACGGACAGAAGATTAATATAAAAGTAGAAAACAGGATTAATGACTTACTGCTATGCTTATGACTGCTAGGCTCGAATCTCTTATGCTGTTCAAGGGGTAAAGCTTGTCCACCGTAACCCAAATGCCGATTGGCAGGTTTCACAAACTTTTGAGAACATTCCGAACATATGTCAGGTACCTCTCATCGGATTAAAACTAATTTCTAAGATATACATTTATTACAATCATGAGCCCCGGTGCTGGAGATAAGGTTAACGAGACAACCTTAGCTTGTTACCTACTGACATCGACCCTGGAACGGTTAGTGCTACTGGTGGCTGTTACTCATATTTATCATCAAGAGATCGGCCAACTTGTTTACCAAATAAAAGATTATGGTGATAAATCCTCAAAGCCTATTTTGGCTGCAGCAACGCTTCAAGACTTCTACTATTTAATGAAACATACACAGTAAGTTATGAAAACAAGATTTATGTCATGTGGAAATTTTAGATGGAAGGAGGAAAAAATACAGAACAGGAGAAACCAAATAACGCTAGGTTTTTTTATGTCTGTACACAGGATTTAGACATATGGCCAAACTGGAAGCTTTGTTTGTTCTGACGGGAAACAAAAACCGAGCAAAAAATAGAAAAGGCACGGATGCCACGGCCTTGTATGCTATGGGCCATGGCAGTCAAATTATGCAAATATCGACTTTATTGCCCAACCTCAAACGTATTTGTTCCATCATAACTAGAGTCAGGATTTGGTAGATTGTCAACTTTAAATATTCGGTCATAAAGATCACGCCACAAGCCTTTATGACCTGCAACTAATATTACACAATTGAGAAAGATGTTCATAATCCCGTGGATGTTTGCTGGCATGTTGTTGTTGAATTTAAGACTTAATTGCTTCCATATAAGATTCACGAATTCGAACAGTCGGTGTATTATTTTTATTTGGCAGTTATACGATATGTTCACGCCTTCCGTTGAGGAGTCTCCGTTTCTAGCGCTGTCATTTTATTCGGTTAATCATGTTATGAACACCACCAATGCCTCCACAACCGCTTAAAGTGAAAAGGGATTTATTTTATCAGTATTATCCAATTAGTTTTTAAAAGACATAGATACTAATGTTAGTCCCACTTTCTTCGCTACCTAGATTCCTCTTTAATTAAAAAAATTGTTCCGTTCTTATTGCCGGCGTATTGTAACAGCTGCCATTGGTTGGTTCTTGTAGTATATTTACTATAACCCTTATACGTTATAGTTTTGGTTCTAATACTAAACTTACGTCTTATTTTGAAAAGGAAAAGTTTAAGAACATGTTCCAACTTTGCAACAAGTTTGCAGACTTAACACGCAAAATTGTCAAGAATCCAGTTTTCTTCATTTTGTTTTTCTTCACAGTAACAGTTAATAATTAGTTAAAAATACGTATTCAGATCTTAACTATTGTATACATCACATATAGGAACGGTATTCGATTCGAACCATTCGAACCCAAATCCTACCCTAGTATCCTACCTAGTAGGCCCTAAATAATACATTTATGGAAAATTATTTTTTTTATACTTTCCATATTTCTCTGGATATATGTTGCAATTATACTAAATACATAACTTAAAGACAAATACGAAATATTGACAATCATGATAAAAGGCTTTCGATTGCCGTTGATGTCTTCTGTAGAAATGTTTGATAATTTACGTGAAATTGTACACCTGTGTACCAACATCAGCTTTTCAAAATGAAATTCGCACTCCGCACTGACACCTGTATTTCATTTTTATATTCCTATTTAATTCATAACTGTATAGGGTGTTTACTACACTGCGATTGATCGCACAGTAATGTTTAAGGACAGAAAAGTCTTCGTCGTTGAATCCAAGCTTATTTATCATTGAGTTAGTCAACGAACGATGCGAGATGATGATGAATGATGCCGTTGCATCATTTGTTTTTTCAATTTCATTATGTCAGGTTCCCATCCAAAATGTAGGCTTAACGCTCCAGCGATGTCATTCCAACATTATTCTTGCAAAGTCGCAGTACCTTTTAACCATAGGGCAATTAGTTCTTATAAGTTTCCTTGCCGCCCTTCGCTCAAAATGAACCATGAAATGTTTTTAAATTCAATGCCTGATGCTTTGTCAGATGGTAAGTGAACGCAACTAGACATCTAAAATACGAGAGACGTCATCCACAACACCATGAACAATGTAATAATTAAAGCTCACACTATCCCCCGCGCTACCATTCCTCTTTTGGGGGCATCTACGTACAGCAACTACAAGAACATATAGAAGAAGAATAAACATAAATGAATCCGATTAACCTTCCCTTTTTCCATCTCATGTCGACTTTTATAACAATTTTTTCTCATTCACAAGTTCAAAATCGTGAATCTGATATTATTCTGAACCGTGCCTATGAATAAATGAAGAGAATTCTTTCATGTTAACGTGGATAAACAAAGCAATAAAAATCTGTCTGAACCAAACAAAATTGTATATAAAAAAATTCTTGTATTTCGGAAAATTCTGGCGATATTTGTATTTTATTTGACATGTATTCTTGTCGAAAAAAATTGTGGTTAAGTGGTTTAAAACTCTTTATTCCGTTCGGAGAAAATGGGTTTCTGGAATCTGGAATGTTACCTCTTCTTTTTTAATTATGAACGAAATGTTAAATTTATGATTATTTACTAAGTAATGGTTTTCCCAGCAACCGCTTTCGTCATTGAGAATTATCTATTTAGTTGGTTTTTAAAAACAAAAATCGTGATTACTCATTACATTACTATTCCGTTACATCAACCAATTATTGCCGTATGTGTAAACAATAAATTGACTATGTTATATTTTATTATAAATAACCCATTAGAAACTAAACTCAAGGATCTCCATTATTCTCAAAACAACAAAACCTCATCTAGTTTTATGACGAAATATCAAAGCCTTTGAACAAAGAACACATAATACGCTATAAATTCAATAATTGACTACTTAAATTAGTGAATAACAGTTAAAAAATGCAAATATTTTATTATCATCACGTCATTTCATCACTTTATCCCATCTCGCCCTATCCCACAGCAGAACTTGACCTATCCCACAGCAGAACTTGATCTTCTTTTATAAAAATGACAGACTTTATAAATTAATAATTAATATTAATTATTCATAAAATATTTATTTACAATTTTTTTTTATTTTGTATGTGTGTGTTGTGCCTCACAGGACTAGAGCTTGAACATTGCAATAAATGATTTGCACAGAAATCTAGCGACCGTTGGCTGGACTTGCTGCAATTTCCGTAAACTACATACAATTCCATTCGGCACTTTCAGTTTGATACTTGAAAATGTAAAAGCTATTGCCTTTGTAAATTAAATTTATTCTGTTCTCCTTCTTCACTTAACATCTCATTACTGTTGAATATGGGACTGTCCTGAGATATTCCACCAAGCTCGATCTTCAATTTTTCTAAACTAGTATAGCGTACTGTAATTTTTAATACTTCCACGTCAATGCGGCAGATGCCCAAAACAGTAACATCGGGTCCGGTAGCCCAAAACCTCAGCCTTTGACTTGGCGTGTTATTCTAGAACATACTTCAGTACACCACCACAAAATGGGACACGCGCATTTCATCGACCGCGGCATCCCAACGCCAATCCCTCGACAAAACTTCTACTTGATACATATTCTTTGCAACACGGTTTTGTATCTCAAGTTGGTGCTTTAGCTATTTATTAGATAATTAATATAATTATCCTTACTTACTGGTAATAATAATTAATTTCTGTACACATATAAATTTCGTCACGAGTTGTGATAACAATGATGATATTTTGAGTTTTGCCCGTTCAAACTATTATGCTTTTATGAACACAGTTTTAAATTCCTAAATTACGAATCCATAAAGGGAAGCAAGCTTGTGTTACTGGTCTGTTGTGCTTTAATTGTGAACAATTTCGCTCAACACCTTAAACTCCGTGTCACTTCTACTTGACACCTGTTCCGTGTAATTAACTCTGATGTAGCTCAAGCTACTGAGAACAGTTAATTAATACCATTACCCCTCTTTATTCTCCGTGTTCTACGAACATTATTTGCAGTGAATAAAATATTGATGGTATAGACAATTGAAAACTTAATTAGTATAAGATTCTGGGTGCCAACACTGTAGAATTGAATGTAATATTATTAATCTGCATCAATCTAACTGATGAGGCTATAGCGTCATGTTAACGTGTTCCAGATCTCTGGGCGCCGTGCTATCCAGTTTAACATCGTTTTCATTTCATACACCTTATCCTTCCGCCTAAAATACTCTATTTATTAGTAAAAATCACATAAATAAAAATAAAAACGTCCAAATTTTTTTTTTCTTAAATATAAATAAACAGATTACAGGTAGAAGTGTAAACATGTCTAGGGCCCATTGTTATTCGGTAACAAAGAAAAGGTTAGCTTTGTTGAAATAAATAATGTGCTTCGGGCACCATCTAGGGTTAGGAAAGCGAGAGAGATATATCATATCGATGTTTACAGAGAAAAATAGAAGTTTATGGGGAAAAAAATGTTTTTGCAAAAACATATAAATACACAGAATATATAAATTCCTATAAGTATTTTCAAGATTTTTAATTAAAATTCGAATAATTAACGATGTAAGTATTAGTTCAGTATCATAAGTAATTTATTTATCTTATAATATTAATCGTGAATTTCAATGCAAATTAAATCAATACTTAAAAGTACCGGGATTAAAAGTACCGATGAAACTGATTAAACAAAATATCGATAGCTTGCAATTACTCCTGTTTCATAAGATAATAACTACAAAATTTAGTACAAAAGACAGGAGCACATACCTTATTAATTGACTGTACAAAAATATATGTAAAAAGAGAAATATTGTTTAACAAACCGTAAAATCGATTTATCGATGTACAAAAAAAACATAATAATTAAAATTATTATCGACTCGAGCGTAACGCCGTCTTACTCAGTGTGGACTGCGGCCCCAAAACGTTTCGGCCCACGCTTTTCTTTACTCAATACCTTGTACTCAATTGGTTATTGAAAGATTGAGTGAATTAGATTTCAAATAATAATGTTTTATTATTTAATTAATATTTATTTACTAATGTTTTATTATTTAATAATTGATGAGCCTAGTTAGGAGAACCGTCGGCCGTTGGGGCGGAAAGGTTCTCGAATGGCGACCACGCACCGGGCGACGCTCAGTGGGTAGACCCGCAACGAGATGGACCGACGATCTGGTGAAGGTCGCGGGTAGCCACTGGCTGAGGGCAGCGCAGGACCGACCGTTGTAGAGATCCTTGGGGGAGGCCTGTGCCCAGCAGTGGGCGTTGTCCGGCCGAGATGATGATGATGAGCTAAATTAATGTGTATTTACTAATGCAGTACTTTCAGGTGCGAAATTTTGTTTTCTAACTTTATTCATAAATGTATTAATCCATTTCTCATTCATTTTGGTTTAAGCATGCAGTCTTACTAATGTTAAGTGGTCTCTATAGTCCACATACTTTCACATTCATACATATAAACGTAAATATAACTACGGTGTCAAAGAACCGGTGTATGGTGTAAACGAATGTGTAAACGTAAAGTACTACCTGGTTCTGATGACTGAAATGGAACGCCTCGATTCTAAATGTTGCAGATTCTGATATTCTTCAAGTCAAAATAAAAAGTTGCTTGAAGTATCTAAATTCGCGACAGAATTAAATTTTATTATGAATACGGGATTGTGAGGTGAACAGTACATACATAGATACTAGGAGTTGTTGAAACAATTTTCTTACGTGGTAAGTATTTGTGCAAAGATATAACTTTTTAAATTGCAGTTTTAAGTATTCAGGTCATCTCTATTTTACCGGTGTCCCGGATTCGATTCCTAGGCAATATTAAAGTCTACAAAATATTTTTTTACTAAATATTTTTTACATAAATAAAGTTAATGCTTGACAACAATCCCACCTGATAGTAAATGGTGATGAAGTCTAAGATGGTGCACGCACTAACTTATAAATAGCCTATTCACTCTCCTCTTGAAAACTCTCACATCGTAAATAGCCGCGAACACCGACGCGGGCAAGTTATTCCAGTCCTTTGCAGTGCGCATGATGAATGAAAACGCAAACCGCGTCGTTCGTGCAGGTGGTACGTTCACTACGTAAAGGTGAATACCTGCCGTACGTCAAGTTGTCGGATGTAGGAACAGCGATGGGGGAACTAATTGGAACAATTCCTGTGCACACTCTCCAAAATATACCCTATAGAAGACCGAGAGGCTGGCAACCCTACGGTTGTGCTCAAGGCTTTGCAGATTGGTTTCAAACAGATCTGGGTCACCAATGAGCCTCGTTGCACGCCTCTCCATCGAGACCAACGCAGATAGATGACATTTGGCAGCACCAGCCCAAATGTGACAACAGTTACACAATAATTTCCTGTTACTTAATTTTACTTACAGGTATATCGCATTTATTTTTAAACATTATGTCCAGCACCCGTCAGGCAATGCTACCAATTTTTTTTTTTGTAATAATTAACAATTATTTATATAAGACATACCAACAGCATAGTATACAACACATTCTGTAAAATATTATACACTGGAATCTTATCAGATATACATCCCAATTATAGGTACGTACACATTCGCAAAATAAGTAGCGGGCGCCACTTAATAATTAATCCTGTATAGTTAACATATCGCCCATAGATATGTTACCCTTGAAAGATGAGAATGCCTCATTTGGAAGCATAACAACTCTTGCTGAAAATCAAGACCTTACACGTCTATCCAAATCCATTTAGAAGCATAACTGGCCCCGATACAACTCTAGCTGAAAAGAACAACAACCTTACACGTATTTACAAATCGGCTGAACCGCTCTTGACCTGATCGGTCGGATCGTTGGTGATTGACCGTGTACAAGCTGGTGCGGTTTGAAGTTGAGTGAGTGATGGTGAATGGCAAACTGTCTTAAACCTTTTTCGTGCTTCAAAAATCTTAAAAAAGTTATAGATTACATGTTAAAATGAGACCTGAGCTTAAAGTTTATTATTAAACTTAATATTAGAGTCCATCTCGCGCACTGTACTCAGAATTCTCCTGGGCTCTGGTTTGGGCTGCGATATGGGGAGACCCACTGTCGCCAGTGTCGTGGCCCAGACGACTCAAGGTCCTCATGCTACTCCACTAGATATTTATTCTAAATTTGCAGATCCCCTAAGATAATAAACATCCATCTATATCCTCTAAGACTACGTTACAAAAACTCGTTACAGAAGTCATATACTACGTTAAACCTAATCTGGCCTTGCGTAGTTAAGGTTCTGGGCACCAGATTTAAAGTGGAATTGCTTAGTAATATATATACATTTGCTTAGTAACACAACCAAAAGGTAATAATAACGCTTTTGACCCGTACAGTGTAACTGGATAATAATAGTGTCATTTAAAATTACAAAATTTATTCAAAAATAATCTCGATTCTGGGAACAGTCCTGCCGCGCTGTCGACTCATACGACACAGTGGCAGCCGCGCGCGCGCAGGACGCACGCCTTCCGCGAACTCAACGCGCCCGGGCGTGATACGAAAACTGATCGAAGTGCGTGTGTGTGTGTGTTTCGGGTGTGACTAACTAGGTAACCAGCTTTGTCGGATTTTAGGGGCCTGATGTAAGTAAAATTGATTTTTGTTCATAGTTTTATTGATTGAAACATCAACTTTTTTTGACTTTCCAACTTTTGTTATCGTAATCAACCGACGACTGCACATGAATTATTTTTTTATAACGTAACCTGTGATTATTTATTTGTGTGTGTGTGTGTGTGTGTATAATCTATGCGGAAAACTAGCTTTATTATATTACAAAAGCTTTAAGTTAGTAAATACGGCTTTGTTGTTACGGTTGCGTCTATTGTGCCATCGTGGAATTTATCTAGTAGTTATAATGTACGATAGAGACTTTAATTTACTATGTGTTGTGAATGTACGCATGTGTGTGCGTAAATCTATGAATCAATGTTTTTGATTCTATATAAGGACTACGAGCAAATGCCTCTGATTGCTACCATTTTCTAAATTTACTAGTTAAAGATATTTTAAATGTATTATGTCTCATTCTAATAGAATTAATGGTGCCAATCAATTACTTAACGTTACATCCTGCCAGTCCTCACTGGTATTTACAAACTTTCAGTTGTTACGTTAAACATTTGCCTTAATTTGTAGTTTTGTAAAATTTTAATAGTATCTAAAGTTCTGTAAAAATTGTAAAAAAAGCTTAACATATTTGTCAATCGAACGTTCGTCGCTACTCCCGACCATGTGTACCAAACTGTGAATAGAAACAGTCCTGTTCGAAATAGGTCACAGTCGTTACACTGAAGGATTCAGTCAGAACACCATAACAGCTAGGGTAAAGTCCATCGTCCATCCCTGAGTCCAAATTAAATTGGATAAAAAGACCCTCTCAAGTTCGCTCGGTACGACCCAGGTGAAGCCCTTGTTCAGGTTCTTTATCTGGCTGGCTAGCTTCCATCCTCCTTGTAGAATCAACGATAAAACGTTTTCGTCGTGTTTATGTCTTGGTCGGCAACGCGTCGAGCATGATTTTCGTGTTACAGATGATAATGAGTGGCGGCACCCACTTACAATATCTGAAGCGTAACGAACATTCATGAGCTCAAGTTCCTCTTATTACATCAGTTGGCCCGTTCGCTCGTTTACATTGTTAGATATGAACTAATGAACAAGTACCCAACCCTAAGTCCTCGCGAATAAAATAACTGTTATCATAGATTTTTACAAAAATTTTTCTTCAACTGAACACGTGCCTGTTATGGGTATAAAAGGAATAAAGCTTAATCGTAATCAAAGTAGATGTAAAATTTAATTAAACTAAAATAAAATTATTAATTAAAATAAATGTAACTAAAACCTGTGGTGCACTACCCAAGATGCTGGCAGCAGTCCCTCGATATACAATTGAGCGAGGAAACTTTAAGAAATCGGGATGCATGTCCTATCTTTCAATTTTATTTGTTGTCAATTATATATTAATTAATAATTATCCCGCAACAGCAGTGGCCTTGCCCGATCAGCGGTACTCGTACATCTGTGTGGGGTCGATAAATATCTGATTTTAGAGAGTACGTTAGGTATATTCGATCTGTTATTTGTGTAAATCCATTGTACATGCGATATAGAGATCCTAGGTTTGTTCTAGATTTTTTTTACATAGAATAAGTTAAAGCTTGACAACAATCCCACCCGATGGAAAGTGGTGATGAAGTCTAAGATGATGAACGCACTAACTTATAAAAGCCTATTCACTCTCGTCTTGAAGATGTATATATTATTATTATTTGTATATTATTAAATTAATTAATTATCATTTATTTATTTTTTATCATATTTAGATCAGCTTTATTTATTTAAGTTGAAACAATTGCTTGTATAAAAAAAATGTTGTTTAATATAAATAAAAGCAGCATTAATGATGCACAAAGAAAGCCTTGATTGAATTCAATCAAACTTTCATTCAAAGTCGATCGCAAATTAACTTCTACTTAAGCTGTAACGTATCGTAAGTTGTCCGCGAATGCACATGAGGGCGCCAACACGCGCGTGCAAGGATAACAAACATGTCACGTGTAAACCGAGCCGCGGAGTGCAGAGCCCGTGTCACGCTCTGGATCCCTGCTCTGTACTAATGTCACTGCACATGTGACAGTATTCGGTGTCGTAGAAAGCTCTGTTGTAAACAGCTCTGTGTAGAATGCAAAATGTTCGGTAATATTCACTTTATTATTAAATTGATACTGAAGAGGAAATATGGCATTGAGAACCCACAACTATTTTTCATGCTACACACAGAAACCACTAAATAGATTAAATTGAAACTGGTCATATTTATATTGATTTCAATTATATCGAGATTACAAGTGTGTAGTGTCTTATAAGTGTAATTCGGTTAAGAATTATAATGATTCAGGTGTTTTTGTAGCTATTGCAATGATTAAACATATTTCTATATTATGGAGAAGCCACCCACTGAATTAATAAAATGGAGGAACCATTAAATTTATAGAACGCCTGATATTTATCAGATATAGTTTAAGGTGTCGGTGTCAACGTAGGATTACCATTCTAGAAGTGAATTGAAAACAGGAATTGAAGTCATACGAATATTCAGCAGTTTAATTCCAATATTACGTTTAACCTGCCTTGTATAGAGCCCAGTTATCCAATAGTTAAACCTTAAAGTTCATATTGAAACAGGATACTTCAAATCTTCCTATTCGTTGGGGTTAACCTGAATTAGTAAATTAATATTGACTTGTAGCTATGCCAAAATATCTTGTAACAAACAAAAAACTAAAATGCAAACTTCTCAAAACTGAAATCAGAACACACCAGCAAAAGTATGAGTCACACACATACACATAACCAGTAACGAGTAGACAAAAACAACTAACATGGAAGAGCAACGGATCATTCTCCACTGCTACCGAGAATGATCGCCACCACGCCCTAATTACCACACATTGCTGGGAAGAAATCTTGAAGACAATCTATTTGTAAGTAATAACCACTTACCGCTGTGAACTAAGTTTTTTTAATTGTTAAGGGCTTGATTACATCCGAGTGATAACGGCGAATGTTTGGCGTGTGTGAACATTGGCGAATATTGTTTGTCAATTAATTTTACTGTATGCATAGTTAGTTCTTCAATGTGTATTAAATGTTTCGGGTTTACATGTAAGCCAGTATTCATTTTAAGGGGTTCATATGATATCGATGAAAAAATCTAAATATTCGAGTTTCTAGCCAAATGGCAAAAACGGATCCCTTATAGTTTTATAATGCCCGTCTGTCTGGATCTCTCCATATGTCACAGCCATTTCACTTCGAAACCAGTGACACTACGTGACACGGCATACCAGTGATACGGCATAGATTCATCTTGAACAGTATGTACCAATATAATTCGCTACATAATGGAGTAGAACAATTTGAATACAAAATTAGGGTGGCAGTTCGACTTAATCTGATTATGACGTGGAAAATTTAAAAAAAAAACGATAGAGCTTTAAAAATTTTCGCCAAAAATTAATATTGAAATAAACACTACCTGTCATGAGCAAACCTATACTATGTTTCACTTAATATGTACTTGACTGTCCATGACTCACTAAAGTTTGAAAATATTGTTACTACTAAGAATAAATCATTTTGACTATACGTGAATAACTCTGAATGGATGTACACTCTGGTGGAAACGTACCCTTACACGTGCTGAGATGTGCTGTGAATTCTAGAATACCGTTGACTGTGTAACTCCGGTAATAGGTTAATGGATACAAGAAATCGATGTGCTGCACGAAATTACTGAAACTACAATTATTTTAGTAAAACCTTATACCCAACCAGATACCCTCGTCCTGCTACTTTTCCAAGAATAAACAAAATCATTGCTACATGTTCCTAATCCTAGTTACTGCAATATCTGCATTTTTAAAACTATATTTAAAACCTTTATTGTATGTACCTATTCTTCATAAAGTTAATGAGATTAATGTCGAAGCTAAATAGAAAATTCTCAATATATTGTATGAGTTTGAATTAAAACTATTAATCATTACAGGTAATTCATACTAACAAAATTATTTATGTATACCCAAAAGTTCTCGAATATGGTAAATGAATATTCCAAATAGAGAGCGTGGTTCCTAATATTACCCTCAGCATACAAACAAAATCACAAAAATCGGTATAATTTGGAAATAAATATTAAAAAACAAATAATTAATTTACCGTAAAAGTTAACGATGATAATATTTTAGTTAAAGATGCGTTTTTAGGAGATTCTTAGTAGGGTCTCGTATGGGCAGAGAAAATTAAAAATATATATATAATATTTTACCTATATTCTGTTTTATCTATATATTACTTATAAACTTATATATCGGAATCAGAAACGAAATAGAATCGCTTGAAGTAACACTATATAATTAAGTTAAAAAAAACTACGTTTGTATGAAGACAACACGAGACAGAAAGACAATATAATAATAGTCTTTTGTATAACAGCCCTATTTTCAAAATAGGAGTACAATTTTATTTGAAATTATTTTCTCTTCTCATCGCTGCTTCTATAGTACACATTAATTTAAAAGTTAAGTCATGCTTCGACACCCTTTACTCTCATAAAGTTGATTGAAACAGGATTAACCCTTACCCTTTAGCTTCGAGCAAACGAAACACTCAGATCATTTTAAAAGATAAACTATTTAACAACTCGCAATCAAACAAGAACCTTACTTCAAGATCTCAATTGAAATTGAAGGCAAAGAAATGAGTTTTTTTTGTATTTCATTTTAAGTCGCTTGCTATCCTAATGGTCGGCTCTCGCTGAGAAATTAAGTTTGCCAGCGGAAACCAATGTAAAGACCGTCCGGTTCCATTCAAGAAGTTCGTCCTAGATGGAAGCCGAGATACTTAAACGTTCCTTGAAGAATCCGTTTTTGAATTACACGATCACGTTTCAATGTCGTTTTATCACTGAAACTTATTTATGAATGAGTTGAAGTTGAAACCTTGAAGTTGAAATTTCCGTTATATTTGCTGTTGCCCATTTTATTTATAACTAATGTTCATCTAATGGTTAAAATTCGACTTTATTTATTAAATAACATTCTGTCTGACTGTATTCATTAAAAGTCATTCAATGACATCTTTTACGGAAGCTTATCAACAACTACCACTAAAACAAAATCCCTTGACACATAGAGGAGAAAAATATACTGAACTGTTTTATTCTTCCATATTTATATAAATATCTATCTATCTACAGATAAGTATATCTATAAGTATGTTTAAAAGATGTGCTGAGGAGTTTCTTTCGCCGTTTCTTCTCCTCAATATTAAATCATCTTTTCGAAACGGTGGTAGAAGCTAAACAAGATGTTCATAAATGTATTTACAGAATACGTATATGATTAAATGATTTTGAATTTGAATTTGAATTTATCAACCTGGGCGGCTTTTGAAGGTAAAATCCTTGGGTCAGAGTATACTTCTTCGCTCGTGGTGAACTCTGTTAAACGAACAAAACGATTTTGCTAGAAGCTTTACTGAGATATCGATAAGCTCTGTAGATTCCAGTTTAAAAATGACTGAACTCCAGTACTCTCCTGAATTTTTTTTAACAATATTTTACAGTTAGTGTTTAAGCAGCTTCACCACACTTAACTTGACTGGCAACCTGTCGGTGACAATCTTCTGGTCTGTTTGTTCAACTGTCGAATGGTAATGTAAAAAGTTGTACTCATACAACATATCGTTTTAAGATGTGTCGATCTCCCTGTATAGACCTCGGATACGCCTAAAGTACAGTATGAGTACCTGTATCTATTGTGTAGACTCCGCAGTGAATTAAGTTTACAATATAGAATATATGAATCAATTGATGTGCAGCTATAACGATTAATACAATAATGTTCACTTAATGAACACTCCTCCTGGAACTTTAAAAAGCAAGTATTACAAATTACACTCTTGGAGTAGTCTGCAATAATAGCAAATTAAACAAACAAATAATAATTTGATTCGTATAAACTTTACCTGGTACTTAATACTCGTATTATTTAGTACTTAGTGTAACCTTGTAGTCACCCACTTTCAATGTTTGATTGTTTACCGGCTTCATAGTAATCTGTGGACGGTGATGGTCAGCGACTTAGTGTACTAATATATTATATCTATTGTATTATGAACCTTGTCATGTACTGTTTTGATGACCGAAAAAAAAGTGAAAAAAATACAATACATCATGTTCACAATTATTTATATCAAAGTTAATACATTATATTAAACAATGAATACAGTGTATATAAAAGTAAATCACTTTCAAATTAAATGTAGAAGAAAAAGTTGATGAATTATTAAAATTGTCTTGTAGTTCATTTAGCTGCGTGATTAAAAGTTGTTTATTTGCGAAGCAGTTTCGGTTACGCTTCAGCATATTTATTGTTTTACAATACAATAAAATCGTATAATAAAGTAATAAGCCGTGGATGACTCTCAATAACATGTTCTTTGCGTTTAAATATTGTAAACAACGCAGCCCAAAGCTGTGTCGGCAATTCAAACAATTGACAATTACATTGAAGATAAACATTTTTGTATTAATCACGTTTTATACATAAGAGTGCTTGTCCACTTGCTCGATTAACCTCAACTTATGCCAGGCAAATTGCGAAGGAGCTGGTGTGCGAGACGCGGCAGTAACTTTAGGTGACTCTTTAACGATCGAAATACATGGAACAGTTGTACAATTTTTCCATAGCCGATGCAATCGATCTAAACTGAGCTTATAAGCAACAACATAGAGTCAGTGCTGAAAAAATTATACAGCTACTCCATGGATTTCGATCGTTGAAGAGTAAGTTGCTTTGTTGTCTGTGACGAAATAAATTGTTATATTTAATCCATTAAAGTTTTAGACGTAGACGAAGTTACAGATACATTTACCCATTAACAACAGGATCATAAAACAGATAAACGAAGCGTGGAAGGTCAATCTATATCGATACACGTGTAGACGTAAAAACCGGTTCAATTAACCATAGTGGTTGTTAAATTAATATTAGTTCCAACAGACATTGGGTGGTTAAATGCGATCTGTGGCAAAGATTTGTTAGGCCGATTGTACACAAAAGGAACAATTTGAAAAAATAATATTAATATTAAAGTAATATAAATTNGGGCTGAGATAATCAATTGTATGTTGTGAAATATGAGCAACCCCGAGCAATGCTGCAGTCCGAATTTTTTTTATGAAATTACATTCAGTAATATTTAATGATGGTGCGAAATGAGAACACCGGGACGTGTTAAGAATAATTGTTTCTAAATAATTCTTATAAAAAAAATCACTAACGCCAATCATTGTCAAAGTTATAAAATACAAAATATTGGTAATTGACACAAATCCTTGGTTAAAAATAAAGCTGCCACCCTTATACGTACAAACAACACAACTGAGTACAAGAGTGTTGTTTTACAAAAATCAAAATACTGTAAGCGGTAGTTTTGACATTGAGGTATTTTTATTACAAAAAAAATATTTAATTGTTTTCATTGTTGAGCCTGCTAAAGTTCTAGACAAATTAAAAAAAGTAGTTTCTATAGAAGTGTCCACTGAAAACCAGCGCTGCAATATCTGTCCTTCCAGCACACGCCCAGTTGTGTCCTGTAAGTATTTCGCACTTCAGTACTGCAAGCTACAAATTGAGATCGATACTTGTTTTTAATTACGGGATTCGCTGATGTAATGGTACAGTTTGAGCTCGTGTCTAACTTAATTATGTTCTTCTGTCCATTCCAATCTTCCCAAATGTAACTAGTTACCGCACAAGAGTCGCTTTGTAAAATACCATTGGAACAGATCGATTTCCCGTGATGAATATTATCTTATATTTATGACCCTTATGACTTATATATTAGATCCAAGTACACCAAAGATCATCCAAATTTGTATAATGGTGTTTGTGTTATACATATACAGACACACAGACGAAGTTACAAAAGAAATTTTAACCCTCTATTTCGATAACAAAGTGTACTTTTTAACATGATTTTTTATTAGATATTTAAATGAATAAAAAGATGTCTGAAACACAAACTTTTACAACATGCGGACCAGCTTGCGCCGTCGACACGCAGACATCATATAAGCTCCCTAAACGCATGTACCCAATATAACCCGCATCGTAGTACTGTGAATGAAATGGTCCGTAATTGCCCCGAGGCCTATTATGATTTCCAGTTAACTAAGGTAACCCTTAGAACGTTCACCGATGTTTTTTACGGTTTAGTTTGTTGTACCAAATAGCAGAATCTGAGTAAATCGTGGCTCAGTAGGCGCTATTATCATCACAACCCATAAGTGGCAATTTGCTGCACTCATAGCATGTTTCAAATTAAAATTCAAAATCATTTAATCATATAGGTACTCAGTAAATACACCTATGAACGTCATTTTTTTGCTTCTACCACCGTTTCGAAAAGGTGCTTTAACAATGAGGAGAAGAAACGGCGGGAGAAACTCCTCAGCATATCTTTTAAACAACACATGGTAATTACAAAAGTTTAAACCTGTGCGGAACTGGTTTCGACACTATTATTTCCAGGCATCCTTGTCATTAATGTACTCCTCTATACTATAATATCCTTTACCTATAAGTTGTGCTTTAATGCGACACTTAAAAGTTCCAATGGGCAACTCGTGTATCAACTTAGGAATGTTATTGTAAAAACGAACTCCAAGCCCCATAAAGGAACGCTGAAACTTTTGAAGACGGTATGAAGATGTAACAAAATTATGGCTATTTCTTGTTTCATGATTGTGTGTATCACTTTTTTGCTTATACGTATTTAATTTTTTTTAATAAATACTAATTTCACATTTTCAACGTTCAAGGCGATCGATCATGCTGACCGAGCGCGAATTGATTGACTCCAGGCAATTACGAAAACACCATGGAGACATTTCAGATATGCAGGTTTCGGCGATCATCTTCACCGATGCAAGTAATTAACGGTGCAGCCTTTGAACTTGGATTTTTGAACCATTAATATTTGCGTGGTTTTACAAAAATTAATAAGTCAGGTTTGAGCATTTTACGTGAACAAAAGGTCATACAAAACCTTCGAGAGCATGGAGAGCTAATCTCGGGCAGTTTTGTGAATGAAATGGCTCGTAATTGGCCCGCAGGCTGTTACGCTGAACCCTCTGAGAGGGCGATAATTGTTCCCTCGTCTCTACACGCGGATGTACACGACCAGTCAGTTTTAGATGTACGTCTTTCGAAATTCCGAGGTATGGTTTACTTGAAGTAGCCTAATGAAATACTTGAGAGTTGTTCTTGTGAAATGTCTTTTATGAATAATTATATGCTCAGAAAAAAGTGCATCTATTTAAATAATCTCCATAATAACAAATATAACATGTAAACTGTCGAGAAGTATTTATAACATAGAGGTACCGTGAGTTTTTGTTCACACCCCTTCAATAGGTTTCCCTGTGTTGCGAGTGGCATAGTGGTACACAAATATGACATCACGAACACCCGTGACACGAGAAGTTTTTTGTCTTTCCCAGCTGAGAATAGAATCCGGGTCTCTTTGAATGCACATTCATTATTAACTGCGCTAAGGGGACGTCAACGTTTTATATCTGCACTAGCAATTTTCTTCCTAATGATACTCAATAATAGGGAATGTACCCAAGAATACTCTAGTTGAGGAGCATCTATCATTTATCTACTTAGTCAAAGAAGAACATTGTTGTTCTGTCTTGGAAATGTACTTCAAACTACACAATATCATTATTTTATTATTTCACAATCAAATTACTCTAACTGATGTAATATAAATTGTATGTATGTACTAGTTGCAATCACGACTGAGGTTCGCAATGACATCGGAGCCGCAGCTGTCTAATATTTCAGGGGTAATTAGGTAACGAATATATTGAAGACGCATTAGTGTCGACTTGGCATTCAACGTTCATAAATAAAGACAATAAATAGGCAGAAGGCATTTATCAATCAAGTTATATTAGTACAACATTATGATAAAATTTAAGTTTCAAATGTTACATTTTCAACAATTTTGGGCGAACAATGGCTAGCAGCATCAAATTCCTAACGTCTACATGCTTCAGAGAACTCGTTGAACTGTGAATATCGATTATCATCGTTAGATATGTACTGCAGAAGCCTGATGCAATAGGCGCTAGACTTCAACACGAGGAACGAACTACCCTGCCCTAGGCCTCAGTAAACCGTAGAATAATGCTAATGGAGTAACCCGGACTGTCAGCAGCCTGTGACCAGGAACTCAAATGCACACGTCACGAGATCAAAACCAGATTAATTATAAATGTAAGTCAAATATCAATAATGTTGTGAACTGATTTTTCCTGGAGCACAAATTTGTTGTACGACTAGCGAACTGCCCTCATTGCATCACATATGCATTGCATGTACGAGTAGCGGGTGATAGGATATGAGCTTTGGAGAAAAATTTGCACCCTCCTCGGCATGAGACACGTTGCCAATACGCTGACGAAATACAATTTCATTAAGTATGGAAGTGGTTTTTGGCACAACAAGGATAATAATACTATATCGTTGAAATGAGTGTCTATACTAAGGTACGGATACTAAACGTAAACGTTTACACATTTACTAGGATTCCCTGTGTTGCGGTTGGCATGAACCTACACAAATATGACGATACAAATACCCATAACTCGAGAACAAACATTTATCTATCACATAAATGTCTGCCCTGACCGGGAATCAAATCAAAAACCCCTCGTTCGGCAGGTAGGGTCACTACCAACTGTACTATGGAGTCGATACAATACATTTTGCACATCACGATGATATAAGTGTGAACCCAAGCTAATACATAACCGGAACTTACGCGGATGTTACAGAGCGGGCGTGGGACGAGTCATTTGAACATGTCCGCCCTTGTACACGACGTCCGGTCGACAAAACTAACTTATACGCGTATATAACCACATTAAAATTAAACAGATTAATGTCGACGCTACATTGCCGGTATGAAATAAGAGCAGAAGACAGGAAACAGAGATCTACAGTGAACAAACCAGACAAGTTCAAACCAGACAAGTTTGATTTTACTAACAAACATGACATTACAGTTCATTTCTCAATGACCGCATTATTGATGACTTCGGAACACGAAGATTGTACAGTACAATTATCATTTAATTACATTCGATACAGTTTAATTTAAAAGTGAAATCGTGAGAATGATTTTATATGACTCAATTTTAGTTTGGTATCTAAAATGAACCTTAGCGATGTTCTTCAACAGTTTTTTATTAAGCGGATTCTCCGATTACTTCCAGGCCGGCAACCTGTCGTTGACATTTCTTTTGTTGAAGATGTGTACGGGTGACGGTAAACTGACCATCTGACTATCTGACTATTGACATGAAAATATCCTTACCTAAAGCCATGAATGAGTTTAAAAGACTTGTAAATTGCCTGTAACCCAAAGCTTAAGGTTTTCGTTTTGTGCATAGCCATGGACATAGTGTTATTATATATATATATGAGTACCTAAAAATAAACAGTATTCGCCTGTCTGTCTGACCTTGATAGTGTCAAAAACTACGGTTCGGAATTTCATATGTTTTCCACCAATAGAGTGACTCACCAGAACCTAGATCCGAAATTATTCGTTAATATATCTCCTCTGTCTTTTTCATTCTTCTAAGGTACATTCCGGTAATCAGGATGATAACGTACAGAACAGTATCCATACGCCCAAATGGTAAGTGGTTACCATCGACCAAAAAATTGATAAAACTAATCTTCACGGGTGGCATGGACTTGCTTTTTATCTAACTTGTAAAAGAACCTTACTTATATAAGAATACAGAGAAAACTGGATTGATAATAGAGTCCAAACACTTACAATCGCAGTCTCGTCACTGGCTTTCGATACATAATAGATTTATCAAAAGCTTAATCAGGAATAATCAATGCTAATAAAATTCACGTTGGGAACGAAACAATCAATTCTCATTTACATTTTCCCTCGTCCAATGAACCATTGCGAGCGTTACACAATTGTGTCCTCCGAGAACCATGCCTAATGTGGCCGCGCCTTTACCGTTTCTTTCCGTTCGGTATTCCCTCGAACTTTCTACAAGTACAGTCAATGGCAAAACGTGACTTATTTTTTATTCGATTCACAATTAAATATTTGTGTAAGTATTGAGAAGTTATAAAATATACTCGTACTACGAATAGAAGTCCTTATCTTTACTAATATTATAAAGGAAGAGTGAGAATTTTTTGAGTGTGTGTGTGTGTCTAAGCGGAAAGTAATCCCCGGAACCACATCATTTTTCTATAAAATTATTTTACCATGTTAAAGGTACATCATTCTTGATGTTTATATCTTTCAGATTAGTTTTTAATCAAATGAATTTGTGCCGTATGTACCACAATGCTTTATGCATAATAATATTTTAATATGTTTGTGTCGTAATTAAAGCCAGTCAGTCATACGCAACCAACCTGTGTACACACACGTGTAATAAACGTATATTTAGTGTCATCTGTTTCCATTACGCCGCTCCTTTTCTACACACCACCAATACGCCGCCAGCACAAATTATTATTCAGTTATTTTAACACCTGCTTGCTTAATTTGAGTACAATTCAAGTTATTTTTGTTAAGGTTAAACTGTATCTTTTATTTACTAACCTATTTAACAACTTTATGCTCGCTAATCATGTCTTTTTTAAATTTCTCACTAAGCAAACCCTGTGCTTTCTTTTTTTCTTCTCATTTCCTGGGCGACAACGCATCAATGATACCTTTGCTCTTACTGATGTCCATGGGCGATGGTGAGCACTTAGCATCAGGTGACCTATGATCGATTTTAAAATAGCTCAAACTATTTTAAATTAATTTAAGATGTCCACGGGCCTTAGTGGTCAATATCTAGCTAATATATTACACACTCTTGTGCTAATTTGTTTGTTTTTGTTTGCTTGTATTTTTTTAAAAATTCATTCAGTGAATTACAATTGGCTCACTTATGTTACCAGTCCACCCTGGAAGATAATGAAAATTTTTGATGGCTATAATTTAATCAATTTTGTATCAGTGGATCAAAAATATAACAAATTAAATTGGTAACACGGTATCATGCATAGGCATATATACTTATTTACATGCAATAATAAAAATATATTTATTAATATACCAGTAATCCGCCATCGCTTCGCTTAGAGACACGTATACATACACAAATAGTAATCGCACGCAAAATAATCGTTGCTTATTTTTATCGGCCGTTTTAAATTTTTGTCATACTTAACTGATGTTAATTTTATGTTAATTGATAACGTGCGTATAATAAATGGTAACTGTTAGTATACACTTAGTCTTTCTCGAGAATCAGTGTAACTATTGGCAAAAATCTTAAGAAAATTCGTATGATAGTTTTTGATGGTATTGCGTTCAAACATAGTCTCACAATTTCTACGTAAACATTGTTTCGTCCAACTGTACGATCTCGTTTCGCGGCAGTCGTATCGCGAGTACTCACAGTTTTTATTAATTAAGACATTAATTTGCCCAGCTCATTAATTAGGACATGAGAAAAAGTTTAAGAGAACTGTATTCGGTCCCGTCGGTAGGTGCAATCTTTTATAATTTTAATAAATTTACCGTCTCATGATTCATGTTATTGCTGTGCGTATCGACTTCAACTTGTTATCGCCATATTACATACATTGTTAGGTATCTTTTGTAAGATATATTGTTGATTTACACATTGATTTAGTCTCTATATATAGACTGGTAACTGGAGGATAAATATTATTTTATAAATTCCAAGCTCACGTCACAATGACTGAAAAGTAGATACCGACGTCTGAACTGGTTTGAATAAATTCTATTCATCTCTTCTGAAGAACTATTGGTATTTATAAATGTATATTTTTTTAATTGAATAATGAACTTATATCTATTTTGTATATTTCATGCATTTTCACCAAAGCCGAAATGCTACTATCGATACTTCCTTGTTGTCAGATATTAAAGGTTAGGCCCCTTACCAGTAGGTATACACCCGGCAATATGATACGCACGTTCGTACGCATAGAGCGAGAGAAAGAAAGAGTGAGAATGAACTAGAGAGAGGGAAAGTTAGTAGGTGGAAAAGAGAGATGTAAAAGATAGATTGCACACAAATGCACAAAAACACCGGCCACAGTATACGATGTTCTAATAATAAATAGTATTGCTTGAGTAAAATTTCCTAAATACCCGTCATTGCATAACTTCATAGGCTGAAGTTATTTTACAAGCCATAACAATGGCCGGCGTCCCAGTAAGGTGTATAGTAATCGATTGAATAATAAATAAGAGTCGTCATTATAAGATGGCGACCGACAGACAGACAAGAAACATTTACATAACTGTTCCATTCGTTGTGTTAAAATAATGGTTTGTTTTGTTTGGTCATTGATACTTCTAGATAATATTCGGAATTGTGATGTGAGTTACTATGTAGTTCCAGTACGTTGAGTTTGAAGCGTTTTTAATTGGGCATTTCATTCGTAAAAGCACTATGATGTTAACGTACGGTGGTACTTCTGTTACTGTATAAAGCAAGTTACATTGTAAATATTGCATTAATATCGATTAGAGGGATGCTGTGGCCCACAAATTAAAATAACATACACCCACAAAATAAAGGCCCACAAATTGTAGGTTTTTAACCAACCCCCAATACTCGCGGTGCATTTTGCTAACACGAGATGAGGAAATTATCTCATATACTACCATTTTGATTTCCAGGGAGTTACAGACGTAATTGTAAAATTTTTTGCTAGTACCACTTTCCTTGTGTAAAAAGCTGTAAAATGTTTTACGAGTTAAGGTAACATTGTCGAAGAGCCAGTAATAAAGGGGCCCGCCGCTTCCGTCCTGGTGGGCACCGCGACGACGTCTTTAATTACGAGTGTCCCTGACCTCTTACCATGAGATATAGCCTTTCCATTTGTTTGTCGGTTACTGAGTTATAAAAAATGCTACAAACCTATATTTCATTAGTTATAGCCGATTTATCTCTCTTATTCTAAGAAGCGACCCGAATCCAGCGTTGGGACAATTCCGTGACGACAATCTTATTGGGGTTGTTTACTGTATTAATCATGTATTTGGTCGTTAATACTGTTCAATTGTGGTGATACAGAGGTTTATCTTCACCGTTTGAATAAGTATGTGGATGAGATTTCATTGCACCATTGTGTAATTCCTCAGTGCGGACGATGCACGCGAAGCCAACTAGGGTACTTCGTTTGAAAATAAAGCAAACTTTGTCCGTCAATAAGATGATCAACAAATCATCTGTCCCCTTACAAAAAACGACCTAATAACTTAAATATAACTTACAGTGAAAGATTCCCTGTCATTTGTAGTTTATGCGAATCCATTAAGGAGAATTATTAACATGTACTGGCCAAGGGGATAACAGAGGAAGTTGCGGTCTGCACGGTGGCGGACGGATGTCGAGGTATTGACTGGACTGATCGATACGCTTGTAAGTTGCAAGGCAAGATCTGCAAGGCTGTGGAAGAAGCAATGCCATACATACATTAATGTAGAAATTTTATGTTAATCTGGTACGACTTGGCCTTCCATAAGCCATTTACTTTCTTCAAATCTTTATGTTACCTGGAACAAATTTTTATATTCATTACACCGTTGGCTGGATGATTTTTCTCGAACACTATGTAAAATGCAATGTACGGTGTATAAAAAGATTATACAGTAGCAATTTTGAGATTGAAAAGGAACGTATCAATATAAGCAATTGCTATAAATAAGTATTAAATCTAACAAAGGTCTTTGATCTCTGAAGCACACCTATGTTTATCATTTAGATATTGGGTCCAGAGTACCAATATAAAAACAACATTAACGTGATTTTACAATGCTACTCCCTGAGTGTTATTCCCGAAACTATGTTAGTCAAGTGTTCTGGGGATGCGTGCAGGGAAAACACGAACTAACTACCGATAAGCACTCGTCCCCTGTAAGGCCATTTCTTACCGGTCAAATTGTGGTAGAAAGCTATTGCAGGAGCTTTGATGTCTATACATGTATAAACCAGAAGGATATGGACTTAAGGAAAATTATGTTCATTCACCAGCAAACTGGCTTCGCTTCGCTTCAGAAAAACTACGCCTTTCTCTAAGAAATAGCACCTCACTGTTTTAAAACTGTTTTTCTCGTTTTATGAATTAGAAATTACAATATTAATTTATAACTTTTTTATTTACGGACGGATTGTAATGAAACGAACTTTAAGTATTAAGTGATGCTTACTGTACATTAGTGAAGACCAAAACGAAATCGGTTAAGCCGTTTTTGAGATTAGCGCGAACAAACGCACAGACATACGGACACAATCTAAACACTATTGCTTTGAGTTCTATTGCGTTAATAAAGGCCCCTGATAATAGTTTTTCTCGTATATCGTTCATGTGCAAAAAGCCATCAGTTACAATTTTTTTTTATGTTAACCCTGCCCTATTACATTATTTTCACGCAAAGTATTTGAAATTCACGGGGAATATGCTGCGCCATTGAAATAAAACGGATGTTAAACGGGGATCATATCAGTATGTGTAGGGTGACCATTTGTTTAGATATTGTGTTTTTTTAAGCAGTGTATGGAGAAATATTGACGCAAGCCAATGGTACTCACAAATGAAGCTTTCCATTTCAGACCGAATAGTTGTATGATAACGGCTTTAATTAGGGTTAATATAAATATGTTAATAATTTCCCTGAATATAGTTGATAGTATCAGACGTTACTTTGCGGAATTTCATTGTTATTTAATTTCCCTGAATGGTAACAGTTACACTCATTGCACTGCATTATATTGACGAACGATCAAATGATGGTAAGCCACCTGATGGTAAGTCGTCGCCCATGGAGTTCAGTAATCAAAGGTATCACCGAAGCATTGCGGACCGAAAACAATTAGGGGGCTCTCATCATCACTGGCTCTGCGACCCAACAACGAAACACATATGAAACATTTCACAGTCGATTTAAAAAAAAAAGCCGGGTTCGGCACAGGGCCCTTCTCGCAAAGCTTCCATGTTACGGTTTCTCTGAGAGGTTATACCGTTGGGTAGCCAGCTTTTTGTCTGAATGGCATATTACAATTGTAGTTGACCGTAGCTGCTCAGAGATGAAACTGACCGATGCTGGCGTTCTTCAAGGTTCCGTGCTATCTCTCACTAAGTGACCAGCCGGGCTAAATACCCCACCACTATGCAAGTACCGTCAGAATTAAACTGGGTGATACAGAGCCCAGCAACCTCCAATAGAAGGAACCTGGCGCCATATCCTCGTCCGTTGTTTAGCAAGGAAGATTACATTGAACTCAAGAATGAATGGAATCCCTTACATCCCAAACATATAAAATATGCTACATTGTGACAAATTAGTCAAGAAAAGTCCTGTTTGTCATTATGTGATATTCACCCTAAAATAAAGGTACAGTGGGCGCATTAGAAATGCGAGCTTTGAAAGCCACAGTGATGGAGTACCGGAGTAAATTGAAATGAATTATTCGAAAAGTACCTTTTTATTGTGTTTTTTTGTGTTATTGTAAACAATTTTACGTCCGATGGGACAATCCCATCTTACTTGTTGCCATGTAACGACCTTTGTACAACAGATCGTCGGCCCACTGTTGAGCATTGGTTCCCAATTAAGATTATTCTAAACTTTACAATTTAAAGTAACCAAACTGTTTTAATCTAATATCACTATCGCGGGCTGTAACTATAATAAATGTTGCGGGTACTCACGATGTTTGTATTTAATGATATTTGGACTTGGCATTTTTTGCAAATGATTTATTCTTATTTTATTGCGCATAATCGTCTCAAGTGTAGCTCGTACTCACAGTTTTTATATTTTATCCAGACGTTTCGTCACAGCAAGATTGAGGTTGATAAGCGACACTCGACAGATACTATTGACAAACGAGCCTGTCAACCTTCATTTACATTCGTTTTCCTTTACGACACATGTCACTAAAGACCTTATCACAGACTGAATTTGCACTGCTTTCGGCTCACGGGATCCGATCATCGGATTCCACGATTGTGCTAACTTAAACCGATGTTATTGGTCAACTTTCCACGGAGGTTATTTATTTCTGTAGCCTCCGTTACTAGACGTGGAATGCACTGACGTTCGGCCGAAATTACCTGTCAGCTATGTATCTAGCACCAGTGTTCACTGTGTCTAAACATGACTTTTTTGACGGGCCAATACGCAAGCTCCCGCGTTTTATACCATCATTAAAATCCAGTGGCTCTTATAACTTAATAAGTAATGGAGTTACATCTTTATGAAATTCAGGAAATGAATACGCAGGCTGCAAACATTTCAAATCGAATTGTCTTTATATTACATTTCCTACTCAATATCCTACAAATTAGTTAATTTTATCAGTGGTTTGATGACCGATACTAGATGTTAAGGGTGGTGCGTGATGTTTATCCTTGTAGGCTTTCTTTGTACGACTTTATGAAATTTCTCATCTAGACTTATATGTAATGCGACATGAGAATGGTCCTCTCATCGTTTTTTAACTTGAAAGGAAATGTAACGTGTCGATGTATAACAAATTTGTAGATTAAAACCTGGTGAAGAAGCTAATTGCGCGCATGATTCGCCACAATGTTTTTTGCTTACGTCCCTCATAATTTATGTGAGATATGCTGAAATACGTCTCAGCTTAATCAATTAACGACGCGCTCTTGGCTAATTGATTTTGCATACATTTGAAACAGGATTATGCGGTATTCAGTGATTGAATAAAACAGACTTTAATCAACTATGGACGAGTTTAGTTCGCAAAGTAAAGTATCTAAATTCAGTCTGGTTTTACAGGCTTAGAAAAATGGTATCAATTATTTTTATTATTCTATGTAATTTGTAAAATCACCTTGAATTTTAATTGAAATGTCATTAGACAAGAAACGAGCTGTCGAATTACATGTTAACTAGACATCGCAATAGATCACTAGTGACGTCACAGATACGTTACCGTTCAAAATGAACGTAGAATTGGTAAATCACGGAGCTCGCTGACTATCCAGTTTTATAATCGAACACGTCTTTAACGTCAGTAAACGACAAACGACGAGACCGCTCACCGACCATGATTATGGTATCAAATGCATCGCAGACACATTTATGCACTAAGAACAAAATGAGCGGCTGATCTCTTCGGCACAGCTATCGAGACATAAATCATTTTACGACTCTAAAAGAATATAGAAGTCATCCTAGTAAATAACTATACATGAGAAACGTCAGATTACTTTTGTGCATGTTGTTAGTTTGAAAATGTTTAGCCCGATCGACCACTTAACGATTTCGCGAATATTAATAAAAACAAACTTGTAATCAATCCATCGTTTGGCCGCTGATCCTATTTTGTTTTTTTTTGGGTTTAATTAAATTTCCACTAAGATATTTTTCTAACGCACAAACTCAATAAACGAGACAATAAACTGAAGTAGCTCATAATAAACTCAATGAATTAACTTAATAGAAAAGCTTTTACGACTCATCTTTTCTGTAAGATTGTGTGGCCGTGTTTACACGGAGTGAGTACTTGTCCTCCAATTTGTTGATTGCTAGGACTTTTAATGTTAGGAATGTACTAACTAGTAATTCATTTGTTGTTAAATGACTGATGCACCTGTAACTTTTGGGTTTGAGTTCAAATCAAACTCTCCTGCTAGTAATGGACCTTGCCGAAAACGGACGAGACAAACGCACTACGTCTTATCTTCCATTTCCTTCTAGAAAGACGAGCCCACGGTACTCTTTCTCGCTTTTTTATCTGAATAGCTAGTTACCACACGCCTTCTAGAAGACCGTGAATTTTTTAATGTGATTCACTTGCAGTGTTTAGCTGCATCTATCGTTGTATTCCAGCCAGCGATTCTGCTCGTGGTATAAACACCCCAGTATATCTCACATCGGAGGTCGCTGAAAACTATCCCCGCACAATTTATATCTAACGGTACTTTTACCACACACAATTTATATCTAACGGTACTTTTACCACGTTCTTTCTATAATCAACCGCGAAATCTATTCAACTGGTATTCGTACTTGAGTCAGTGTTGTAGAATAATATTTAAACCTCTAGACTAGGCATTCACTACTGCAGTATTGCTCACCATTCATCGTATCAAGTAAATGTATCGTATCATGTTTCGTCTCAAGTAGATTTTCCACAGTTCTCAATAGCGTTTTCAAGTGTGTGAAGTACGACAATCCGCACGTCTTCATCCGGCAACAGCGTTAATGACATGGTGGAATGGTGAAAATCTCATGTCTAAGATGATAATCTCGGCTCGTATAAGCCAGGCATAGCGCTCGTTTTAATAAAGCTAGTATCTGTCTTGAGTCAATTGAAATTAATTTATGTGTGATAAACATTTATTAGTAATGTTGTGTGTGAGAACTCGAGGGTACGACGAAACCCTAAATTAGTTGTTCAAAGACTTCATTTTATGTATCAACAATATACGTAAACAGTTTCATAGAATATTATTTTAATGTCATTTGAAGTTAATTACTTATTGAATGCTAAACAATAGTTATTTTAAAATGAAGCAATGTTGAATGATGATGACCAGTCTCGAGGCGAGAAGTTTCTGTGTTTTTTCAAATCAATCATACCTTCGGGTCGAGTAGCTTTAGAATTTCAAACACTTGGGAGGGCTGTCCCATTTTATTCCCATTTGTCACTTTCAATCAAGATAAGATTGCATTAAGATGCTAATAAATTGAAGACGAATTCGATACAACTTTTGATACAAATTCGAATATCTGTAACACGATCTAAATTAAATTTGCCATTGTTTCAGATAACGCTAGAAGAAGCCGGGTGTACGATGCAAACCAAAAATATTAACCTGAGCCAGGATCAAAGGAACAGGGAAAATTGTGATTTACAGGTTCGTATCTAACGAGTATTAATTATATGTTCAAAATCTGTATTTGATAGACGCATATAAATGCTCTGATGTTTTTTTTATTAAAAATAAGACATAAATTAAACCTCAAACATTAACTCAAACCCAGCGCGAACTCAAATCAAATGCAATCGCAATCTCTACACGTAACTCTTTACTATTATTCTGTTCTCTACTCTCTAACCCTAAACTCTAATTCAAACTGAAACGTAAACCGTAATTCTAACGCATTTTAATCGCACTGTTACTTCTTGTCTCACTCTCCATGTCACTCTCACTCTCAGTCAGATTCTCTTTTCAGTCTCACTCAGTTGCCATCACACAATATCGGTAATAATAATTCATAATTATTATCACACCTACTACAATATTATTGCCTTCCCGGAGCCAAATTGGTCTAACCTGCAAGGAATTCCTTACTTCTACATAAACATGTTGCAGAATAGCTGGCTGCACATCAGCAGATATCAAATAACAATTACACGTACAAAATTAAATCACATTAAGACAATAGTGGATCTCCGTTTGGCAATTTGCTTGAAACTAGTGGTTCGTATGTCGCTGCACATACATCTAATGTGACCAATGTTATAATTATATCTTATAGAGTTAAATTATCACTCGCTTAATTCAAAGAACGCCGGAGAAGCTTTTGCTGAGTCCGTGAAGTTCTCATTAGAATGTAAACCTTGTCAATCAGCACATGGCCAGTTGGTCGGCTATCGCCTTCGTTCGTCACATTGTAAGCGATTGGAAACCAAACGTGGAAAAGTTATGAGTAGCGATGACCTTGCTTCAAGTACCCTTCTGCTTCAGTAAAAAGGGTGGTGGTGGTAGCGACTAGTGACATGTTTACAAATCACAGTCCTGTCTCGGTAGTACCACAGTACCTAGGATCGATCTCATGTATGGTTAATAATTGAGGTTGACCACGAATACCCGTAGGGAATACTCGCAATACGAGGATTAGAAATTCCCGTCGGGACGTGGATATGTGAACCTTTAGATATAGATAATTATTTGTTAAGTATCAATACATATCAGTGTATATAATAGATACAATTACAAGACATGACATTTGTTTTCTTTTGTTGCAAAATCCAATCAAAATTTCCCGATTCTGAGAGCCAGCGTAATAAAAAATAATATTTGCGAACTTACTGAAAATGTTTGCTTTCCATTTACTTACACTTTGAAAACAACTTGAGGCAACATTTTTAAGCTTAAGAAAGAGGCTTTAGATAATGAGAGAGAAATTTTCATTGCGTTTATATAGACTTTTGGTATTTGTAATTCAACTCGCTTATCAGCGGAAACTGTGAATAACTTTTTAAAGGATATTGTCTTACAAAAACTAGAATTATGAATAATTTACAATTGTTACTTTCCTACTATGTACAATTTAATAAACAAAAAAATGAAAGAGCCATTTAATATATGTAACAAGAAAATATTAATACACGAAAATTATCACACTAATACATATACTATAATAATACAATAATAAACATTTTGTCTGAATTTCGTTACAACATGTCTGAACTCTAATACACTTTGAAATTTGACTGCTTTTAAAGAAACAACGCCATCTCTTAAATATTGCGAACATCGCTTGTATTTTCTGTAGGCAATGTTACAGTTAGTTTCACCAACTTTTAATAGATGGCGCTGGGTACACTGTGAGTAATTTTTATTACATTTTTATCGGAAACTGGGAATAATTTTAATGAAATGCACTGTTTTCGCAGAAAATGTGTCGCCAAGATGGCCATCTGTCGGGCGATGTGTCAGTGACCCAAGACACGTTCTCCAATCAAGTCACGGCTGCCCCCATCGGTTCCACGTATCACGGTCAGTATGCAATATGAAAATTGAATAACATTCAAATGAGAACGCCGGGATATTTCTCACGTGGCCGTTTCTTTGAAATGTTGGTACTGGAACTGTAGCACACTCGACAGTTATAGATAAAATCTATAGAATACTATCAGTTTGTTTACAACCTTATTTCAATGGTATTAAGTTCACTTTATATCGTATTAAGTTGTGAGAAGGTGCCGAACAAAGGACCTTTTAATAAATTTCACTTTGCATCTAATTTTATTGTGAATTAGGTTATGGAATTATTTTAAAATAAAAACCGATGTTTTTACGTTTTTACAGTTAAGTAAATTATATTGTATTGTATTGTATTGTATTGTATTGTTAAATCTATGATATTGTGAATAAATATTCCTTCTTTTATGTATATGTTAGGTAGGCAACGGAAAAAGTAAGCAATCTACAAGTATAATGTAATATTTACAATGTCAAACACAATCCAAACTAATGAGGCAATTGAGGCCATGTACATATTATATATATTTTTTAATTATGCAATACAAAATAACGATTTTATTAATCCGTTAAATTTAATCCCGAATAAATAAACAAAGAATATACAAGATACGCGTTAGACAGAGATGTCAAACCACTGAGCATTGTTTAAGCAAACTATTGCAAACTAACATTGTTTAAGTGTGAGCGAGACGGTAAACTGTTACGGAAACGCAGTTTTCCGACTAGTGATGTCTATACGGCCCTTTGTATCACGTTCTGAAGTGAATTGGAACTATCTATAATAAGGTGCTCTGTGTACTGAATTCTTTCATTATTAATAAAATAATTTTAGCACGGTAAAATTTTGTACTTTTACGTTTAGAAGTACCTGTAATCATACTGGGCGAGAGTACTAGTAAGTTTATTATTTATTCATATAGCTTTAACTATTCAGGATATTTACCATTAACCGTAACCGAAACCATCGGATATCCAAAATAAAAATATATCCGAAAATGTAACCGAATCCGATAAAAACGTTTCGAATAATTTCGGATAGGAGCAGTCTAAATGAAATATGTTGTTATGACAGGTTTTCTCTGTCTGAACCTTGATAATCTGTAGGTCGTTTTTATTATTTAATTTTTAATTAATTTTTTCTATTATTATAATACCAAATAATACTTAGACAGAATGTCAAAATTTTACCTTGTAAACACAAGTCATCTACTATCCGTAACCGAAATTATCCGAAATAATTCGATAATCCGAAATAATTTAATATCCGTGACCGTAACCGAAACCGGTACAATATTAATCATATATCCCTATCCATATCCAAATACCAAATTTCATATCCATAAAATCCGTAATATTTACAATTCTTAGACGAAACTGAAATCCATGTTCAGCTGAGGAATAAAATGGTACTGACGTTATCCTCAATTTTAAAAGCTGCTGGTCCCAACAACCTCCGAACCGGAATATAAGATTACCGAAAGCAATTTTTTTCATGGTCTGAACTCATATTTTATACATTCTGACCCCTTCGTCCCCCGTCAGTCTTTTATCTCCGTAAAATGATAATAGTAAGTAATACACGCTTCCAAGTTGCCATCGCCCCACCTGTTAACTTCAAATAGGAATGTAGTTGTTAGCTGTTACTTAAGATGTGGCTACGCTATGTTTTTTGTTTTCAATCCATAATTATATTAAAATTCTAACAATTCAATTCTAACACCCCAAGAAATGCAGACCGATACGTATGTCTACTATCGCACCGTTGAAGTTACAGTGAATTTGTAAAAGTTTAAAGAACCTTGTTAGTTGCGGTGATTTATAAGTATAACAGTTTAAACAAACTATAAATCCTCAGTAGTTAACACCTAGAGATAAGCAGGATGTTTCATTGAACTCGCACCTCCTCGCCGGCTACATGTGTGTGGGTCATACAACATACTCGACACAGATTACACACACACTTCGGCAAAGACACCTGCAATGCGTGATCCGAAAGCCAAACAGATCAAAATCTCGCTCCAATCAAAGCAGCCTACAACAAAGGAATCATTTTAACAGACTTAAATAACTTCAGCTCAAAAAGATTCGATATTTAAATTGGCATAAAGAATTCGAAATGTGTGCTTGTTACTGATTGTTTTTATTTCTTATCTACAGTGAGTGAAAGTGCAATTTTCGCGCGTAATTTGGGGTTTTTGTGTTTGTTTACATTGTCTTCAAGCTGGATCCTAGACGCAGAGCCTTTATGGGGTCTCCCAGTAGTTTATGCGGTGAGTTTTTTTTCCAACAAAGCAACAAATAAACTAAACTAACTAAAATTTATTTACTTCTAACCTAGAAATATAAGAAAAACGTATGCGTTCCCGCGTACTTAGACAGTGTAATGTCTTTTCTAGAACATAGATGGCATTAGGTGTGCAAATTAATTGCAAAACTGTGAAAAACCAAGTTAATAGTTCTAACACTCGTACATTTAGGTATTATTTACTTCTTTTTAGTGTAATAGACTAATTAAACCAATCATCATTTATATTGTAGCATCTTCGTAGTATACTTAACACTTAATGTTAAAGTATGTCCTTGTTTATCATTAATTTACAAATTAAAATATATGTAGATTGAAGTACAGACAAACTATTAGAACATTTAGAGAAATCTTTACCAAGTTTTGAAACTCTAAACCGATGCAGCCTTTAGATTCCTAATTTTAAAGATATGTCTTCATAACTTTTGTCAAATTTACTAATAATATGTATACTTATATAATAATCAGTGTTCTTACAAGCAGTATAATTTTTGTTATTCATAAATGAATGTATATGAACTTTGTTTCATTCTAATATATTTTTTATCTTTCATAGGTATAAATAGAATACAATTTATTGTACTCACGAGGAGTTGATGAAAAGAAATAGGCGTATAATAGACAATGTAAAATGCGATGTTATCACTAAAGTGCGATCCCGTATGATAAGAGCAAAAATAATACTTTTAAAAAATAACCCTTTATTATAATTATTTACTCCACAAGGAATGAAGGAACTTAGTTTTTAGTAAAGATTTAATCATATAATAATAATACCCATAACAATTCCATACGTACAATAATATGTAACGCCATTATCGCTACATATTATAAAGGCACCCTACCATGCACAATGAAAGATTTCAACGGGCCCTCCACATTGTCGCGGTTGTCGTACCTCCATTGTTTGTTTCTGAATTAATTCTTGACTGATTGTGATCACTTGCATTGTTTGAGACAGATTTGACACGTACAAATTTAAATCAAAGTATAATATGAAGTCATCATTGAATATTTTATTATTTTTTACCCCTTCCTTTTTTATTATTAAAAACATTGTGACAAATAAATATAGGACTCATAATATTTTCCGCCTCATGTCTTGACATAATCAATACTAATATACATATAAACCTGTAGCGCCTCTCTGTCTGTACATTCCATTTTTTGTCAAATTTCAAGGTAAATATTCCTTTTATGACTCACTGAAATCGATTTAAATAAAATTGTCTATCTGTCTGTATGTCCCGTTATAAGTAGAGAACGGCTTGCCCAATTTTAATGAAAATTAGTGTAGTGAGAACAAGTTTATATATTTATAATACGTATTGTCCACAATAAAATTATTGTGAATATTATTATGATTACATTTTGTAAGAAAGATCTTAAGCTTTGCGGCTTGTATTAATAATGGGCAACCCGTCTTAATCATTATTATAATTTTATTTTATGATATTTCTCAAAATGAAACACTATTGACTAAGATACTATTTTTTTTTTAATATTAGTGACAGTAAAAGGTGTAGTTTAAAAAAAATTGTTACATATCAACACAGACGCACATACATTTGGTTCCTTTTCAAACCCGAAACAGCATTCGAATTCACCATTCCCGTTTAATTCGAACGCAGATCAATTACAATATGTTCCCATACGTTTGGTGGAATCTAAAAAGATAAAAAATATAGCAGCGGCTAATAATATAATTAAACAGCTCGCGTGATGATAAGTGATATCGACCTCGCGTGTAAACCCTTGCGTTTTGTTACGTAGGGCTGGCAGTGCTGCCTATAAATACAGTCCGACTAATTTATTATTGTCCCACGACATAGTTATTCTGTACGCCAATGCGAAGACAGTCGAAAAATCAGAAACAGGAAAAAAAGTGTGTCCTGGAGTCGTAAAAAATTAAAATGCAATCTATTTATTAATATGAACATTAACCCCATAGCCCAGTTGGTAGTTACCTTGCCTGCCAAGCAAGGGGTCCCTGGTTCCCGGCCGGGGCAGACTTTTATGTGACAGATAAATGTTTGTTCTCGGGTCATGGATGTTTGTGATGTCATTATGTGTATGTCCACGTCACCCGCGACACAGTTATCATAGTGCAGGGGTGTGAGTGTGTTAACCTTAAAAAAAGTAATTTGGGACACTTATTAACGAATTTATAAAATTCTCTTTTAGGTTTAACATCATAATATTATATAAAATTATATCTTGTCTAAATGAAAATACATTTAGTAAATACATTGTAGTAAGATTGTATGTAAAAGACGATAGTCAGTTGTGATTCATTTCGTTTACTTATACAAGTGAAAATACTATTATTTGAAATTAAAATATCACATCACCTTTCCGCCAACTACTACCAAAAAAAAAATTAAAATATCACGAGGTATTTTAGGACGATGGTAGTAACCAACCAGACAAAAGAACCTTATCATCGTGCACCGCAGTGTCTTCAATATTAATTAAATGGTATAAAGCCCAACGGTCTCCATAACAAGGTACGTGTCTCCGTTGCTTCGTCCATAATTTAGCAGGATGAGTGAGTTAGTAATGAACACATGAACCGCCTTTTTGCCTTTAAATTTTATTTAATTCCACCGCTATTAAGAAATTTCTGTATACAGTACAGAGGAAGTACATATATGTACCTACCAAATTCAAATATAAATTAAAAATAATTTAGTTATTCTGTAAATACAGTTATGCGCGCCGTTTTTTGCTTCTCCTACCGTTTCGAAAAGGTGTTTGAACATTGAGGAGAAGAAACGGCGAAACTAACTTCTCAGCACATCTTTTAAAACAACACATGGCAATTGCAAAGTAAGTTTAAACCTGCGCGGAACCGGTTTCGACACGTGTTTAAAAGTTGTTGATTAAAAGTTTCAATAGGTTACTTAAGCATCAAATTTGGAACCTTATTTATTTATTTAACTATTTATGCACGGAGAGAATAAAACAGAGGTTAACATGAAATGTGGAATACAAGGGAAAACTTAACTTAATACATACATACATACATAATACATTCTTAATACTTAGTATAAAAACGAACTCCAAGCCCCACAAAAGAACACTGAACGTTTTGAGGGCCAACGTTTCCTATTATTTTTAAATCCTCTATCTTCAGTTCAAACAATAAATGTACAGAAAAACTTTCCTCGACAAAACAACATCAACAACAAATTTTCGATTTTTCTACCTAGCCCCGTAGCCTTCACTGTTTACTACGTCCTATATGTGTGTACTAACGAATTTTTAAAAAGGTCTTTAATTAAACACGTAGTTAAGAGCCCCGGGTAAAATAATTACTTTGAATCCTCTCAGAATTTAAATTTGAAATCGAATCATACTATAATTACTCTGGAAAATGTGAAAAATAATTGATTCCGATTAATATTTTCCATGACGCCTCCGTACACATTGTCTTGCACGTTTTCGATAATTTTTCGATTCGAGCTCTCATATCCTTTCAAATCAGGATTCAGAAGTGGCACGTTCATTTATCGGCGGAAACAGGTGAAATTACACATCTGTACCCGAAGGAAGTCGACTACCATATCTATAGAGATCGCGGGGCTTGCTCATGTTATAGTATCAGATTTGTTGATGAAAAAAACTAGTATATGATTCACCTGGTGGTAAATAGTTATTGCAGCTACCTAATAAATATACTAATAAGAATTTAAGATAAAGGGAAAGCTCGTCAATATACTATTATTATTAAATTAGCATCAAACTATTTTAACACTGACACATGTTAAGCAAACGGAACGATTCAGATTATCCCAAAATTTCACAAGTCCATTAATTTTAATTCTAGGACCAAATCTAAAAAAATATCTAAGGACAGTTGACAACCCTGATGGCATCAGCAAGATCTCTCTTGATCATAAAATTAAGTAACATCAATATGGTAAAAAGCAATTTGACCATCGTGCTTCTTTACCACTGTACTCAAATTACTAGCTTCGGAATACTAGCCACTGCGTGTAGACAAAAATTATGTTTCTGAGGTTTTTTGTTACTAAAATGCTAAGATCTTGCCACAGTTATATATATATATTTTTACATATCTAATTTTTGTATATCGAGTGTTACACGTTTACCGAACGGCAGCCATTATTTTAAAAGTATTTTAATGGTTTTAGTGTTTTTTACCACGTCTCACAAAAGAGATGGTAAATTCTAAAACACTATCTATTTATATACATTTTTAAAAATGCATACTTGCACAAATACAAATATACACACAAACGTGCATTATGCAAACTTACATTAAAAGTTTAGGTTAGTTTTTGCAACGTATTTCTAAAATATAATTAAATATGAGACATTTGTCTTCAACCTTATCATGTAAAACTGATTCATCCACACATTTTTTGCAGCCTACATAGGCAAATTTCTCTCAAAACATTGGCTGTAATACGACTGTGAATTCAAAAACCATTGACTTATATATTGCATGTTTCCTTTTAAATAGAGTAATCAAATGTACTATGAAAGTGAACCTTTAATTTTACCAAAGTCGTGAATAAAACATTTAATTTGTGCATACGATTAAACTAAATAATTATTGTACCGTACATAGTACCCGCTATTAAATCTAAAACTACTCTATACTTAAATGGATTCCATAATTATTATTGTTTCAAATTCCAGGATCCTTCAAGCGATAATGCTATAGACAGGGAGGCGGCAATGTTAATTACTCAACAGTAAAACAATCAATTTTCGACCGTGACCTACTATGTGAGAAGTTTTTGTAACCTTTAATATCTTACCAAATTAATGATTGTACTTAAGATTTTTTTATCAAAACGTTAGATGTCGAGAGAAGTAGAATTTAGTGTAAACAATGCGACAATGTGTAAATTGTTCTCCTAGTAAAATTTAAAACTTTGCAATTTATGTGTATTGCTCTTTTTTTTTAATTCAAAAGAAAATACTGAAGTCAGCTATAACATCACCACAAATCATATTTCCACCATGAATAAATTGTTCATACTAATCTTGACTAGGAATTTAAAGGGAGTTCAAGTCTCCCTATCCGTTCCTCCATCCGTTTCTCCGTCGCAGAGAAACATGGAGTTATAAAATGTTATAATGAAATGTTAACTACATTCCAATAACATTACTGCCTCTTAACCTATTACAAATTGGAGCCCAATATAAGCTCAACCTTACCTGTTCAAAGAAACGTGGGCGTTGTCCCATTAACTTGTAACGACTTGATTTTTTATATTTATAGTCTATACATATACATATAAAATTATAACTAATCGCTCTATGTACGTGAAGGATATATGAAAAAAACTATTATCAGGGGCCTTTATTAACGCAATACAACCCAAAACAATAGTGTTAGAATATTTGTCTGCTTGCGCGTTTGTTCGCGCTAATCTCAGAAAAGGATTGTTCGATTTCGTTATGTTTTCAGTAATGTATTGCAGGAAGCATCACTTAATATATAAAGTTCGTTTCATTGCAAGCCGTCTATGAATAAAAAAGTTCTAAATTGATATATTTCTAATTCAAAGAACGAGAAAAACTCAGTCCTAAAACAATGCGGCTGGTATTTTCAAGGGTAACGCGTAGTTTTTCTAAAGTAAAACGAGGGAAGTTTTCTGTTTCTATAACAAAACTTGACTTAAGCGAGGCTCTGGCTACATTCAAGGTTTTCTGTGAGTAATCCGGCTGGAATTTCGTAGGTTAAAGCGTCAAACATTAAATGAACTTACCCAAGCTATCAAAGTTTTGTTGTAAAGGTGAAGTTTGCTCTCTCGATTTAACCAGATTAATAAGGTTTAAGCTAATGTTTGTCTTGTCGAATTTTGGATTTTAAATGTACAATTGTCATGTATGTAATACAATAGGAAATAATTATTGAAGGTAATAATTTTTTTTTATTATTGTTAATAGTATATTTCGACGAGAGGAAATGTCAATTTCGCGCATGCATGGAACGACGTTTCCTAATATATTTGCGACAAAAATAAATAACGAAATAAAAAAATAATTCAAATTTAAATCAAGTATGTTTCTATGTTATGTGAGTGTGTTTCTTTTCTTTAGAGGACATGACAGGGCAACAGATTTTATGCATTCAGCCAATTCAACGACAATAATTTATCTAGATTTAAAATAATTTAAATTGTAGTATTTATTTATTTACATTTATATTAAAAAATATTTGAAATGTAATTCATGTATTAATAGTAGTATTTACGCTGTAAAATCGTCATTTCATACAAAAATGTTGTACAGTAAACTTTTTGATTAAAAGCTCCTTCACGCATTTGAAGGTTATATGCAGAGGCAAACAAAAAGCATTAGTGCCGCAAAGAATAACTTTCCGTAAGCTAAACACACATGGAAAAGTCAACTTTGTGAGCAAACGTATCAAAAAATATACATTATATAAGTACAGCACAAACAAAACATTAAGGGCTCTGTAGATTTCTTACTGGAATAGATGTTGAGCGATGTGATCCAGGTTCGATCTCTGACAAAATACTTTTAGTTGACAAATTATTAGTGGTAGGTACATATGTAGTTAACGATGCATTGACAGAATTAAAATTAAAATTCAAAACGAAACTTCTCCGTACATCTTTTATGTCAACATTTGAGAATTGCATATCAGCTGTTTAACCGAGAGTTTGTAAACATTATTTATTTATTTTTTACTCCTACCGCTACTCCAATCTTTTGTAAATATTGGACTCTTGATGGATTTTTACGACCTCTCTACGGCCTCCTGTTTTTAAGATATTTAAAACGACTAATCCAACTACTTTGTTGTGGAATTAGTAAATAAATTGTCTTCGTTGTGGACGTCTCAATCGACTCACTTTTTATTTCGAGCGATGATAAAATGACCGAATCGAAATATTTTCATTTCAACCGGGACTTTTAACTGAAGTTTCATCATGACGATACTAAAAGAGTTTCTTTTCTTAGTTATATTATCTGCGTTGTTAGCTCGTCTTATTGCTCTCAGGTCATAGTCACGATCTGACAGCCGCAAGAGCCGAAACATCTATTTGCAGAGAATTTAATATTAAATAAAGATTTTCAATATCAATATACTGGGTCCGAGATAAATATACTTAAAACTATATCGCTTTAGCTAAAAAACTTACAATCAAAAAACGTTTCAAAGTCACCGCTGTAAGGAAACGACCCAAATTCGGCGTAGCGATTATCAGCATTAATCAAATCCGTTGACTTACAACATTTACAAGCGAGCTGTCCACCCACGGCTGACGTCACCTTGTTTGGTTGATTATCATGAATATTTATCATTTTATATATCATGACAGAATGTGACCTTTATTAGAGTAACCGAACTTCTTTATCTTAGGTTAGGGCACGCTTAAACACAAAGTTATTTGAGTTGACTGAGAATTGCTAACTAACTATAACAACTGAAACTGACATAGTCGGAAGTTTTCATAAAGATTTTGCTCTTACATGTATCTCATTCGACTACCGCCTGTGTTCAGCATTGCTTAAACCCTAGCTAATCGAATATCACCAGTGATCTGTAGAATTTCGTTAACTAAACATCTTGAAAACTTCTGACACGGTGTTTAATACCTCCTTCAAAAATTATGAAATTATAATATGATACTTCATGATTAAAAAAGTACATGTTATTGCACTTTGATTACATTTACAAAACCTTTTAAATTAATTCACGATTTTCAGGTAGGTATTACTCTCTCACTCTTTTGTTAGATACTTCTACGGAGTATGAGTGAATGTACAGGATCTTCTTCGATGCATGTTAACGATACACGAAATGCGCGTAAGTATGAATTTTTATTATTATTGTTCCACAGTACTATAAGCGTGTCAAAATTATTTTTGAATACAGTATGGCTCGCAGCTCAAAATATAATTATAGACCAACGCGACAATCTATCTAACTAACCTTGCTCCATGAACATCCATCTTATGAAACTAACGATTTTAATAAACATATAATTAAGCCTACACTTACATAGGACATTCATCGAATCTAGTACATGGCGCCTTAACATATAATTTGTAGATTAAATGTCAGAGCGTTGACTATAACTCACTTTATAATCATTTACATATCTAAGTGTAGCAAAAAGTTTGTTAGTCGGTCTTCATTATTTGAAGCAGCAAAATAATGCACCACCGCCTTATATTAAGGCAACAGATTCATCACCTAATACAAGGAAATTTTAGTGCATATCTCATATCAATTATGTTATATTAAGTTTCGCTTCGCTTCAATTACTAGTAAGAAACCCACATTTTTTCATTCATTAGTGTCCTTCACCTTTTAATCGTTTGTGTTCTGCCACTTCATTGTTTTGGAGTTAGATAAAAAAATCTGATAGTTTTTGTTTAGAATATTTTATTATTTTATAAGATTAATAATGAGAATAAAACTGAACTGGTTATATCAAAATTCACCGAATTACTTATTGATGTAAAAAATTGAATATATTATATATTGCAGTAATCATCACATTATATTTAAAGTTCGTTTCTTTGCAATCTTTAAATGACAAAGTTTTAAGTTAATTTATTTCTAATTCATAAAACGAGAAAAACCCAGTCCTAAGATAATGCGCCGCTATTCCTAAGCGTGAAACGTTTTCCTGCTGCGAAGCAAGGACGATTTCCTAGTCACAAATATATAGCTCATACATAAAAAGCATTTTTACGACAAAAGTCATTTATTATTTGACAGAGCGGTTTATTATTTTAAACACTGTTTGCACATTCGTTTATTAATACAACCAGACAAATTATGACTTATCCATTTATATTTTAGCCTTAAGTTTGAAAACATCCAAACAATTATAGGTGGTAACTTTCCGTGGATATTAGGATTCAATTGTTTCTGATACTAACATAACATCGATGGTGACATAGCACAAAATAACTGCATTATAGAAGTGTATCGAATTAATACTTGTTACAAATGATTAACAATCGCAATATGATTACAGCCAACTTTATTATACAATCGGAAGAAAGTTGCGCGATTAATTTGAAAATTACGTAACGTATGTACTTGCTGTTTGTTGTATTTACGGACACTATGGTTTTAGGCTTCCATACTCTTACCTGCAAGCAGATTTAAACTTTCGGAACATCTCGAAAGAGTTCATATTGAACATTTTAAGATTCTTCAATTATAATAAGCTTATTGAGCTTTATCATAACCGTGACAGGTTACATTTTGCCTAACAACATTCAGTCAATAATGAAAGTTTGTAAAATATTACAAGTTGCAATCGTTAATGGTTAAAAATTGATCTGTCGTTGCGTATGTTCTACTCGGCTAAAGACGTAATATTCAATTACTTTATTTGCGAAGTAAAATTATTAAACTGGCTTATATTTTAAGCAACCATGTTTACAAATGAGTTAGAAATGAAGAAGTGAGAAGAAATCAGAAGTGAGGCGACTCGGTCAGATCCGGATCGAATCGGAGAAAGTAGGAGAAATTTAACTGGAGTTCCTTAAAGGACATTATACACTGCGCTATTTGACAGAGTAAAGCTAGCCCGAAAAAACGAAAATCAATTTCAAAACCTGACATTGATGTAGAATTAAACGAACTTGAGGTGAGTTAGAGACAGTGATGCAGTGAGAGAGACTTCTCCACTTAACGCTGAACAACGTTTCAAAAAGTTCAATGTGTTGTATAAATATAACCTATACTGATAACGTCGTTCAGAATTCATACAAACCCTGAGAGACGCAAAAACGATATTTTTTTTATGTTAATAGCCGACAAACGAGTGAGCCACCTGATGGTAAATGGTCACCGTCGCCAGTGGACATCAGTAAGACCAATGGCATCATTAATGTATTGTCGGCCAGGATATAAGAAGGTAAGAAAGAAAGTACTGGCTCTCAAGCCCCCAGCCGCAACAAGACGAGTCGATTGGTGGCCGACTCAATCTTGAGGGTGGTAACTAGCTAGGCAAGCTTCACAGAAAGGTAATAACGGTAATAATTTTAATGACTTAATAACAATACTGATAATATAATTTTTACGCGAAACCCTACCACCAAGATATTTTTAAATTCTATAGAGTACATTTTGGAGAGTGTGCGCAGGAATTGTTCGAATTAATTCCCCCATCACTGTTCCTCCATCGAACAACTAGACGTACGCCCTTTCGTAGTGAACCTACCACCTGCACGGACGACACAGTTTGCGTCCTCGTTTATTGTGCGCACTGCAAAGGACCGGAATAACTTGCCCGCGTCAGTGTTCCGGGCTAGTTACGATGTGGGAGTTTTTAAGAGGAGAGTGAATAGGTTATTATAAGTTAGTGCTTTCACCATTTAAAACTTCACCACTACTTACTATCAGGTGGGATTATTGTCAAGCATTAGCTTATTTTATGTAAAAAAAATTAAAGGTAATGATAGAAAATGCCAGGAAAGTCAGATATTTTATCTTTACAAGTTAACGAAGGTTGATCGTGTCAACGAGGCAATTTTTGTATGTTGGTAGCAATTATTTAAATACCATAACCTATTATGATCGGCATATGTGCTATTCTCCACTACGTACAAAGTACTTGGAACTGGTCTACAATAACAGTGTTTTTACCAATTTTCGGGACTGTTATTAATGTTACATTATTATCAACAGTTACTCACTGACGATATATTTACGTAAAACGCTGTTCGTTCAACTCTAACCGACCATCTTTTTTGCCTCTAATCGTATGGCCAGAGCATTAGAGATGATCCATCAACTACGTAAAAAGAATAGTGAAACGTGACTGGGTATCTTAACGTATGTACAAAAATATTAATCTTTGTGCCATCTAATTGATCCTAGGACTATTCGATCAATAGAACTCAAATTTATGTGTCACTTTTGCCACAAAAACTACAAATTAAGTTAAGGAAAAAAAAAACATTACGTTTTTAGTCCACCTATTTAAAAACTGCAAACATGTTTCGTACTATCGTAGAAGTGAGATAAAGATAGTAGAATACGAATAGAACGGGCACGGTCCCATAATAGGAGCGATAACAGGCATTTAAATATGTTCAAGAGTCAGTCTAGTTCAGGAAACGTCAAAAGGAAGAAACAAACTGAGTTTATGACAATGACGTTGTTACTTATTCAATGCAAAATACAAAAAAAAATGCTTTAAAAATAGAAGAATAGCAACGGATGAGCTTATCGCTAACAAATAAGTATATGCGCCCGACTAAGGGTAACGCCTGCCATCAATATTAAAAAGACGACTTGAGATTCCTTCGCTGTTTGATCTAGATCCATAAAAAAAAAGCGAACTGGATTTATGCGATCCTACCACATGATAGCACAACAATGACATTTTAAAAATAGGATTGTCAGTAACTGCAGAGTAAAGTACCATCAATGTATAATAACTTGGCTTGGTCTGATAATTTGTATGTAAATTTCCGATCCTTGAATCGCGTTGACCGTTTGCCACCAAACATATATTTGTCATATTTTCTAGTCAATAGTCATCAATACAAACCACATCTGTTTGCGGTGCGTTGACTGCGCAGTCCTTCATAGCAAAGATCCCAAAACATCGGCATTTGTCAAAAACTAAATGTCATACAGTTTAGTACTACCATGTATGTATAGTGTACGCTGTGTTGTTACTCTCAAACCGCTAGTTCAATAGCCGCACAGTAATAACCCCTCAAACACAGGTGCATCCCCCGGCCTTGGTATTTGCAACCCCTGGTCGGCAGGTGCTAAAAACGTGTAACAGCTTGTACGCAAAGAAAGGTTCTGGCTATCTATTGTACTATATTGTGAACTGTGTTTTCTGTTACTATACTATTGAATATTGAGTGAAAAAGAACAATTGATAAGATAAAATTGTATCGATTTGAATCTATTTATATTTAGATGTTCGTGGATTCTAATAAGTAAGCTCTGTAGCGTATGTTAAGAATTTGATTTTATGAATACTGATTTTACTATTACGACGCTTAATAAACTAGTTCGTCGCTGGCTGTCATGTGATCAGTGTAATTAAGCAGAAGGATGGTTACGGAAAACTATTTAGTTAATAAAAACTATTTAGATAGAAAAGGCGAAATAAAAATCGCTAGTCAGCCACGTTCTTTTACTTTGAAACTTTTTAACTATAAAAAAACACCTGTCAACGATTTCTAATAGGAGAAAATAACAAAACGCGGCGTCATACAACTGAGTAATAGGTACCGGAAAAATTGCACAGGTACAAGATATTAAAACTATAAAATTCATCATATGAATCGACAGAGGTAAGAATACAAAAGTTAAAAAAATGTTTATCTCGAGTGTCAAACCTCTAATCTATCTTTCTATAAAAGAATTCGCGTTTAAGGCAATTGGATAAAATACGAACGCCTCCATTATCCTATTGTACTAACAGAATTGTGCCAAAAATACACAATGGACGACCTTTGTGTATCTATGAAAGATATAGAAAGAAACATCGCGATCCATTCATGGGGTTTTTGGAGAACTTTTTAATAGTTTGCCAACAGTGCAGTTCTTTCAGCTTGCATGGTAATTCTCAAATCTCACATTTATTTGTTTATTATGGTTAAATTTAGCAAAATAATTACCTTTGTAATGATTAAATTACAAAATAATCGACCGTTACACCATTACTAAGTATTACATAACTAAATATTTGTCCTTATCAAATTTGATAGTGAAAGTGAAAGAAAGTGAAGAAACACATTGATACGGCTAAAGCCTTTCTCGAAATCTGTAGATGTTTGTTTTCGAAGCATGTGTCCACACCTGCAGAATTAATTTTTCAATATACATATTTACTACACTCACTTGAAAGTAGTATGACCAAACCGAACTTGATTTGGTTTTCGATTCAATCTTGCCCTGCGTTTCATTATTCAATTTTAGTTTTCGAATGTAACGGGTGTTTAATCAATTGACTTTGTGGGAATGTGTGTCGACGAGGCTTAAACAGTAAATAGGACTCCAAATATGATCAAAATATTTAATACCGATTATATACAGACGTAAGAACGACAGTGGTATTATTTATTAAATTCAATGGTAATAAAACAGAGTTTATTACAGTCAATGTACAAATGTAGGGTCGCTACAATTTCATTGTTCCATCATTTTAGTACTCAAAAATTTACTTGCTTTTTTCATTAGGACACCAACAACATAAAGAAATACAAAGTTATTTGTTTTTTACACTTAATCATTACTATTATATTTATGTATTCTTAGTAAATTCGTTGCCCTGGTACGTGCGCTGTTTTGTAGCAAATTCAATTCATTTTCCAAATTTTTCTGCGGCGGGGTCACCAATCTCTTTCTCATAACCTACTACCCAGCCGGAGCGTAAGTATGTTACATTAGCAAAAATGATAACTTCCAAAGTCATCGATGCTTAGCAACATAATCCGTTTTTACTTTCGCTATTATAAACTAACTATAATTAGTTAGTTAATTCAATTACGATGCATCCTTCGTGATTTAGAAGTCACGTAACTTGTACTCAAGAAAATAGTAGCGAACGAAAATGAAATCTCTTCCCTTCTGGTTACAGTTTAAATTGTTATGAACGTTAAAGGCAAACTGTTCATATGAAATATGAATTACAAAACACACCACAGCGCCATCTATAAAATCGTGGTATGGCTACGAACGTCATCTCGACAGAAAAATCAAAGTGTGTCTTTGTTTTGTGTATGAACGCAATAGATCAAGCCACTCAAAACTTACACGATTTAATTATATGTACAAATAAGTAACTGCCCATCCCGATATTGTTCCGGATCAACAATTAATTTTTAATACACTTGATATGCGTATTTCTATCTAGAGTAGTGTATTTCTCAAAAAGTAAAATAATTTTTCATATATGTAATGTTTTTCATATATTTCATTTCGGTGATTATTATTATTAACTCACAAAATTCGCACTTCCTCTTTATAACATCTCTCTATACTAATTGTTGATTATAGATAAAGACTGCTATATGCAGACATCCGATATATCTAACACGCCGCCATGTTAAGTTCCATTGTTTAATTGACTGAGTTTTACGGCGTGCTCTGTTTATTCCGCACGGGTGCCGGTGCCGGTGCGGAGTGGTCACCGATGGCGTATAAAAAGGGTGGCTTGCAATGTAGTGTTAGTAATAGAGCACACATAAGAGGGTTACTTCACACACGCCACATTACGCCACGACACGCTCGACGACGCGTGTCGGGCTTCTTTGCCTCGGTAGGGTGTGTATAATTTAACCCCTGCTGAGGACACTTTACAAATGCTTATAAATAGTTTTTAAATACAAGCGAATGGCTGTTTTCATTTACTCTCTTTACTCATTGTCATTATTTTCATATCAGCTAAGTTATGAGCAAAATTTAACATTAAACATTAACAAGTTATTCTTTTAACTTATTTTTGGGGTGTAAGAAAATCATTCCCTGCTAGCGTCATAAAAACCTTGATCATGTTGATCATTAAAAAAGTAAGTTTGTCAAAGGTAGTTTGATTTCGATTATTTAATGCAATGTACATATGAGTAAAATGAATATAACTTTTGAATAACATTTAACGTGTCATATGATGAAGATCGCAGTTGGTTTGATAAGACTCAAGTAAACTTAGATTCCGTCAATTAGATTAAAAAAAACCTTTTAAGGTAAACTTTTAAAGTATTTTTATTACTTAGCATTTAAAAAAACTTCTGGTATAATGGCCTTAGAATATCAATCATTTATTCTATAGGCACTCTGTTTTATAAAATACATTGAAAAGGAACTGCATTTGTAAAATATCATTTGCCTATTACACCAGTCGTAAGCTAGGACTGTTAGTCTAATTACGCAGTGATGGAGAACCTAATAGAAGACTATTATTACTGAGCCAAAGCCGTAACTTATATCTGGCAGTACAATGTGGAGCGTGCGATTTTTTGCAACGAATCTTTGATAATGAGGAAATATGCCAGCTCCTCATAAACTACAGTTATATAAGCTAAAATAACCTGAAAGGTACAACACAAAAAGAAACTTTTTAATTACTTTCAAAGTAATCACAAACCTACATATACTTAATTACTAAGTATCGGATTATTATAACTAAAAATAAAGGTGACATAATGCCTTATTTTTCACACAAACAGGGCGTTGTCTTTGTTTTAAAAGATTTATAGAGGATTTTTTTCGTCGTTTGTTCTCCTCCATGATAAAGCATCTTTTCGAAACGATAGTACTATGAGATAGTCAAACGACCACGTACATAAGTGTGTCAGTGATACGTACAAAGGAATTTGAATGAAATATGTATAAGCTATGTAAGAATATACACTGTATACTTTGTATTGTTCGCGAGAGCTCGTGTTGAGCTAGGCATTAGGATACTTGTCTTACAAGGCATATCCATCCATCCATCAGCCTTTGGAGGTCCACTGCTGGACATAGGCCTCCCCTAATTTGCGCCACTCTGACCGGACCTGTGCCTTCTGAATCCAGCGGATGCCCGCTGTCTTTTTCAGGTCGTCAGTCCACCTGGTCGGGGGGCGTCTTATGCTCCTTTTTCCGATACCATTCGAGGACCTTTCTTCCCCAACGATTATCGGTTCCTCGAACTATGTGCCCAGCCCATTGCCACTTCCGCCGGCTAATTCTCTGAGCTATGTCGGTCACCCTCTTTGGTCTACGGATTTCATCGTTTCTTATTCGATCGCGTAGAGAAATACCGATCATAGCTCGTTCCATAGCCCGCTGGGCGACTCTGAGCTTATGCATTAGGCCAATAGTGAAGCACCACGTCTCGGATACATATGTTATCACTGGCAACACACACTGCTCGAACACCTTCGACTTCAGGCACTGAGGTAACTTTTTGGACGACAAGATATGACGTAGTTTCCCGAACGCAGCCCATCCGAGTTGGATTCTACGAGTGACTTCTTTCTCGAAGTTGGACTTACCCATTTGGATCACTTGTCCTAGGTAAATGTACTCGTCTACAACTTCGAGAGCAGCACCGTCAACAACAACCGGTATAGGTGAGACATGGACATTCGACATGATTTTCGTCTTGTCCATGTTCATTTTAAGACCCACCGGTTGTGAGGCCTTGTTTAAGTCCCCGAGCATTGTACCAAGTTCTTCCAGGGAACCCGCCAGGATAACTATATCATCGGCATATCGCAGGTGTGTGATGTATTCGCCGTTGATGTTGATGCCACGTCGTTTCCACTCCATCAGCTTGAACACCAACGCAGCGGTGAACAGTTTTGGGGATATGACATCCCCTTGTCTGACACCTCTCTGCAGTTGGATGGGATTCGTTGCTGTGTCGTGAACTCTGACGGACATGGTGGCAGATGAGTACAAACACTTCAACACCTCGATATACCGGTTGTCGATCCGGCACCGCTGGAGAGAATTTAGTACCGCCCAGATCTCGATAGAATCAAAGGCTTTCTCATAGTCCACATAGGCAACACACAACGGCAGATTATACTCCTCGGTCTTTTGTATAATGTGACGCAGTGTGTGTATGTGATCCATGGTGCTATAGCCTTTTCGTAATCCAGCTTGTTCGGGAGGCCTAAAGTCGTCAAGCCTGCGTGCAGTGCGATTTGTGGGGACCCTCGAAAACAGCTTATAAACGTGGCTCAGAAGTGTAATGGGCCTGTAGTTCTTCAAAAGGGCTTCATCGCCCTTCTTAAAGAATAGCGTCACCACATCTCTGGCGAACTTTGCAGCCCTGGTTTCGCTCAATTGTGTTTTTTACACGATTGGCGTTGTGTTTTCGCAAATCGCGTCGCCTGCACTTGGAGATCTGTTCATTGAGCCGTCGGTATTCCCTCATAGAGGTTGGAGACTGCACACATAGATCTCGTCGATCCCTTATAAGACCGAGAGTTTGTTCTGAGAGAACCCGAGATCTACCACTAGGGTAGGTCTTGAAGTACTTCGACCCTACCTCATGGACTGTTGTTACCATCCTGGTGTTAAACTCGTCCACTGACGTGCACGGTTCCAGGCACGCAAAACGGGTTTGCAGCTCAAGTTGAAAGTTATCGGATCCCTGGATTTGGACAGATGTTGGGCGAAGCGTAGACTTCATCAGGCGTGACCGTTCCAGCTTCAGGTCGATATTTAATGTGCCTCTTACAAGACGGTAATCACTTCCGGTTTTGAATCTGCTGATCACAGAGACATCATTAAATATGTGCAGTTTGTCTGCCAGAATGAAATCTATCTCGCTTTTTGTGGAACCATCAGGACTTATCCAAGTCCACTTGCGTTGTGGCTTCTTTCTGAAGAAGGAGTTCATCATGAAGAGATATTCCTTCTCCAAAAAGTTTGCCAGCTAGTGTCCTCGGTGGTTCCGTTGTCCAATTCCGTAGGGACCCACTTTCATCTCGGTGCCACTTTGCGTGCCCAGTCTCGCGTTGAAGTCCCCCATCACAACATTGAAATGAGCTTTAGAGGTATGCATGGCTCTGCTTATATCCGAATACATAACCTCAACCTCATCGTCGGGATGTGTCGAAGTTGGCGCATATACCTTTACAACCTTCAACGAATACCGTTTGGATATTCTGAGTGTAAGGTATGCTACCCTTGCCGACACGCTCCCAACTTGCACAATGTTGTTGACGAAGGATCTGTTAACGAGAAACCCGACACCACCTTGAGACAGGTGTTCGCCCTCCCGGTGATAGAACATGTTTCCGGATTTGAATATTATCGTGTCCTCCCCTGGTCTTCGGACTTCAGATAAACCTACAATACTCCAGTTTAACTTGTCTATCTCTTCTTCCAGCTTTTGTACCTTGTCGTCGGTCCTCAGTGTCCTGGTGTTATATGTTGCCAGGTGCAGAAGTCGCTGTTTGGAATGGTAGCCCGATCTCTGCCGGGGATTCTTAGCACCCCCTGCCCCGCCGTTACCATAGTCGCTACTGTAACTAGGAATAGCATTACAAGGCATATAATTAATTAAAATAAAAATTTAAGACAATAAATCTTTATATATGTGAAAAAAAAATTACATTACTATCTGTTTATAGGTATTAATGACAAGTTTTATGCAGTCTTCATAATTACTCCAAATAATGTGGCTATATTTTCAATATTTTTTCCATCAGCTGTGAAATTTGCAAGTGCAATAACACCACAATTAAGGCTAGACAACTATTGGTCCACGATTAAAGCTCTACTTTGGACACAAATAAACTGAAGACGGAACCCTTCGGTCGACAAACGGAGTCGCTATGAGTCAAGTTATACAGAAGTGTATAAAAGTATTCTAGAAACCTCACACCTTTGATTGTTGTCTCGATAAAACAAACGAACAACAGACAAACGTTGCGAAACGCGCAAACAATACGCTTAGAATATTACTAGTTGGAATTTATCTACGTACATAACGCAGCCGACCATATACGGAACATTATCCTCAGCGCAAACTGCCGTAGTCCTTTTGGACAGAAGGCCTAAAAGAATTTGGAATTTCGACAGTACATGTTTTTTTAGAAATAATACCCCCCCCCCACAAAATGGATGAGAAACTGTAAAAAAAAATTTTTTTCGTGAAATCTTTTCTGTGAGTTATTGAGATAATTTTCAAAAGAACTTATGAAGCCATTCGTTTCCAAATTTTTTCTGAGCCACCGCAGTGTCGATTTTTAAATGGATGTATAAATTAAAAAGTAGTTTCTTAATGTCTTATTGCAATCCAAAGGAGAATGACCATTTTACTATGGAAGTTGGGGCAATTTTTAATCATCATGCGCATTAGTGGATTCAATTGTAAACGGCAGCAAATTAGCTCGGAATTATCTTTTTAAAATTTCATTTCAATATTATGTGGGGATTCAGAGTTATTTAAATTTAAAGTTGGTAGGTATTTTAAGATTATGTCTTGGTTTGTTATGATAACATTGATACGAAAAGTAGTCGTGTGAGTATCTATTGGTTCTATCTATAATGGTAGGAAATAAATTTTGTTTGGCTCTCTAAAATAAAAGCTATCTTAGAAACTGATGAATCCTATGTTTTATTCAAAGATACCAACATATACCTACTAATAAATAGCTTTATAACCTGTAGATAGGTGTGCATTAATCATGTTAATTGTACATAATGGATATTTTACTGATGTAAATATATATAAATATATATATATATATATATATCAATTCAGCTGCTTGAGTAATGGGCTATTAACAGGTCATTAAATTAAAACAAGGTTTTTTAATATCTTTTTATTTACATAAAAATAAATTAATGCTTAACAACACTCCATTTACACCTGATGGAAAGTGGAATTTCTAGAATATTATCAAATAGTGCACCAGTAATATCTTGCAAATAATATGTAACTGATATTTACTTAATCTCACACTTATTGGTATATAAAACAGCTGTATATACGTATATATATATATATTTGGGCATCAATAGATGTTTTAGTTGTCGGCAACTCAAAAACAGACATACTGACAATATGGCTGCAGCACGCTTATTATATTAAATATTATTATAATAAATATTGACTTTCCACAATCAAACCATACTCCTCGATAGTCCAAATCTGGTTTAGATATGTTCAGTATTTGTATGTGCTCGAAGTCACGAAGCAGTCAAAGCCCAAAATATTTCCATTCATTATCTGTAACAATTAATTAAAAATTCTAATATCATTATGATCATAATAAAAGTACTTTTGACTATAAAATTTATGCATTTCATTATAACTATGTCATATTTTTAAATCAAGTCACTAACTTACTGAAGCAGGTGTGAACCATGAACGCAATTCGTTAAGCATTGAATATAGCTCATGCAAGGAATGTACCAGTTGTCCAACTGGCTCCGTACAGGAGCAATTAATACAACGCTGTTGTGTATGTTATCTGAGGCCCACTTCTCCACCATCGGATGCCATTGTAGTAGATTCTTGCACACAACAAAATCAATCTCTGAGTCAAATTCTCATACACCTATCGTCCTATCTCGAATAAAAGAGTTACAACGGAGCATTATTCAACTCACAAATTAACAAGAGCCTACATATGTTTTTCCACTAAAATCACTGTAATGTAAACAGTAACAGTAAGTTTTGACTTTTGTTTGTTTATGATCAATTGAGGGATATTCGATCATAATCTATACTAATAAATAAAATTGGAGTATCTGTTTGTAATATTAAAATAACCGCTTTTTACTACATGCATATGAATGTATATACGGTACATATACCAAATTAACATTTTTAACAATTTTTGTCTGTCTGTCTGTCTGTTTGTTCCGACTACTCTCTGAAACGGCTGGACTGATTTTGACGGGACTTTCACTGGCAGGTAGCTGATGTAATAACGAGTAACTTAGGCTACTTCTTTTGTTAAATTCCACGCGGACCAAGTCGTGGGCACAGCTACTCGATAATAAACGCAAAATAGAATAATTAAAAAAAAAAACTTGGATAATGAATAAAAAGAAGAACCCCCCCTGAGTTCTGCTATTTTTTTGATGTATTGATATGAACGTTAAATATTTTTGCATTCAAATGAAAAATAATGATAAATTATATTTTTATATTTTATTGCGAAGTTAGAATATGCATACGTACAGATGGTTCTATTGGTTCTTAACAGACCCTAAATTATAGAACAAAGTAGAATTGTGACGTAAAATAGGTAATAATAAATTATTATTATAATCCTATACGGTTTTTTTACTGTATGATTTTTTTACGGTTGTTTTTATATCGAGAATCGATAAGCAGCTTTCGTCGATGCTATGATCGATATTGCACTATGGTTATCAATTCACATCTTTAGTTTCGCTCACAATGTGTTGCTTCAAATCAATTAGTAGGTCAGTACAAATCCTTTTTCTAACCTAACTTTTAAACCCCGCGTCAGAAGCAACCAAGAAAAATATTTAAGTCACAAAATTTTGGGAGATGATTTTTAATCTTTAAATGGTTAAGACACAATCATGGCCCGATTTTGGTCATTCTCTTTTTTACAAAACAGGGTAGCAGGCAATGTACAAAACTGACAAAAAATCGTAACACATCCGACGCTCATTAAATTAACAGTAGACTCACCGTAGATAACTGTATAGTGTATAACTATATGTGTAACAGTATAGAATATTTTTTTGGCGCGTACCTACTTAGTACGCGCATCTTCTTACTGCCGGTTCTAACGTACGGATTTCCCACAGAGTAATACTGACATAAACTGAAAAGTATTTAGTATAACTTAATATTCTTAAAGTAAAATGCTAAATCTTAAACTGAAAGAATATCCTCGTAAATAATACTATTCGAAGTATCCGTCCGTTGATTGAACTCGCCGAAGTACATTCGAGATATGCGTAAAATGCAAATGGAAAGATTTGTTCAATCGTTGGTGTGTTCGTGATGGTTCTTAGACCTTCCGCTGGTCAGTGGACCGACCAGCACATTACTCGAACCAGCCACGTGTGACAGACGGTACTGTACTGCCAGCCACAGAGTATTGAGATATTAGATTGGAATAGATAAAAAATAACAATTAATTGCTTTCAAGGGAGATATATATTAGAGGGATTTTTCTTCATGTAACACTGCGAACGAAATAGAAGGAGCCAATGTCTAATAAATTGAACTAGCATTATATTGACCAGCAAAATAAGTCTCTATTACAAATGTAAGTATTAAAACTGAATGAACAATAACATTTCAATCACGTATATTATTGCGGAGAATAAGTTAAATATACAAATAGTATAAGTGTTAGGCGCAAATAAAATGAAAGATAATTTTCAAACATTAAAATACGTACTCTAATTAAGATATATTTTGACATACAATCATTAAACAGAGAATAATTTATCATTAATCATCTCAATGTAACTATGAATGTAGGTAACGGGCGCGTGGTAAAGCTCATTATAACATCGAAGGTCATTTCTACATGTTCCCAGCTCTATGGCGTCACAGTACAGAACAAGGTACGAAAGCGAATCTCGCCGAATGTATACAGAAGGCGTTCAGTTTAATTTGTGCGCTTGAGCCACTATGTGCTCTACTGTACATTCCACAGAGAACATATACCAACTTGAAAAAATTTAATTATTGAATCACGCGGATTTAAAATTCGGCGCGACACTTCGAATCGGTATCACCTCTACAATATTGATTCGTGGCGAAAAACGGAACGAAATCTAAAATTTAAATATCGATCTTTTAAATGAATTATCGACAAACAAAAGTGTATTGAGTGATGTGTGTTTGGTGTTGTCGATAAAATTGTTTAGTGTCTTTGGACCCTCAAGATGGAATACGGTTGGAAAAGTATGGTGAAGATGGATTTATATCTTATCGTTAGGGCCTACAAACGTTTCATTTATGTTTTATTGAGGCTTTTAAGATGTTCTATTACATTCCTAAGTATCATAACATGGTCGTTAAAAGGTGAAAGTTTTTAATACCTTATAAGTAGGAAAGTTTCAAATGAAAAAATATGTGAAGTAAAGTTTTTTTTTTGGTATAGGAAATATAAACCTGTCATGACATACAAAACATTATGTAATATTGCCTTTTTTATATGTACGGTATAGTTTGCGAAGATAATCCATTGCTATATAATATTTACAACAAACCATCGGACAAATAAAATATATCTTAACTTTTACATCGATAATAAAACGTTACAAAAAAATTAATACAGATTCAGACGCTATACAGTTGTTTAAATATTGTAGCATAGTAGAGACGTCTCTACTCTGATCGAATAGGACACATTCATGGTACTGGTGGTTCAAGGTACTGCGACCATTAATTCACTCCTACTAATTCGGCTGTGAAGGAGTCGCCCTAACCACCTCACTGTGTAATTCAATAACTTAAGTGTTTCACCTGTTCCCGGTAGCATCGATATGCCTACCCAACTTCCAGCGGAACCTCCTATTTTAATTTTATTTATGGTCTATACCAATGTTACAAAGAGAAAGTGCATACTCTGTTCGTGTGATTCTGATAACCTCCGGAACCTCAGCAGCTAAGGGTACAATATTCCACAGAATGTACATCATGCATATAACTATACAAAAATTAGCTACAACCATAACGATATTTGTCAACTAAATCTTAGTTTGCATAAATTTGGATCTTAATTTTTTTGTTTAATCGAACAACTCCTGGTTACAAAAATTATAAATTAATAATATACACCGTGAAATAGTTAAAATAGTTGTTACATACCCACTGTTTTCATAATATCTACCCACTCAGATAATTGTTCAAATCGAACGAAGCCGCGACGGGTTGTTAGTTATTTATATAATAATTTATTTTAAATAGTTTGGCATCGATTGTTCCCGCTAACTATATGTAATATATATACTAATTCGTAAAAATAATTTACTTAACGACAGAATACTCAAGTCTACGGAGCACAAAATGTTTACGCGCGGAAACAGAAGCAAATTTAATTTAACTAAAGGACAACAGAAATTAACCAATTAAAATTTAACTTTATTTGCAAATACCTATAACCACAGCCGAATCCTTTACTTTATACATTTTTCATGTTTCCTCCCGACGCCTAAACCAGATTCGTGAATCATTGAATCTATTGGGCAAGCTGCGTCCGCGCTGTAGTTATTGAGTCGCCTTCGGACGGATAATACAATAAGATTATGTAGTATTACATACGAAATATTCTTGCATTTGTCATTCAAACAACTCATTGTACCTATAAGAGAATAACCTTCAAATTTCTTGAAACGTGGAAACACACATGTGAAAAGATTAACCTGGCGTTATGGCAGGAACTTTAAGGAAAAGATCAACTTTGAGAAACCTCCGCACAATATGTAATTAATATCATTACATAGAAACTTAAATCCGCGATATTCCTTATTTCAGAGCTAAATTAAAAATCTGAAGCATATTTTTATAAATAACCGATGCCCACAACTGCCATTTCACACAGGTGTATTGCTCGTTTGCCATTTCAATATCATTTAAGAAAACTTGAAATCGTTGTACCGAAACCCGAGAGTTTTACATTAGTTCTAAACTGCAAGTTAACATCAGCACCGTTACTAAGTAGCCCATTGAGCTGACGAATGTTTTCCGAATGTCATTTTCATTGCTCAACAAACTGCGAGACATATCTACACACTTAACACCGTTAGCTATTCGGGTTTTCGCACGCGTGTCGATGACGTGTGAATTATACAGTATCATTCAGTGCACTATTAACCTCGTCTGTCTTCGGTTTGCTGCGAGATTTTTTTTTTTTAAGTTATTAGCCGACAAACGCCATGGACATCAACGAGACCAAAGGTGTCAGTGATGCGTTGTTGCGTTGAAGGTAAGAAAGAAGGTACTAGTTCTCAAGCCCCAGCCGGAACACGATGATTCGTTTAACGGCTGACTCGAGCAGGAGGGTGGTAGCTAGTGAGGCAGGCTTCAAGGAAAAATAATAGTACCAGTAATAATATTAATGACTTAATAATAATATAATAATAATAATAATATAATCCTTACGCGAAGCCTTACCACCAAGCACGCTGATTTTGTGGCCTCTTACGATACCCTGTTCTGTCAGCATGGGGTTAGGGGGAGTACTCTCGGTCGCGATTAATACCCGCGACGAATCAATCATTACTCATTTTCATCAGGCGATCTGTAAATTTCGCTTTTACTAAATTTTTCCCATTTAACGGTCGATATTTTAATTAAATTGAAATAAAAATATGTATATATTGATTTAGTATCATCAAACATATTATTAAATTCTTAATAAAACTTTGTCACTTATTTTTATCCCTTTTCCGCGGAAGTGGACCTATGTCCCGAGATATAAAATATCGTAAATATTGATCAATAATATAAGTTATAAATATTTTAAGTTTCAACTGAATTACTTTGGTGATTTCTTCGTGATATCATAACGAACATGCAGTCATCCTTTATATCCTATATCCTCTATATCAAACATTTTGTGTCTCAATTGGATAACTTTTGATATTTTTTTTTATTAGTCTTAATTTATTTTAGACAACTATTACAAAAATAGTATTATTTAAGAAAAATGTAATTGAAAAAGTTACTTAACCGGAGCAAAATTGTCGAACAGAAATAAAAAAAATTAAATCGAAGAAAAAATTTCATCTGTAGTAGAGTATGTATCAGACATCCCTCACGCTGACTTAGAGAAACCCTAATGTAAAAAGACGCATACTATCATACTCATTGTGATATTGACATACATTTATACAACTAAACCACCACAAACAACCAAGTCTCGAGGACCAACAACAGCCGAAAGTCGAAAGCAGATTACTTCGCTCTACACAGTTACTAGGAACTAAGCTATGTCACCAAAACTAGGTACCAAAGGGTTCAGAATGCGTTTAACTTGACGACCCCATAGCCCAGTTGGTAGTGACCCTACCTGCCGAGCGAAGGATCTCAGGTTCGATTCCCGGCCGGGACAGACATTTATGTGACAGATAAATGTTTGTTCTCGGGTCATGGATGTTTGTGATGTAATATTCGTGTATGTCCATGCCACCCGCGACACAGGGTATCCTAGTGCGGGGGTGTGAATGTGTAAACGTTTATTTATTTATTATTATTATTTACCTTTCAAACAATTGGTTCCTTGACTCAAGTAAAGATTTAGGTGAATTAATCTCACTAGAACACGTGAACCAAATCTCGGCTAAAGCGAGAAACAGATAACTATCTGAAACGCCTCCGTAAGATGTATTAGGTATGATCATAAATTAGTTGCGTAAATAAACGAACATTGAAACTTACTTAACTCACTCTGCATTCGAAACGGTTTGTTGGTCAATTTCAAGCTCAATCCCCACCGTCGCCGAATCGTAGCGAAATTCAAAAAATTCCACGTAGCATATTGACCTCTATGCGTACGACATAGGATACAAATAATAACAAATAAAAAACTCGCACTCTGATCGCTGCTGACCGCTTGCATTCGTACGAATTCAAACGCCTTTATGTTATCTTGGAAGTATTTTATGCTTTATTGTGCGGAAAAAATTCAATGTTACTATATTTAGTGATGGACTAGCAAATGCCCTCACTTCGATACTGAAATTGCCTTTGGCTTACAAAAACAACCTGCATTGTTGTAGGACTGGGTTTTTCTCGTTCTGTTAATTAGAAGTACATGTATTAATTTGTAACTTTCTTATTTATGGACGATTGCAATGAAACGAAGATTTATTATTAAGTGATGCTTCCTGCGATACATCATCAGTGGAAACCATAATGAAATCGGTCAAGTCTTTTCTAAGATTAGCGCGAACAAACGCACAAACACACGAAAGGCCCCTGATAATAGTTTTTCTCATAAATATGTATATCCTTCAGAAAACTATCAGAATTTTACTATAGGTATAGATTGTCGCATCGCTTCGTTCTGTCACCATGTAATGGAGATTGGGCCTCAGTGTGATAAGAGCTGTGTATTGTTATCTCTATCCAAAACCTAGTCGGTTAAACGTCTATCTCGAGCACGAATGACCCGAGTTCGAATGAAATTCAAATGCAAAATCGTTTATGTATATTGTAAATACAATTATTCGTGACGATATTTTGTTCCACTGCCATCTCAGAAAGGGGAATTAACACAGAGGAGAAGAAATCAGCGCATAACAATAACAAAGTATTTTTAACCACCGCGGAACCGATTGCGGCGTCAATTACTAACGTATTTTATCTCCAATGTATACATATAATAAAATTCTAACTGATCGCTTTCTGTACACGAACGATATACGAGAAATAATATTATTAGGGGCCTTTATTAACGCAATCGAACACAAAACAATTTGTCTGTGCGTTAGTTCCGCTAATCTCAGAAACGGCCTAACCGATTTTGTTTTGGTTTTCACTAATATATTGCTGTAAGCATCATTTAATATTTAAAGTTTATTTCATTGCAATCCATCCATAAATAAAAAAGGTATAAATTAATTTAGAGTAATGGAGGTACTATTTCTTAGCGTAAGGCGTAGTTTTTCCGAAGCAAAGCGAGGGCAGTTTGCTAGTGTTATCATATTATCCTATACTTATAAAGCTGTGCTTTCTAGAGTCGCTTGAAAGTTCCATTATGTAAGCCGCGTATCAATTTTGGACTTCAGTATAAATTTTAAACGTACCTTAAACTTTTAACGTATTGGAAATGAATTATCACTTGATTTAAAGAAGGAAAACATCATGAAGAAGTGTGCACAGCTGAGTGTTGTGTGTGAACGTAAAATCTGTCAATTGGCACGTGATCACCTTGACGGATTTAATCCTTTCAATGTGAGAACCGAAGCCCAACAGTGTTAAAATTATGGCCTGTAACGAAGCTGTACACTTGGTGTAGAGAATGCTGTAACCATGCAATTTAACTGTTATTCTATAGTGGAAACCAAAAGAGAACCTTTTTATATCGATTTAAAGGATGTTGGAGTCATCAACACTCAATATGAGGCACATATTAGTCCTCAGGACTAGTGATCAATGTATGTCGAAATTCGAGATACTAGACAAACGCTCTGTTTATATATAAATATTTAATAATTACTACTGCGGCCAATGCGAAGTTAGCGAATTAAATTACAAAGTACTTGTTAAATATTCGTAATATATACCATGAGTAGTATCTCTGTTAATATTCTTGTTACATTTGCACATACAAAATATCTCGAAATAGATCCAATAGATGGCGCTGTTGCCTAGTGAATAATAAACTCTAAACCGATACTTATGAAAATTGAATATATTATAAAATAACATGAGCCACGCCAGCCAGTGCATAAACAATATACAGGAGTTCAATCTGGTAAAATGTTTATGTTGATTGATTTTATTTTATTACAAGGAAAGTTTTATTTTTTAAATGAATCAATTTGCAACATAATCATTTTTAAATTAGGGTCGTCGCCAAACGTACAGGGTAATTAGGCCTTTAAGTTCAGCGCCACGAGCAAAAGAAATGTCGTCAGAAAATACATCCTGTTTGATAATCGAGACACACAGCACGGTTATTTTACGAATCTTGAATATTTCCAAGGTGCAGAGGGATTCTGTGAGTAAAATCCCACATCGATCACCCCACACAATGCAATCGGAGACGTGATCGCTTCCTCAAAAAATTTAATCGCAAAACAAATTCGTTCAATTCTGAATCAACCTTGCGCGAGATAGGCTTGCGAACTATAAATATGTCCCTGTAGAAATTGAAGGAGTTCGTAGGTTTTCGATTATACTTTATTGTAATCTATGGGTGTGGATCATTCACGTATTGTTTTTCAATATTTAAATTTCGGTGTTTTCAGAAATAAGGGGGCCTTGCAATTTGTGTGTGTCTTTAAGCAGTAAAATTTTAATTCCCACAAAACACTCCCCACAAATTCCCATAGTAAACTTGGCAATAGTTTCATAATTACTTTGTTTTCAATCCCTCATAATCATCATTACAACACATATCGTCCCACTGCTGTGTTCGAATCTCCTCACAAAATGGAAAGGTTAAGGCTATAGTCTGCCACGATAGCCGAGTCCATGTTATGGAGACTCTCAGGTATACAGGTTTCTTCACGATGTTTTATTTTATCGATGCAAGTAAAAATTCTTTTGTAATACGCAGACAATTTAAAAAAATTGTGAGTGTACTGAACCCACGAGTCTCCCGTGTGAACGACCTACGTTAGAACTACTGCGGTACCACTGCATAGTAATATATCAACTTTTAAAGTAATTTATTACATTCAAAATAAAACGCCATATTTGGAATTAATTTATTTACATTATTGGTTTCGTTCGCAATTGGGTTAAACTTGAAATTATCAGTATTAATATTAATAATAAAACCAATAATATGCTGAGATACTGTGGGTTAGCTTTGTCGTCAATATAGAGGTCAAATTTTTTTGAGAAAATATCTCTATAGGTCCGGCTGTCTTTCTGTGCACGTATCGCTTAATGCCACGATAATGCTTATGTGCCAGGCATAATATGTGTATTGTATATATTGCAATGTGTATTAAACATCATAGTCTAGGACATTTTTCATCCCGAGAAGTAGATCTGGGCCTACTGGAAGAAAATTTTCTATTCTACTAAGAACATTGTAAACAAAATTCAAACTGCTATTCTTGCATCGTCATAAAATCCCTAAAACAATAAAATAAACCAAATATTAAATTTCATTAATACGTGACAAAAATGAATATTAACAGAATTTCGGAAGCTAAACATCTTATGTTACGTTCTAAACTTCATGTTTTTCTGACCAGTAAATTTAAGAAAGGATTTAGCAGACGGACAAATAAATACGAAACTGAATAAAGATTCGGTTTTGCCTTTAGACGTACGAAACCTTAAAAACAATAAACGTATAGGTAATTAATTGAGACCTTACGAGAGGCCAATTAAACGAGAGCTTCTCGCGTGCGAATACGCATTAACCACCGACGTCGTAACGTACAAACGGACGGAGATTGTTTTTGCGCTAATTTAATTTGTTACTGGAATGTTTATCTGCGGAATCGGTTTTACATTTTGTTTTGTTCCCCGCTTCGTTTCGCTTTAGACATTCGAAGAGTTTGATGGAATAGTGCTAGAGTACAGAAGTTCCAAAAAATTATTGTCTTTTTTACTTCCATTATTTTCTAGTTAAAGACTACAATAAATTAGGTGATATTTTGCGGAAACCTTTGAATGACACTCACTTGGGGAAGTTAGGGTCGTGCGGGAGATTTTTTTTTAAATTCGAATTCAAAGCCATTAAATCATTTAGGTATTCTGTAAATACACTTTTGCACGTCATTTTTGCATCTACTACATTTTCGAAAAGTTGTTTTAAAATTGAGGAGAAGAAACAGCGAAAGAAACTCCTCAACACATCTTTCAAAACACATGGCAATTGCAAAGTAATTTTAACCCTGTGTGGAACTGGTTTCGACGCTATTATATTCAGGCGTCCTTGGTATTAATATATTTATATATACCATAACATCCTTTGCCTATAAGCTGTGCTTTAATGCGTCGATTAAAAGTTCCAATGGGCAACTCACGTATCGACTTTGGAACCTTACTGTAAAAACGAACTCCAAGCCCCATAAAAGAACACTGAAACAGCTGAAGGCGATATAAAAGTAGTAATAGTTTATATATATCATTTTTTTTAAATACCGTCTTTGTAGAGCCCACAGTTTCTTAATCAAATTATGGGTGAAAAATATGGACAAATCGACGAACAGTCATGTTGAAATTATAAGGGTACCGTTTATACTATTTATCTACCGCACGCATATCCTCGTGTTGGTGTCGTTTGGACAATACTGTTTTTGAAACGAAATCGGGAATAATTAATCGGGCCCCCTATTTTGTTATAAAACAAAATACATTTCATTTATTTCCTCTAGCACACGCCGCTGTTTCTATTGTATCCTCTGTGACGAATTATCAATTGACCCATTCTTTATTGTTACATCGCACCAAACCGACATAAATGACGACCTTTTTTGGATTTTAAAGTGTCACTCGACCCGGTAGATAATAAAAAAAATCATAAATGGGAAATTTTCTTTACAGCGTTGTAATGACAGTCCGTGACCCGAGTGAGTCATGAACATGCTCTTAAGAAAAATCCACAGATAAGCAAATATCGATAACTTAGATTCGATCGAATGAACTTCTCAAAACTTATAAAATCCTGGTGGTCTCTATTAAAATGAACTCATCGTGTGTTACATTCGTTGCATCGTGAATAATATTCTCTCGGATATTATAATAAAAGACGTCTTAGAAAGTTTGAGTACAGTTAAAACAATGTACTTCACTATATGACTTAACTTGACATCACTAGAATATTCTACACTAGTCTTTAGTATCGAGTATATAGTCAATACTATCTACTATTTAAAATAAAATAAAACCTCGCTTACTAATATAATCACGAGGATTCTGTGTGTTGTGATCAAATGGATCAATGAGAAATCACATTCAGCCACGGACGAGAAGAAATATTTAACATACATAATTATACGGCCTGGGTTCGATTCCCGTACGCAAAATACCTCGCTCGCTCCTTTTAATAATGGTTTCATTAAAACACTTATTTTCCCCTAGCTGTCCCCGGATCTCTTTTCACAGTGAGGGGGATTATGACCATAGTCCACCACGGTGGCCAAGTGCTGGTTGGCGGACTTCAAACACCTTTGAGTTCAACACGGAGAACTCAGGTGTGCAAGTTTCCTCACAATGTTCTCCTTCACCGAAGCAAACGATAATTAATTTATAAAACGCGCACATAATTAAAAAAAAAAAACAACTTCCGCCTTGAACACATGAATCTCCCGTGTGGGAGACCAAGGTTTTAACTACTAGGCTATCATCGCTTAACAATAGTTCATCGTATATTAAGTCAAGTTACGGTACACGGGCACGAGTCGTCGTGTTACCTAATTAAACCGAATGTTTGTTTATTCCACTCGTTATTGTTTCAACGCTCCAAGATCCGCCTCTCGACCGAAATCACGGGTCATTGTCTTCCGTCTGAAGATACTTGTAATTCTCATCTACAACTATTCTAGATTTACCAGGCTTGCGGGACTTCAGTTTATTTAATGAATGGATTAATCGTTGCCTTAGCTTGAGAGATTGACATATTTGGTATAACTGTTTGCGTGTATTTTTCTTTTATGTATTGAGGCATAAAAATATAATTTAAAATAGCATAAATATTTTAAAAATTTGGGAAATGGATGACTATGGCAGTTAATGATTCTAATATTTTTTTTATATTTAAATAGCGATTACAAAATTGGTTGTAGAGAAAATTAAAATAGGGAAAAATGCATGTAATATGTGTCAAACCTACATATTTTTTCTTTATAAAATTGCTGTTTGCAATGTAAATCATAGTTTTTGTAATAACTATAACTAACTAAAGTTAAATTTTAAACGTTGATAGTGGCCTTGTCTGCCGGGCGAGGGGTCCCGATTCAATTTCCGGCTCAGATATTTATGTGACATAACCTAAGTTGTATAAAAAATTTGCAAACGTGACCAATTTTGTCAACAAATGTTTATACAAACACGTAGATATAAAATCTTTATTTCATCTTCGCAACAAGTCCGGTCACAGCCATTCATTCCAGATTTTACATCGCACAGTAACATTCAATCCTTAACGCTATCACAGTGTGTGCTAAGTTATTTGAATTGCAAATGTGACATGAATCATGCCCGACAGTCGCACAATGTTACTTGTTACAACTAATTTATGAGCTTGCGTCTATCCTGACCATTACATTCTGATCTAAGCTTAGGCATGAGTCTCTTGTCTTACCGTAGACTTACAGGTACTTTATAGCGTCCGTAGCTTTATACTATCTCAGTAACTTTGTTACTAGCCACAAGGTATTTAATACCAAACCAGGTTTTGGATATAAGGCATTAACTACTGCTGAAATAGCGGCAGTGGCTATAACACGGATGTTCCGAAAATGTAAACGTTTGATGCCTCCTAAAGCATGGAGCATTCTCATACTTCTGAAATTTGGGAGCTGTAATGGCGTTGGAAGATCTCTAACAATAATTATTAAGTAACGATAGCAGATAGATAGAGATTTGACCTGTTATACGAGGAACGCAAGAGTTACTAGTGGGCTACCACACAATTCTCAATCTCACCATTGTATTACCCGACTAACACTACCGATTAACATCTGTCGTGAGATCAAAAATTTACAATCAAGCCATCTTTAGCACGCTGAAATGGTATTCTGTGACGCTCAGTTAAACATAATTTTCTTTAATCTTAACTAAAACTTGAATGTTGATGGGTGCCTGCTAGAAGTAACAATACTGGATCAATTCCATGCGGATTTTACATGAAACCATCCGCACCGCTTGGTATCGTTAGTTAGCAATCATGAAGCCCTGTCGAAGGCCTTCGGAGAGCAAAGGAACTTTCGCCACTTGGGTTGGCCGTCACCGCGCACGCACGAAATTGCTAATTTGTTGAAGCTACGTGAATGATAAAGTCTTTCATCGTTTATCCACTCATCGTGAGACTAGTGCCCTGTCCGCTCGATTTACAGTTTACATTAAAATGCTCATCTAGCATTTGATGTGAGAAGATGTTTACTATCAGCGATAGCTTGCTTAATTTTTCCCAGCTATGAGGTGTCAGGAAGTAATCTGCGAACTATTAAGACTAGTGGCCAGTCATGTTACATTTTTTATCGCTTGCCTTAAACTGAACTTATATTAGTCATAGATTACAGAACTATTACTTAATTGCAATATAAAAGATGATAGGTTATTCTTGTATTTGCTGGTCATGTAACGTGTTTCTTTAACATATGTTTCAGCTAATATTTGAACCAGACATGTAAAGTTATATTTTGTTCTCAGAGAAAGCAATACATCTGTGTGCATCGTATAAATTAAAATGTCTGTCTGTCTGGCTAAACGCGAAAATTTCAAAAATTACTCCATGGATTTGTATAATGTTTCTAACATTACATGTGATCCATGTGAAAAGTATAGGTTTATGGTGTATAGATAAATAAAAAAATCTGTGAAACGCCTGATAAAATCGAGTTACAATTGTTTTTGCTGCGATTAATAGAAGTGAACGTTATAATCATATTATCCGATGGGAATCAAGGGCGAGTAAGTGGTAAATATTAAAAAAAAAATCTGACGTTAAAAAATACAATAAAAATGTCAATTAACGGATTCATTTGTTTCTCTATGAATCATAATAAATATAACATTATTCCGAACTTTGCGTTTTAAAGTGAGATTTTTTTCTAATCTAATTAAATTTTATTGTTAGTTTATAAGCAGTATAAAAAGAAAAAAGTTTACCCAAAAACAAATGTTACTTAACCGTTCAAAATAAAAGTCGGGTATCCTCATAAAGTTGACATCAATGTAACCTGCTTCTTGAGATAGCCATAAATTCAGCGTGAGGCTTGTTATTTGGTAACAATCGAGATATTGTCCTGCACAATCCGTGTAGGCTGATCGGGGCTCAGACAAGCCATAAATACTTTTAAGGTGTCTTATATAACCGCTGGATATGGACATAATGTGTTGAATAATCTAATTTGTTAACATTGTAATAAATAAAAAACTTTACAAACACCTCCACAAATGCCTTTTTGCCTTTTCTTCTCATAGCAAAAAGCTTCCCTAAGGCATTAAGTCCGTCCATTATATCTCTTTTGTTAAGGTTTTACAATAAAGATTAAATAAAATAAATAGTAAGTGATAAGAATTAATGCTCTGTTTTAGTTTTTATAGTATACTTTTTATAAAAAACCGAGCGCTTTTAGTATCATTCGCCTGTTTATCTGATTGCCTGTAAATCTGCAAACGTTGATTGCCTCTTGTCTGTAGTTATAAAACGCATCAATTTATTATCGCAATCAGTGTGCCTTAGTATTTTTTGGCGTCACACAATAGCATTTACCGAATAAATACACCGATATCACACAATGGCCGACACACTTTCGCTAGCTGATTGACTCCATTATTGAGGACGAATTCGCGAGATGAGTGTGAGGCTGTCCGCTAAATGCACATTTACCATTGTAAAAGTCTTTCATTGACGTGCATCATCAACATACTTTTATATATATTATTTTTAAGTAAAAAATCAGCCACAGGCAGAGAACAGTAAAAAGTAACAGTAGTATAAAAGTAATCTCAACTCGATATGAACTTTATGGCTGAAATATTTTTAAGTAATTCAGTTGCAATGCTCGGCGACCCAGTATAGCTGGGTCATTGTTTCCTCCTCGGTGACACCCCTGTTGTTAAGTATTCGCATGAACGGAAGCAATTAGATATTATTGAGCCACCCATATTAATAGTTACCCATAAGAATATGAGAGCTCTATACGCACTTACTTCACTTTATAAAATTCTACACGAAATTTTCAAGCTAGTTTTGTAACGTAATTAAGTATAATTTTACACAGACGAAACCAGTTAATCAAATAATATATTATCATCTTAAAATAGCACATTTCGTTACTTTTACGATCGCATTATGATTCTAATCGGTTTTGCTACTGCAATATCTTCTTCATGACTTTTCTCACCATTCTGTAACGATAAGATAAAAATGATGCATTGTCTTTTTACGAATAGTTTTTAAAGCATGTTGCAAGAATTTGTTAATTATTTTTATTGCTATAAAACAGATAAGCTTATTGTCTACCTGTCATCTAGCATGTGGACATTTGTATATAACAGTTGGTCCCGAGTGTATTACTTATTTAATACTCGTGGTCGTGCCTACCCTTACCAACATGTACCCATGCTAGTAGCAGTTCTGTTAAAAGCAGTTGCACGGTATAACACCTTCGTTAGTACCGCTAGTCTTAATCCACTTCTGAAAGCAAATTAGTCCAAGAAGAGAGAGTCCAAAAGTAATTAAATTAGTAATGGTGGTGGTCCCACCACAAATAAACCGAACAAAGATCCTACCAGCTATCGAGTAATATAACAAAGCCTTAAACCATTTTAATAGTAGTGTTAATGTTACCAAGAGAACAAAAATGTGAGCAATCTCCAATAAAAGAGCTATTTGTAATGACTATATTTTACAACGTTAACACGTCATTTATTTTATAACAATCACAGAACTAATTTAAAAGCCTCAATAAAACAGAATTGCTGATTGAACTACGCCTTATTTTCTTATTTTTTCCTTCAATGGAATTTATTTAGCCGCAGGCTAGGCTGGACGCTAACTGGAAGATGTTAAAAACATGAACGCGAGTAATCATCATTAGTCAGGCAGTAACAATGTAATGGCCAGGACTGTAAGGAAAGTGAAACGTGGTAGATCAAAGGAAATCAGTACCCTCAAACGACTGCCCGCAATAATAGTGACTTCACCTGAAAATAGAATCGCCATGAAGATTAAACCCAACGACGAAACAGAAATGAATTCCAGCGACACGTCCAACGAAGCCACAAGTTCAAATACTAACAGGACAAAAATGGAAAATTTTAATGTTAACCAACTTATAGCGGAGCTCTCTGAGAACTCAAAGGCTTCTAAAACCGAAATAGAGAACATTCAAAGGAAACTACTCCATCAAGCGAATGAGATACTAAAAGTAAATGCATTCGCCAATCATCATCCGAACCCGGAACCGAGAATAATCGGAACCACTCAAAAGTACATTAATAATAATGGCCCTGTGTATGGTAAGATACCAATCGTAGCACCCAGAAATGGTATTCAAAACGGACCCAACGGAAACTTACGTAGCCAACAAAATGGAACGGTTACAGATAATTCAGAGGCTCAATTAGTCCCTGAAAAACTGCAACACGTATTCAAAGATAACGGTGGCGCTATGATAACTATCGAGCGAGAAAATATGCAAAGGGTCAGTATGATGGCGGACGCGGGAAGAGGTTTTTTCTACGAAACGGGTTCTGTGAGTCGAGCGCCCGCCAGTACGCGCTCCGCACCGAACAGAGGTGAATGTCTTTTGATATTACAAACGTGAAGTCATTCGGTGTTCATGTTAAAAATCTTTGTTTGTTTTGAGTTCCGAGAGTTTAGTTAGTTCCTTTATATTTAAGTATCGTATCGTGTGAGTGAATGAGCACCCGATATTGTGTTTGCAACCGTTAGACGAGTCGGTTCACGTCGGATGGTCCGGTATGTGTCCTTGCCTCTTTCTTGTACTTAACATGTCTATAACAGATAATTTCGTGCGCTTTATAAACATACATTTCAGACGTTATGCTATTTAAAAAGCATTTATTTATCTTATATCTCATTACCTACCTAAATTAAAAAATGAAAAGAATTCGACAATGACATATGTATAAGTAAATATAATTTTTTATTCACCTTTAGCTACCACCCACAAAAATCACAACTGAAAACCAGCAGTGCGATGAATACTTTAGAAGCTCAAGAAAAATATGTAATAATCTTTATGTCACACGAGATATTGTTATTTGTTTAACAGTGTCTGGTTATTTTTTGTAATATTTACAAATTTTCATGTTTTTGCTGTACACTTAGTGTTCGTTGATGAGTATATCTTCTTGCTTTTTCCTTAAAATCTATGATCATGAACTAATATCACTTAGGCCTCATCCGTTGCGACGATCACGTGCGGATTAAAAAACTTAGCACGCCTTTCGTAATATTGTGAAGATCTTTTAACTATGCATATTTCTGCTTATTATATTCATTTTTCTAAAGCAGGTAGCAAACTAATGTCATAAATGAAATACATCACAAATCTGCGTACTGAATTCGAATCTGGAGCACTGAATATGTTTAATCATATAATATGATTTATTTATAGCCAATTTGAAGCGCCAGAAAGACTATAGAACTCAAAGAATAACCTCTAAGCTTAAAACATAATACGTTAAATTTTCTATATTACTCAATATTGATCCTTTTTTCTTGCATATATTTATTTCTTAACACTATTTTTGCATTTATTAGAAGCATAAAATAAACCCATAATTTATGGCATAACAATCCCGTACAAAACCCAAGAAGGATCAACCTTCAGATATATTTTAATACCGGATTAATTTAATGATGTAAGTAGTTCTTATGCGAAGTTATTTTGAATAGCTTAATTTTGTAAAATGTTTCGTTGTATGCGTCAGAAAAAATGCCGCTAACATTTTGTTACCTCAAACACTTTACATCAAAAAAAAAAAAATAGGTATCTATCTGTGATACATATACCTACTCTGTTTCTACTCTATTATGTGTATTTAATGAAAACAGAACACAGTTCACTTACCATGCCATTTACACCATATCTTAACTACAAACGATCTTTACTCTCTTGATGTTATTTACGCGTGATACTATCCACACACGATGTTAACTAAGATATGCAGTCAACCTTCCGTCACGTTAACTTCACTACCTTGTTAAAGATAAGGTTAAATGCATCTTACGTTGACTGCACCTCACGTTATGCAGCAAATGACCAAACCACAAATACAGTAAAACGGTTACAAACACACCCATAACCACAACAACACCATTAACTCATGAGAAACGAAATGGTGCTTCGCCACATAGTTTTATGAGAGTGTCATCCAGTAACCCGCTGAAATTACGTTCCTGACCTGTTATAAACATAGGACACTATAAAACTACCATTTTCTTTTCCTAAAAGTTCATATTACGCCTTAGTTAATACGCATAGTAGCCTAGTTGTAAGCCTAGGAATAAATAAATAAATAAAAATAACTTTCCGATCAGCGGTTACCAATAAAAACGCTATAAGCTTTTCGGCTAGTGTAACTAATTGACGATTAATATATGAACATATTAAGCTAATGTTAATATATTTTGCAATAAACCGCGACAAATGACAGTATGGTAACTGCATTGTATTTGTACTAATAATTTTATAAAGAGGAAAGCTTGGTATTTGCATTAAAATGCTGCATTATCCCCGAGTACCATAGGCTATATTTATTACTATAAAAAATAAAGGATCCTCGCTAAAAGTTCAGTAACGAGAACCAAGGTGTAAAAAAATTTGCTTAAAAATTTATTTCATCGCATACGCTGCGGAAACTATTGATAAAGTACACCCGTGCGAAGACGAGGCAGGCAGCTAGTATTAAATAATTTAAAACCTTGATGGGCATCCATCGCACAAATGAGCTCCGGAGATCACGCACCGGTCTTGAGCATTGATGCATTGATGTATCGTCTCATCTTCGGAACAAATAACAATATAGAAGTTACTACGAGATTCTGTGCAGTAACACCCAAATATTCAAGTTATTATAAGTTAATGTGCACGGACTCCTCCTGAGGCAATAAATTAACATTGATAAATAAGAGCTAAAAGCTTTCAATCTGGCCACTCGCGGTTGGATTTGACTTTTGACAGAATAATTCGACAACCGAATACATATTTTTCTGTACAAAATTGACATTTAGTATACTTGAGATAGCATGTTGCAACTTCCCATTTACTAGACACTTAATGTTCTATGTATTCTGTATAGCAAAAATACAGAAAAATACTAATATTATTCTATATCTAAATAATAACAGAAATGTTAGAAATTGAAGGAAAGCAAAAAAAAATATTTCGCCATAAAGACTTAGGCTATTTAATCAATGTACAATACAAGACATTACGAAATAGGACTGCACTCAATAGGCTGAGGTATGGAACGATAAAAACCTGGTTTTCAGCGCGATCCCTTTATCTTTGCGCAGTCCAATAAATAATGTGAACGCGTACAATTGAGTTGTTTGTACACCAAGCAATACCTACTACCAACCAGCCGTCATCAGACTACTGTCCAGGCATTTGAACCGGTATATTGTAATCGTTATTTATTGCTAAAACCAAATTTGAATACATAAATTATCGCTTTGTGACATATTTTAATTCGAATTGTGTGTTTATTCAAATTTCTTACACTTACAGTGGATTTATGTAACATTTTTATTTCGTGAACGTCTGAATGTTATTTTAGACAAGACTATGTATAAATTCATTAAAAATTCACAGGTCATTATGGTAATGATTATGTTGACTTAGTAGTTTAACTGATATTATAATAAAATGTTGTTTTATAACTTGATAATATTTTCTATTATGATCGCCCTGTTTACTATCTGACTCCAAGAACTCAGTTTAATAATACTGAAATTATTTTTACCAACATCTCGTAAGGACAACCTGTATTAGAAACCAAAATAAAACTCACAATTCGCACACATATATAAATATAAGTACACTTGTACATACACTTTACATGCGCACGGGTTATTAGAGGGGTTACTCGACTGAAATATTTTAAGTAGGGATGTTATAGATATGACATTTCGGATCTGGATATAGATACGGATATATGAATAATATTTTACCGGTCTCAGTTACGGTTATGGATATGAAATTATTTCGGATTATCCGATTGTTTCACATAATTTCGGTTAAAGATATTAGATGATTTAGGACTTGTAAAAGAAATATAATGTAAAAGATAACTAGGTAACCGTTTGATTTTTTCTATAGGTATTATAATAATAGAAAAAAATAAATAAAGAAAAAAATTATTACTAGAGACCGTCTAAAAATGATTTCGACGCGGCTGGTGTATCGGCTCGGCCGGCGAAAACCTGTCTATTGTGTTTCATTTAGACTCTACCCCTATCCGAAATTATTTCCAATACCCGATAATTTCAGTTACAAGATACGGAGCTCCATAACATTCCATCCATCATCTGTTATAAAGTACTGGTCAAATGATTACGGTAATGCTCGTTAGCATGACTTGTAGAGCCTTGATACCAATATACCCAATTACCCATTGATACCCAATTAATTTAAATAGAGTAGAAGATAGACGCATGGGCTACGCGGGCTTCTTATTCCCGGTTTAACGGGAAGAATGCTCTGCCCTCGGAGCAACAAGGTAGAATGTGACCGCGAGCCTACCCCATGACGTACGTTTTCATTTATTTTCATTCCCAGTAGTGTAGAATATTCAAGTTAGACACAAGCTTCAATACAATTACTTACGAAGTATGTTTCAGTAGATACATTCTATAAATAATTGAGAATGTCTAGCTTTATTTCAATCGCAAGAAGCCGCCGTACACTAGTCATTATAGATTTAAAACAAAACAGATGCCTTCTTCAAATTGTACCCGTATGACATAAAGAAAAAAAGGTTTAAAACATCTGCTGATCGGCAGCACATCACATCACTCCAAAAGTAACTTAATAGCTAACACCTTAGAGCCGACTTCTGTTTATTATATTTGTATAAGGGGCTGTGCTTCTTACATCATTCCGTTAAGTAATTTACAACTTTATGGTTTTATGATTTCAGTTTAAAGTTGGTCGGAGTCCGTGGCGGAAACACTTTCCCAGGTAAACCTACGGCCATGGGACCTGTTCGTATTAAAGAATTATAGTTTCTGGGGAAGATTATAGAACTATTAAAGATTATATCAGTTAGATATTCACTATTAAATTTCTTGTGTGTCAATAATTCATATTAGATAAACACAAGCTAATGATCGATGATGATATGTAACACACATAAATTTTACAATTCATTTGGATTTTACATCAGAGTACTGAATAAAAATTCGGAATAAAAGTCGGACCAATTCATAGGTCGTATTTTCATAGTTTCATTCTTATAATATAGATAAGAATGTCGAATAAGTTTGAAACTTATCGGGTGCACTCGAATATAATCAGTGAGTGCAGCATTTCAATTCCATTCAATATTCATCATTCGTAATGTCGTCTTTAACATATAGAGACAAGCCTCATCTCTCGACATTATTCCTCGTGGACCTGCCTTTGAACATCGGTGAGGTTACGCGGCACCCAATGCAGTCACCCTTCTCAGTTGATGTAAAATTTATTGAACGCTTTCTGATTCATCTACAATTTGCGCTGAAGCTTTCCATATGTAATTTATCGATTTATTTGGATTGTTTTTAAAAACATTTTCTTTTTTAGCAGTCGTCAAAGGGCGACTTTTTTCTTTATACACACACCGGCAGAATTAGCGGAACATAAAAAAAGGGATATTGTGAAATAGTTAATTTTATTTTTAAACAAATAATAATTAAACACGAAACACGAATTAAATTTACATCTTTTCACATTAATTTGCAACACCATACATGAAGTTTAATGAAAAAAAAAAACAAATGAAACAAAATGCATTTTTCTTCGATATCGTAATGACAGAGAAACATTTAAAAAATTTAAATTTTCTGACGGTTCACAATTAATTAAATGCATGTTTAGTAACGAGTGTTTCCCCCCCGTGCACTGACCAAGGTTTCCATCCGTCTGGGCATGCTGCGGATGATGCTGTCGATGATTTCTTGGGGCAATCTCTGCCATTCTTCAAGTAATGCGTTTCGCAACTCGTCCAGATTGTTGGGAGGTGGCATTCTTGATTTGACACTCCTCTCTAGCAAGTCCCAAACATGTTCGATTGGATTCATATCCGGGGACCGTGCTGGCCACTCCATCACCGTTTCACCAACATGGTTTAGGTATGCCTGTACTATGCGAGCACTGTGAGCCCGAGCATTATCCTGCATTAAAATGAATTCGTTGCCAATAAAGGGGGCAAATGGCACAACATGTTCTTCTAAAATCTCCCTGATATACAGATCAGCAGTCAGATTCCCGCCATCGAAAACCATCAACTCTGTGCGAGCTCCTAAACATATCCCTCCCCAGACCATAATTGAGCCGCCGCCATATGCCACTGAATTTTCAAAATTCGACTAGATATAACGCTTGCCTTTGCGTCTCCATACTCGCTGCCTTCCTTCAATCTGATTGAACAGAATTCTGCATTCATCAGTAAAGAGAACCTGTCCCCACTCGTCGAAGTTCCAATGACGATGTTCACGAGCAAAGTATAGTCAGTTTGTGCGGTGGTGTCTCTCAGGTTTTGGTGCTTTGGCGGGCACAAATGAGTCTATACCGACTTCTTCGAATCTTCTGCGAACTGTCCGCTCACTCGCTCTTACTCCTCGAACCTCCTCCAATACATTTCGGGCCTGCACCGCCGTCAGTTTCGTGTTCCGATGAACTTGAAGTTGTAGAACCATGTTGATGTAATGGTGATGGAATGGCCAGCACGGTCCCCGGATATGAATCCAATCGAACATGTTTGGGATTTGCTAAAGAGGAGTGTCAAATTAAGAATGCCACCTCCCAACAATCTGGACGAGTTGCGAAACGCATTACTTGAAGAATGGCAGAGATTGCCCCAAGAAATCATTGACAGCATCATCCGCAGCATGCCCAGACGGATGGAAACCTTAGTCAGTGCACGGGGAGGAAACACTCGTTACTAAACATGCATTTAATTAATTGTGAACCGTCAGAAAATTTTAAATTTTCAAATGTTTCTGTATCATTACGATATCGAAGAAAAATGCATTTTGTTTAATTTGTTTTTTTTTTCATTAAACTTCATGTATGGTATTGCAAATTAATGTGAAAACATGTCAATTTAATTCATGTTTCGTGTTTAATTATTATTTGTTTAAAAATAAAATTAACTATTTGACAATATCCCTTTTTTTATGTTCCGCCAATTCTGCCAGTGTTTTTATCGTAAAGTCATCCAGTCAGTAGCGTAATAATAGATACATTATGCTAGTGGCATTCCCTACTTAACGAAGTATTTTATCTATTAATGCTTTTTGAAGTTTTAGATTACATTTGAAATTATAAAAAATCATCACGCGAAAATGTTTCCAGAGCAAATCCAGTTTTCAACATTGTTCATTATTATTTGTAAAATGTGGAGAAATTGAAACGTATAATTTTAATGTTAAATTATTACTTTTTGCAAATAAAGATCTTGTCAGTGTATTGTACATAAAACTGTTTTTATGAAAAACTTGCTACATGGCCCGGTATAGTACTTATCACAAAACAAAGTGAGAAATAATTGATACTAAATGACATATCAAATGATAGAGCTCGTTATGAAGGAAACAATTACCTTTTCTTTATAAATATCCAACTGAACCCAAATATCCAAAACGAATATTCGACTCTTGTGTCAATTTCATACTCTGCAATCTTGGCAATCGTCACAATCGACCTTCCCTACAACAAACATAAATCTAATATTAACAACAACATTTCGCTGTAACTATCAATCATCAAGATACGGGGTAGGTTCTGGATACAGATAAGAAATCGTAAGTAAGTTGTGACGCATTCCAAACCTGCTTTATGTCTTTATCTTGAGCTGAACAAGAACTAGACTTGCGTACCGAGTTAATCAGTACTAACACACCAATGCCTATCAGGCACATGTTAGAATCACAAGCACCTAAATAAAACCCGTATTATGTTGGACAATTCAAAAATTATCATACGTTCGTTATTGGAACAGTAATTGAAAAACTAAACACTGTCATAGCGGAACTTACACATTTCATTCTTATGCTGATATTTCAACAAAGCTGCGTGGATAGTTATCGATACAATAAGCAACTGATTTACAAAAGTAGTTACTTTTTATGTAAATAACCGAAATAAATATATGTCGGAGATGGTCATTAGTATAGACGTAAAACGAAACTCAACACGATATCCGAGTGATGGCAGCACCGCCGCGATGAGGTCGATACTCGGCTAACATCGTGCTACAACAGAGCCTAGCTAGTGGAGTGGGGCCGGACGGAGCCTCAGTTTACATTCTGCGGTCGAAGAGATCGGTTCCTCCGCACTGGGAACTGTTACTTGTTTCGTTTGCCCGGTGTGAAGTGTTTGTTAACAACTATTTAAAAGTGTTAAACGATTATACGCCCACGCTATGTTCAACAATGCTGCTAAAACTACTGGCGATGGCGACATATGTACATATATATTTATGCGTTTAAAAAAAAACTTTAAATCACTTCTTAATGTACGCCAATAGATGAACGAAGAGAAGCGCGCTACACTTACATAAACATAGCTTTGAGGAACATGCGTTGTCATTCGTTACGCGAACTGCAAAGGACTGGAATGGCTTGCTCGCCTCGGTGTAGCCGGGAAGGCTATTATGACGTAGGAATCTTCGGGTAGTTAGTGCGTTCAACATTTTCATTACCACTTACCAGAAAAATTAGATTAGAAATTTTGGCAAGCACTAACTTCTTTTATGGAAAAAAAAAATATCCTCACATGCATAAAAAGCAACAACATCTGAAACACTTACATATTTATCTCGGGCATTTTAAAATTTCTAAAATCCACCGCACTTGAACCATCATTACACTCTTTATGTATTGAAAAACACCGCATGAAAATAGTAGATTTGATTATCGCGTTTAAAAGATAGAGCCTTTGTTTTTCTAGACTATCTGCCAGCTCAGGCTTCGTTCGGATTGAAGGTATGTACATAATATACAACCTATATCCATTCGTTCAGGATTCACCTTTGAAATGGTAAAAGAATTTTTCAAACAGGTCCCATGGTTCAGGAGATTACTTTATGCATATATACAAACTCAAAAAATTCGCATTTCCTTCTTATAATGTTAGTATATGTAATAAATGATAATAATAAATAGTAATTACTTTAAAATACAGCTAAATTAAATAATAATCACTTTTAAATGAACAAATGCCAAGCTTGAATTTCGAAGCAAATACATATTACATTTACACCTTTGCTCGCGCATTATCTTGCTCTCAATGTTATACATATAATAATTAATTTATTCAAAGCCACAATCCATATCAGCTTAAGAGATCTGTCAAGACACCAAAGCCGCCCTTGACCTGTGCCTATGGTAGTTGCAGTAAAGTTTTAAATACGAATAATGCGGTGTCAATCACAGCCGACGTTACATTAAATCGGTTTGACATTGAGCTGAATTACTATTAATGTTTCTGAGCTGATGGTTGATCCGAGCTGTTCTCGTTATTTATATAGTTCACAGTTTTAGGGTTTCGCTACAATATAGTCGGACACTCTTTAGCTAATATTAAACGTTAAAAACGAATAATGTGTACTGCTATATAAATCTGTAGTGTCTATCTGTGTGTACATTCCATTTTTCTATTCATGACAATTATTCATTTTATGAGTCAATATCATCCTTTTGATAATTTTGAACATTTATGTCTCTCTCTCTCTGTCTAATAGTCTATCCGAATGTCCCCGTTAAAACTCAAGAACGGCGTGACCGATCTTAATGAAAATTGGTAGGTATGTAATGGGCGCAGATGATAAGCTATGTACAATATCAATAAACCTAATCATATGTAATCAAGACAAAAAAAATCGCAAAATTTTGAATAATCATGTGTATATATTTAACTGTCCAATCCGAACGAAGTCGCAGGGGGCCGCTACTAGATTATATATAAGATCCCAGCGACATCTGTATTTTAACGGTACCATGACGTACTTATTATTTTACTTACCTATCACCAATTTGAACGTATAAAAGTGTATAAAGATTATAGTAAAATGAATCTCATCGGTCTCAAACTCTGACTTACTCTTTCGCCACATCCGTTCGCCGGAGAGATCCACAGAACTCGGACTTATCATTCTTGAGTTAATTCTAAGCTATTATTGCTACGGAACCCTTGATTCACATTTAATACTTAACATTGTTAATAACAATTGAGTCATTTAAATAATTATCAGGTCAGCAGTTCGATTAATATATTATCACGATCTTTCATAACAACACGTAATCTGTTTTAATTACCTACTGCAATCATTGATTGTGTAGTTCAATTATAAGCTCAAATTCCCATAGACGGTTTTCATGTGTTGAGCTTTACGGATGTTATTGGTTTGAAATGTAGGATCTGAATGTTTCGGTTACGGTTACGGATATTAAGTTATTTCAGAGTATCCCATTGTTTCGGATAATTTCGGTTATGGATATTAAATGAATTCAGACTTGCAAACAAAATATTACGTATTTACAAGGTGACTTTCTGACTTTCTGCCTAGGTATTATTTGTTATCATAATAATGGAAAAAAAACATTTAAAAACATATATTAAAAACTACCTCAAGAAGCTCAAGGTTCACACAGCGGAAATCTGTCATATCTAACCCATTAAACAAACAGCAGCAATTCCAATATGACCCGACATGTGACATTTGTCATATAAACTACTACCCCGGAATCGAATTTGGGACCGTTCAGTCATCGGAGCCGGTTAAATACAGAGCTAGCCCAGGGTTGTCAACAGTAGGAATAAATTTGACAGGCTCACTTGTACAAGTTACCCTAATTCTACGTAACTTAACGAAAAGTTATAGAATGATCCAAAAATGTATTGAACCGTTATAACATTTAGGAAACAAGTACAGTGGCCGGCGCGCGCCAGCTGATTCATCGCTACCGGCCGACTATCGACTCGCCAGAACGGTATTCCGTATTTATACTATATCACTTTATCTTTTCCCTCGTATCAACCGAGTAGTTGACCTATATACACATATATTTTTTAATTAAATCCTTAAATTCTATTCTTAAATTGGACAATCATTTCATTATATGGGACAAGACGCTCGTCCTTGAAACACAGGTTCGACTACCTCAGGGACCAGACGATTCACAACTATCATGTAGATGCTTGGTTTTCAATAAAGAATTATTATTATTATTAGTTAACACGCCAAAAGACGATAAGACGAAGCATCTGATGGTATTTGGTCACGTAACACCCACGGCATCACAGGCACCTTGCCGATCTTCTTAGTGAGAGCTCGTCTACCAACTGTCTCTCTTACTGCAAATAAAACGCGGTAAAAATATTGTACTTTTTTATATAACTAGTCGACGGACAAGGAGATAAGCCACATAATGGTAACCTAAGTCGTATTTCCGACACGTTCCCGACAGAAAACGAAGCGGGAGACCGACGTTATCACTGCTCTGTGACACTGCGACCGAAACGAGTATGAAACATTGCACGTAAAACGTGCAAATGCTTTGGGATTGGACTGAGCGGTAAAGGACCAGCGACCTCCAACAGGAGGGACAGTTCGACACAACCTCGTCCATTGTTCAACAAGTTGTACGACTAACACGGTCGGTTGATTTGGGCTCAATGGCGAATGGAGACTCAATTACTAGTATGATGTAAAATTTCATGGTTGATTATTAACGATCGCATAATCGGGTGCCTATTACCCTAAACTTCACTTTTATGTCTACGAAAAAATAATATGGATATGCCTAAAAGTTTAGGTTAATAAACGCCTGAATATCCGATCTTTATTATTAGAGAAGTTTGAACCAAACCATGCATAGAAACATTGGAGTCGCCGATGTCTTTGGTGTTACATTGGACGACGGTGACCGCTTACCATTAAACGGTCTGTCTGTCTTCGCATTTGTCGGCTATTTACATAAATTTACATAAAATGCAACATTATATATCGGTTTGAACCGTGTTTAAACTTCATCGTCACTTAACACCAAGTGAATTGGATAGCATTTACCTACTTCCAAATAATTGAAGAAAAAAGCTCAAGTAGACTCTACAAGTTCCGTTACAGCTTAAAGATCTGCCATTAAATGCAACACGGTTTAGTTTCCTAACCTCCAGTTGCAAGGCAAGCGTGGCAAGAAACTAGTTCAAACTTTGTTCTGTAACGCTCCACTGACGCTATATTAATAATATCAATTTGAGGAGCGCTCCCAGCAATTCGCTCCGATCTCTGATGAATACGGCGATAAGTTGCCATCACGGGAAATTGTGTGTATCTATCATTATTTTATAGGCACGGGCCTACGGTAGAAGTTACTCGCGAGTCAAACAAATAGTGTATTTAAATTAATTTTGTAACTTAACTATGCACGACGGTTTTAAATGAGACTAATTTAAATTAAGTCCATCAGTCAATCACAGTTTAATAAGAGGCTTTTTTTAAAATTATCGAAGTCAATAAACTTTATGAAATCTTCAATGTAGTTTAAGTTACTCCTAGTAATGTTTTTTTTGCTGCTATATTGCATGCACGGAACAAAAATCCTCTTTTATATTGATCAAAGTGTACCTTTCCTAATAATCAAAATCGGGTATTTCGAGTTTATTTACTACAATCATTTATACAATGAACTACACTGCAGGGCACAAATTTGTAAATTTCTTATCGTCTCAAGTCCTCCCACGGGCATAATGACGGCTATCTAATAATAAAACCCGTGTGCGACTGACATTCTCTTCAATCTATTGATTTTTCCTAAAAGTAAAGTAAAAGTAAAGAGTCACTCATCCCATTTTTAACATAAACATAAAACATAACATAAACATTTACACACTCACAGCCGCGCACCAGAATTCTCTGTGTTGCGGGTGGCATGGACGTACACAAATACGACATCAGAAACAACCATGACCCGAGAACAGACATTTATGTGTCACATAAATATCTGCCCAGGCCGGGAATCGACCGGGACCTCTCGTTCGACAGGCAGAGTCACTACCATCTGAGCTATGGAGTCGTCCACTATTGACCATTTAAGTACAATAGCTTTGGTTTTGTTTTTCTTATAAGCTGTAATATAAATTTTACAGACCTAACTATGGCAGTAATACATCCCTAGTCGTACCTTGAGCCTTGTCAGCAACTTTTTGTATACAATGTATCGCATATATTATTGCACATTATAGACCCGAATAGACCCGCTGTCGCTTATGACTTGCGCAGACACCTGTACATGTATTTACTAATACGGCGCCGATGCCATCGCACATCCGAGCAATCTCGTCTAATGGCAAAACTTGTAGAAATTGCGTTAGCTCACTTTGCCACTTTTCTTTCAACGGATAATTTCACCAGATTAGATAATACCATCTTTCGAAACATTTCTATATTATACAAGTAAGTACAGAGTTCCGAAAAGTTATGATGCATGTATATTAAATGTGCGCGCGTAATCTTTACACGCGGTTGAAGTAAAACTTAGGTAACTATTTGCACCACTTTTGTTTTTGAAAGAATTTTCTTGTATAAAAATAAATAATTAAATTGAAGGTTTAAAAAACTCTTGTCGATATAACTTTTTATAAAAGATTTAGAATGTAACAACCATCAGACAATAAAAAAAATATCAACAATTTAATAATTACTGAAGTAATAACGTAAAGAAAATAATGAACTGAGATATTTTCAATTTTCTTTTACAGCCCTAATTTGTTTATTTATTCAATAAAAACACGAATTTAATAGATCAAGATGTGTCATAATAGTAAATAGTGGAAATTACGTAAAAGGACTACAGACTACTGAGTGTTACATCAATCGGAAAAAATCTAAGTTACTATGAAGTCACGCCTCAAGCAGTTATACTTTATCTAGCGGCCTCGTCCGATTTGGTTCGGATTGAACTATTTATTATATATTTCTTGTCTTGAATGGGCATCATTAAGTTTACGGATATTTTTATAGCCTATCATGTGCGCAGTTACGTGTTCTCACTACATACCAATTTTCATTAAGATCGGTCAAGCCGTTTTTGGGTTGCCTCGAGGCATAAACAGGCATAAACGAAAATCTCAACAGATTTATTTAGTAGTATAAATATTGTTGCCAACTGCCACATGTTTTTACCCTGGTCCAGGGTTGACTAGAAAAGGATGCAATTTTATTCACCTTTTGTTAACCTATGTAAGATGCAATGCAATAAATAAATACTTATTGAATTATATAATGGTTATAATTAGTCGTACAACAACGAAATCTATTCGTCTTCTGATATTAAAGTTGTCTGGAAGAAAATGATTTCTTCTGAGAATTTTCAGCAATAAGACCATTTTTTTATCTATTGTTTTTCCGTCTACTGGAAACCAATTATATTTTGATATGCATATTGTGTTCTGTGTCTGTTAATATTATAATGAAAGATGAAGAGTGAAAAGATGTAGGTGACACTATGTAGTGTCAGTGTCTACTGTACCACAATTCATATTTTATGATGGAACGGATACGATTTAAATTGATATTTCGGATATGAAATGAAATATTTTATTTGACGTTGGTTTTTACAAACACTTTTCGAACGTCAAACTACGCCATCGCTTCAGCAAATCCCTACCGTGAGTGGTCCTGGAAGAAGAAGCGGCAAGAAACTCAAGGGAGTTTTTTTTTCTACTCACAGTTACAGAACGCGCTTATATACTGGCGCTATAAACTGACTTAATATTAAACTCATGTCCAAGCAATCTTATCGTGAAAATAATCATCAAGTTTGTAATAACCTTTCCGCATAAGAACGCCTTTGACGTGAGTTTTAAATTTATAATATGGCATTTCTGTCAATTGTAATGGAATTTTATTATAAATATTTACACATCTACCCATGAAAGAGCCACCAGTTTTGCTTAGTCTGAAATTTGGAAGCATCATTTTGGTTTATTCCTACTATTGATAATTATAATATTATATAATTAAAACCGTTGACGCTTCTTCGGCTGTACGAGACTTCGCCCGACTGGTAGTATCAAGAACAACTGGGCAAGGATGACCTAACTTATAATAAACACATGGCACCGAGCACTCTAACATAATCAATTTTACTTCATTACAATTATATTATTTTTAATATTTTTTATATTTATGTATTCAGCTAAAAGGGTATTGTTATAAAATACTTTATTTTTAATTTACCAGGGGAGACATAGGTAGAGACTTTTTACTTAATTTGTATTTAAGAGTTATTTGTAACTATAAAATATGATTATTTTCAAGGGTTTCATGCGACTTTGTCATCGCCTGTTCCAAATATCAAATATTTCAAGTTTTATTATTTTTAAGGAAACATTTTATTTTATATCAATGCGTCATTTAAAAAATATTAAAGAAAATATGCGACACACGTCATGCCCCACCGATCTCCAAGCTACCAAACCGAAAACTTTAAAAAGATATTGGTCACTATCCATGTGTGTAATAGACGAACCTCGCCGGTTGCTGACAAACATAATTCAACAATTAAAAACGACCAGTCGATATTCAAATATTAAAATGAGATGTACGATGCCATAGCCCAGTGACCACCCAGTAGCTCAGTTGAAAGAAATCCTACCTGCTCATGAAGGGGTTCGAATCCCAGCCGAAGCAGACGTAAATGTGACGAATAAATGTTTATTCTCGAGTCATAGATACTTATGTCTATTTCTGTATGCCCATGCCACTTGCAACTCAAAGAATCTTAGTGCGGAGGTATGAGCGTGGGAACGATTTAAAAAAAGAAGAAAGTTGTTTAGCCGTAGTTCCCAATAATGTCGGAAATGTTCGTAATTTCATCTTTAACACCCACAGGCACAGTGGACCCGGTCCCTCCGTACAGGATGCCGCCGGCGCCTGAAGCCGCCCTCCCGGGAGCACCCGCACCCCCCGCCCCACCGGCCCTGCACACACACTCCGCCAAGTTCCCCGTGAGTAAACGTATTTAACTTTCTACTTTGCAGCGTTCAGGATTAACTATAAAAATGTGACCGAGTTAAATCACAACTACAGGTAGTTACATTATAACAGACAGTCATTTAAGTAATAATGCCTGTTTGAAACTTATATATTGAATATTGACCCGACCTTGATTCGCTTTAAAAAACATACGCTTACGTTTACAAATAGCACCCGAATTGTTTTAGGAATATATTTTTGTTAGTGGTATGAATGAGAGTTGTTTTAGGACTGGATTTTTGTTGGTTGTATGAATGAGAAACATTAATTTGCTACAAGAAAAGGACATTTTTTATGTACTACGCTCTTTATAAAATGTTTACACTAACTTATATTTAATATTCCACGGGAATAGATCCAATCCCCGGGATAAAAACTATCCCAGATTATGGCTAAAATCGAAGTTACTAACATGTCCAATATCATCTTTATACCTTTAGTGGTTTTGGTATGATAGGTTGTCAGACAGACAGACAAAATTTTAAAAGAATATCTCTATATTGATAACAATCCTACTTATATCAAAATATCCAAAAAACATTTTATTTACATACGCGGTGTTATTATAATATACTGTAATAAAGTATTATATTATTATTAGTATAGATTAAAGATTAGATTATGTTTCAACAATAGTAAAATATACCTACACACAGAGAGTTATATATAAAGATGCAGAGACAAAAATGTAGACGAAAAATATATTTTCAAAGATAGATCTAATCTGTAATGCAAATATAAACTTTTATAGCGGATTCATAGTCCAGATCCAGTTTTATATCCCTGTTACTATTTTACGAGATTAAATGCATGATAACATAATGTAAGATATCCTTATGAAATACATATCATTAGCGCACTCGGATCAGTAGCGAGTGAGCCGTGTATCGAAGTCTGGAGATCGTCCGATACTCCCGACACTAGATTACCCGATAAAGGCCATCTTGGGACATTCCCCGGGTTATTTATACGTGGCCAGAACATCCTGGCCCTTCCGTCACGGTTGTCATTAGCGGCCTGAATGACTAGATGCCTTCGAGGTCGACGGCACCTTTTTACTATATTTAGATCGATGGTAGTTTATTTATATTTTGCCTGAATAATATTAGAGGGTGCATCGATGAAACAACAAAACCGTCATAGGATCACTCGTAACTTCAAGATGATAATATTAATAAATAAATAACGTTTACACACTCACACCCCCGCGCTAGGATTCCCTGTGTTGCGAGTGGCGTGGACATACACAATTATCACATCACAAACACCCATGACCCGAGAACAAACATTTATCTGTCACATAAATATCTGCCCCGGCCGGGAATCGAACCCGGGACCTCACGCTCGACAGGCAGAGTCATTACCAACTGGGCTACGGGGTCGGGGTCGACTTGTTAGAGTTGACAGATGGAATATATAAATGTTATATCACCTATGTCTATCCGGAATAATGTAGCTTTCAAATGGTAAAATAATTTTTCAAACAGCTGCCGTGGTTCCGGAGATTGCTCTCCGCGTGCAACACTATCACCAAACTCGCACTGTCTTAGTAATCTCAACACGGCCTGGCGACTGAACACAACGACAAATGCACTTTGCAAAAAAGCTATAAATATTTTTATTTAATAACATATCTTTATCTCCAATGATTTGTGGTCGTATAGGATCTATTCAACCGAATCTTTCATAAAAATATACTTAAATTGAAACACAACAATGTTAGTAGATTTATAAATTATTGAAACAATGAAATGAACCGCAATTCACTGTTTGGCTGTTTATTTGTTAATAAGACTTTCATACAACTACACTATACAATTTCGTTAAATTTTCCATTTATTTTATTGTAACCAGGCCTTGTTACACACACATAAACAGACAGCTAAGAAACGGCCGTATCTGTTATACGCTTCCCAAAACATGACAAGAAATTTGAGCCATAAAATATTCCACGGGAATCAGAAAACACCCCCGGATACAGATACACTACGAAACCCTACACCACGCGAGTCAGATTCAGTTCATGAATATAATATTCAACAGCAATTGGATTTCATCATCGCACACCTCGCAAGATCTGCTGTTGTGTTATTTCATAGTGTAGCCTTCGTACTTAAGACAGTGTCGAATTAACATTTACGAGATACGGTATCACTCGAAGGCCTTATAAAGCTTGGTTTTGTACATTAACGATCGACTTAATCAAAACCGGCGCAATCGATAGAGTCAGCGACTGCTTTAGTAAGAAATTGTTCACCGCTTCCGCCGTGCTTCACAAGGCACGTCAAGAGTTATCATTACATAGTCGTTTAATCTGATGATATTGTGACATTGGCTTATGTTTCTTGTATTGTACTTTTTTGGAGGCTCTGCGCGTTTCACGTAATACCATCAAGCATTGTGCTTGCGTGCGTGCTTTTAATAGAGTAAAGCCTTTATTAATTATACTTCTCATTTTTCTTCAAATTAATCGTCAGTAATCTATCATCACAAACTTAAATGTTCATACACTCACATCCCCTCCATAGGACATGGAGATACACAAATATGACATCTCAAACATCCATGACCCAGAACAAACATTTACCCGTCACATAAATGTCTGTCTCGACCAGCATCGAACCCGGGACTTCGCTCCGCAGGTAAGGTCGCTTCCGACTGAACTACAGAGTCGTCAAATTGACGATTATTTATATATATATATATATTTAATATTAAATTTCCTGTAGAATTTAATATTCCTGTAGAATTTAAATAATTGCTATATATATATAATTTGTCTATTTGGAGACCGATCGGCAGTGGCCCGGGCTGCCGAGCTAGAGGCCTCGGGTTCGATTCCCAACCCCATTTGTGTAACTTATAACATGTTGTGGATATTGATAATGTCATATTTGTATATGTTTATGCCACCGACAACACAGAATCCTAAACTCTTGTAATATGTGGTGATAATATAATTAACAGAGTAGAGTAGAGCAGCGTTTTATTTTATAATAATTAATTAATTAATAAATAATTAAATAATAATTGTAAGATTTTAAAACTTATTTAAATTAGTTTTTTTTTAACTCTACCATTCAAAATAAGTAGGAAATTATTAATATATTCAGTTATATCGATAACTTATCACACAAGTATCTTCCTTACACAACCTTGTTGTCGTCGACTTCGCTTTGCTCCACCACTAGGGAGTCCCTACACTTACCCGCATAGTTTACAAGGATCGTTACACCGCAGCGGGCAACTGCTCAACTGGATGCATTGTACCTGTTTGTTAAAAACATCGGGAGACACTTAATACTGTAAAAATAATATACATTAGGAACAGACAAGCGTGTCAATTTTTTACTATTAATAATTTTCTTACTTATTTAGACGCGCCAAGGAAATAATATGCTGTTAATGAACATCCATAAAGAAGATGAGACAGCAGTAGCTTAGCATCTTTTAAGATCTGGGATCAAAAGCCGTTTCTTAACGTAAGCTTAAGTCCTACATAGACCAGTGGCTTTTTATCAATATCGTGATGGTAAGTTTAGTCACTGACTGTATAGAAAGTTGAACGGTCCCAATATCTTTACGCATATGGCATCTGTCTATTTCCTTATAAATATAGTGATAATTTAATATATTTGAAGAAATTAGTACTCCACACATAATCTACATACGAACGAAATGAAACACACTCTACTAAATTCTTGACACCCGAATCCTTAATGGGTCAACGACAATTAATGGTCATAATAAGCTGCGATTAAGGATTTATAAATACCCATAACCACCTAAGATAGCTACGCGTATTTTACTCTGCAAATGAAAACAACTGTATATATTTTACGTGTTTTGTCTTCAAAATTGCAATCAGCCAGCCATAGCCAGGTTTCTCGACTGACTACGTATTGTTAACTCCCCTGATATTACTGAAAATCTAGCAATAGGTAACAATGACCAAATACCACTATCTTTCACCAATTTTAACTAAAAAAACATTAGAAGTTAAAAAGGTCCCACTTCATAAGTGTTTAAGGTAGTATTTGCGCCGACCTTCCGACAGGTCGCTACGAAACGCGGGGACTCCCGCAGGTGATTGCTCGGAGGCAAATGAATAGCGATTTCTCTAAGCTCGACGGCGGTAAGTTTTTATTGGGCGTACGTAATGCATTTTTGTAGCAGAGATATCGGTGAAAGTGCGCATTGTTGCAACACTTATCGGTTCAATGTGACGTGTTTTCAGATGTGTTACTAGCAAAAAGTTATTAAACTATATTCGGTTATTCGTAAATCGGATGAAAACTCAATTTTTTATGTGATTGTGCCTTACTTTAGCTGTTCCTGTACGAATCTCTATCTTACTACCTAGTACGAGTATCTATTATCTAGTACATTACCTACCGTAAATCGAACTTGTAGAGTTAGTATTATTATTATTACTGAGTTTTAATATGAGTCTTAGCGAAGTGATAACCTAATCTATTTATGTACAAAATGTGCAAACGAAAAGTGTTGCATGTCTCATACATAGATGAGACGTGACTCAAAAACTAGCTTTCTCTTTACTGGACATAAAGGACTCGATCATCGTGAACCATTGGCTTAGAAAAACAAATGTGTTCCGTGAATATATAATAGAGTAAAAGTGATTGACAGGAAGGTAGTCTTACGGAAATATCCTTGTCATTTTTACAGATAGAACGTGAAGTGATTCTGTCGTCAGGGGACAAGAACTCCAAGGTTCCGATCCTGCAGGAGGCGAGGAAGAGAGGCAGGCTTGGAGCCGTGGCGCCTGACACCCCGCCCAAAGCATTGTCTGCTTGGACGCATACTGAGGTATGTACCCCGTAGAATTTACATTTTTTTATGGTACTAACCGACAAACGAGCAGACGAGCCACCTGATGATAAGTGATCACCGTCGCCTATAAACATCAGCCATAGACAGCAAGACCGAAGGTATCACTGATGTGTTGTCGACATGGAAATGAGAGGAACCCAAGAAAGAAAGTACATAATTGGAAGTGCATGTTTTATTTTATATATGTTTAAGTTTACTATTCTTTGATACGCTAAATGACACAAACTAACTCTATTTTATGTTCTTACATGGACTTCTTCATTCTAGATGATTCAAATAAAATATATTGTGACAAACGTATTTACATACAGACAGACGGACATGCGAGTATTGTAAGTGTTACGTTTCCAACGGTTCAATTGAATCGGGATTCGATTCATTCACATTTTCCTTTTCGTACTTTATTTTTACTTGTTCCATAACAACCACCAACATGACAAATCCTGAAAATAAAGACAATGCATTGTAAAGAAATCCAAAATATTCTTTGTGAAAAACTGAACAACATTGTAATAGATTATCCTAAATTCAACAAAGTTAAATATATGTATTCTCTCAGACCCAATACACAATTAATTAGGGGTGAAATTAGTACAAAATTATTACAAGTTATTAATTAAAGAAATCAATGATAATAATTATTCTGGCAAATTTAACAATAATGAATGAATGGAGTAACCATTAAAATTACAATTACTATGATGCGACCGCGGGACGAATGGGTTCGAATGCAGAGATTACAGATTGTTCAGCACGAGCTGGAAATTAACTTCGACCAAAACTAAATGTTTTGTCAAGTTTTTGGTCATACGCTTACTCTATCCAATCCCTTATACTTGTTTCTTTGGATATTTTTTGACCCTCATCGCCTCACGAAACGCGACGCTTTCCTTTAAGAAAGATAATTGCTAACAAATTACATGTAGAACAAACCCATTACTTTTATCAGCGCGGTCGCCAATTCGCATTGTTCCGATTTCCTTCTAATTCTAACATTAACACAAAATTTAACTATCTAACAATTCTAACAGAACTAACATTAGCGTGTCCATAAATCTCTTCCACTTGGCACGAATCTTGGGACATTTCCTGAGCCAACGATTTTATCTGGTCACATTAGGTAATCGTCTCACCGACGTCTAGTAACATGGATGACATATCCATGCGTAAAGCGATAAAATTTCAGCAACATATAAACACAAAACATTTAAGAAAGGTGAGGTTGGAATCGCTGTTTCAATTTTGGATGCGCCTTTAAATCTTTAACTCAACACTATTCTACTGCAGGCGCGGGGCCGAAACGTATAGCACAGCGTTGCTCCAGTGCGGACTGTTGCAGGATTTACTTTTAACAAATGAAGTCCGTTTTTTAATTCCATACATAATGAATTATATTAGTTTAAGTAGTTTGTAAGGACAGTATCATGACATCATTGTAACGCATAATAATTGACACTTAAATTTATATTTGTTTAAACTTAGTTAACTCTCCATCACCTTTCCTATTAGATAATTATTTGATTGTATACTTTGATATGATGAATAATTTATGTACAATTTATAAACATTTGTATGCCATAGTTTGGCTAGTGTACTGGGACTCGTGTATAATTATACCAGCTCTGCGTTAACCTACGCTTAATAACAAATAAATATATAAATACGTAATCGTTTGTCTTCACTCGCTAGGGAATAGGAGGTATGGTTTAAATCGTACCTGTACTTAACACTTGTAGCCGACCTGTGGATCACGGGGTCACGGGTTCAGGTGGTGTACGTGATCAAGTTTTGTAGGGAACAATGTTAGTGAGTCGAAAGTTAAAATAAATGACTCGAAAGAAAGCTATTAACCTCGTACCGTTTCGCTAATTGTGTTTTCTACAGATCACTCTTCCAGTCTGAACACTCTGGGCCCTAGTTTTTTGATTGCTACAGCAAAGTCCACACGCCGCTCGAGTACGGATAGGTAGCTAACGTGTATGTGATTCAGTGTTGAATGTTTGGCGTGAAGTAGGTAACCAACCTTCTTTGTCATCACGTTATGTGAATGCTACTGATATTAATAGTCAATTTACATGCTTTCAATTTAGGATACTTTCTATTCCGAAAAATGGATCTAACTAGAAAACTCTGGTTCCGCCAAAATTATAATGCTGAGTTACATGCGACTTTAATTCCCCACTGTGAAGCCTGATTTTAAAAAGTTAAAATACGGTAAAATACGATATTTTGTATAAATGTTTATGTTGACCATAAAATATTCTTTTGTTTATTTTGGAATTTTCTAAAATATTAAATGCTCTATAGCGGTTCTATCGCGGAAAACTTTGAAACTTACGATATGAGAGTTTTTGGATTTTCATCGCACATAAGGAACATTAGAAAAGTCGTAATTCCATCTACTCGTTCGTTTAATTCAAGAGTTCAAGATTAAACCAGATTAAACGGGATCGGTCGGACTGACTTCCCGCCTCTAACGAGCGTGACGACGCGCGAGGCATGACGATCGAGTTCCTTGCCCTGGCCCATCGCACGTGATAAACGATATGGAGACATGTCGGAAAGGGTCTCTGTCTGTTTCTAGATTAATTTAAATATCTTAGAACTGTTTGGTCGTAATCTACTTTACTATAGTAACAGGGAACTTTAGTATTTCACCAAGGGATTTCGGTACATTATTGACGATCTTGTAGTGTTTCTACCAAATGCAGATCTGTCAGGTTTTGAACAAACTGTTATGCGTGTACTAAAATTTTAAGTTCTGAGGTTTTGAAAGCCCTTTGTAGCCGCTTTATTGATCGAACGCACATTAAAAAATAATACTACGCTCACGTACACTTCGTATCCCACCTTAAGCGACAAGAACAAGAGCTCAAATCGTTATTATCGCCTGTAATAAGTCGAACTGATGAGCCCTCCGAACGCTGAATTCCTATCCTACGTCCGAATTTTTAAATTTAATTAATGCGTAATAAAACTATTCTACCCTCTTAACTTTAAAGCCCTATCATTCCTCGTTTAGTAATTGATAAAATCGGCAATCTTTCTTATACTGACTTATTATATTAATAAAAAAGGTCGAACATTGCCTGACTCTGGCTTAAGAAGAAACATTAAACATAGATGGCTCGTATCACAAAATTATACTTTCGTCGTTCAGCGCGTGCTGTATTATAGTGATTGATCAAAAGCTAAACCAAAAAAATCAGATTTTAATTGTTGAATGTTTTATACCAGCCTGAAGATTTTAAATCAATGCTCGATGCTAAAACAACTTTCGAATCAATAAAAGTCATGCATGTATTAACTAAATATCCAAAATGATTAAATAATTTTTAATTTTAAAATTATAACATAAAAGTTGGCTATAATTAAACAGTATTTAGACAAGGATTTGCAATTATTTAAAAATACATATCTACATTGTGAAGCCGAGTAATTCATTTTCCTCAAGACCGTTCCGAGAAACGCATATAATGTTGAAAGAAATTGATGTTCCTACAAATTCCAAGGTGGTCAAAGGCGCACAGCAAATTCCAATTCCTTTGATGCACCTGACTTGTACGAAACAAAGGAATATTTCGTGCCAGAATGTAATCTATACAGTACACACGGAAATTTCAATGCGAATGTTTCAACGCATTAGGTACCATTGACTAAGAAGCCTGGTGCTTAGGGCGTCACGCTAACTAACGAAAAGGTCGGAAGCCATTAGGGCTTCCTTGGTCTTAGGACCTTCGATAAGGTTCAACAACTGCAATTATTCCATCGTAACCGGGCTTTCCTCTTACATCGTGAGCCCTGCAACATGCTCCACCACGCTGTACCATTTCAGATCCATAAATAAATGACTGGCTAACGAGTTACATAAGTTCTGAAAGTAGGGTTGCCAACTTTTTATATAAAAAATAAAGTATAATGAAGTCGGAGGTTAAAACAAAAATAAGTTAAGGTTTCCAAAAATCAATTTTTTTAAGTTTTAAAAACATACATTTGGTGCTTTTCGCACATGTCAAAAACTTACTGTCATTTTTTAAATAAGGGAGATTGCATGAAGAAATAAAAATAAAAAGAATAAAAACACAGAGTATTTTGACAAATATATTAAATATTATGTTTCATGAAAAAGTAAACAGTATGAAAAAAGGAAATAAAGTATAATACTTTTTTTAACAGTATGGTTGACAACCCTAGGCGAAAGTTCTTATTCCACTTCAGGTCCTTCGTCATGGTTTGACGACAACCGTCTATAATAATCCGATACCTTACGCTACTCTAGTTATGATCGGTAGGTGTTACTTGTCAACCCTACAGTCGGAAGTTTTATAACATTCAAAGACTTCCAAGTAGCTTGAAGAATAATTACTTAGCACCAGCATCGATGGTTACTTAAAAAAAAAATGGAAGCCCTCATCATCTACACGTCAAGTCCCCTTAATATTTTCCACTTACTTCAACTAACTTACTATATTAAAAAATCTATGCAATTTATATACTTAACCATTCTGGTTTCTTCCTTCCTCTTCTTCTTCCTAATGTAATCACATTGAAAGTAAATACCCCTTAGCCCTAAGCCGCATGGGGTTGTTAATCCTGATCGCTGATAGGTGCATAAATACGTATTCATTCTTCTTCGCTCCCGCACTCATTGTTATGTAAATACTTCTCGGTCACAACGTTAATATTCCTGTAATAAAAATCACTGTGCGTTGTTCTTTAACTCTGTAAGTGTTACGGAAAGCGTCGGTTTTTCATAAGCGATACTAAAATACAAGCAATATTTTATGTATAGTTAGTAACACAGTGCAAGGCCCATTTGTTGGAACGTTGATTTTCCGCTCTGGAGCTTATTAAATTTTATGCATATTAGAGATATTCATCATTTTATTAAATGAATACGTTGTAAGAATAAATGAATTCTCTGTTATGGTCGCAGCGGTACACTTGACCAGCGTAGGTCTTGACCTCTCACAATTTGTTTGGAGACGCGAGCCCGGCTATGTATAGTTTGTTGTTTGGGACGAAGAGTTAAATTATATGTATGTTTATGATTTAGTAGATTTGATTATTGGCATACGCAATATAAACGGCACGCCATTGATCTATGTTGAAGTACCGTACGAACTGTTCAATATTTAGTTCATATTGTGACCGCTAGAGGGCGTGGATACAAACGTTAATAATACAAATATTTCCTGGCGAGCATCCAGTACGTTTCCGATAGCAACACATAAGGCATAGAAATATCAACGACTTGGCTTCACCCTATCTGCGGCATACTGGCACCGATCTCTCCTAATAATCGAATGAGCCAACAGTCTACTCTATTATACCGCTCCAGGGCAGATTTATGAAGGAGTTAGTGGCCAAGCTGTAGTACATAACGTAGTGCTCCTACTAATTTCATACATACATACATAAAGCAATAAAAACTATCAGTATACTATTTAATATACAGTTGTAATTAACGGAATAGTAGATTGTGTCCCAAGGGACCAAAATAATGTAATGAGGGCGACAGCCATTGTTCAAATCCAGAGCTTCGCCAAGGATTCTACAGTAGAATCATAAGCGTAGCGAGGGATTCAAAGTACGTCACTTGAGGCTAAATAATTTTGGTACCATGTGGTACATTCTGCTTTTGGAATGAAATGGGGATCCCACTATAAGAAAAATAAATAAAAGATGCTTTTAGTAGTGATTAATATTTATATTTACATAACCAAATTACAAATTATAATTGTCTGTAATATTTTGATAAAAAGTAAAAAAAGGAATAATAAGTTGCCGCGTAGATATTTTTTTAATTTGTTTAACCAATGCCGTGTTGGCAGGCGCGATTTTTTTATTACCGTTCAGGGCTTATTCGCAGCGAATTGCTTTCAAACTTTTTGATTAAATCATGTCATTTAGTACGCCGAAATGACCCATTTTACTCGCATTTATCGAGGAACTCGTCGCTCCTTTCCGAATAGATGGGATGAAAAAGTCTTTACTGGCTTATGTAGTAATCAAAACGGATATGTCCTTCGACTCCTTATAATATAAGACAGCCAGTATGAGGACTAATAAATGAACGCCAAGAGTGGAGGAACGCATCAAAATTCAAAACGCGTACTGCATGGAAGCGGTGCGTACGACGAAACAACGGTGAAGTATCCGTGCCATTTCTATACTACAAATGGTCTGTGGCATTATATTAGGTAAATTTAAACTAATAAAACTGACGGCGGAATCTCTATGTCAAATATATGTAAAAAAAATTATGTTAGTAGACTTTTTTGTAGGTACATTTACGGTCGATGTCAATCGCCTTTACTGTATACTTTATAGTAGCTGTAAAATTGTTGTGTTTCAATAAACAGAAATGTTTCTATAGTTCCTAAGGTTCATCGTTTATCAAGATAAATATGGATAAGTAAATTATTACAAACCAGTAATGAACCATTAATCAGAAGCAAGAGGTAAGAGTATTGTAATCGGCCTATAAGTATTTTTTTAGTTAAACTATTACCATTCCTAAGAGGTCTACTTGGCTGGGTTTATTGCACATATCGTGCGAAAACCACGGAATATATTTGCTATAATGAGCATATTGGTTACTTTTATAATGGGTCATTATATAAGGTATTTTTTATAAATGTTAAATGTATTTCGAAAAGCGCGTTAACCCAACCATTACTTCTTTATTGCTGCGATATTCTTGTTGTAGTGATTACAAGTATTTATCTACTTTTATAGAAAACATAATGTCCATGAAAAATGTAACACGAGACAGTACCATACGGTAGTGAAAGTCAATGTACCGTTGATCTCTGTATCAAATCTAAAATATTGATGCGTGTTCCAAATGGATGGAATTGTACGGCTGTTTTTCAGATATAGAAATTTTCAAATACAATTACATATTTTGAACAATTGTTTCACCTCGTCAACGATAAAGCACCATTTCGACACAGAACCAGAAGGCGAAAATGACGTGCATAAGTTTATTTAACAAATATCTTAATGACTGAATAATTTTGAATTAAAGTGTATTAATATTAAAGTGTATATTATCTCTGTGTATTTAAATTTGAGTATACAGGCGTTGAAATGATCATAAAACATTTTAATTGAAGGCGCAGAGAACCATTTTGCGGTAGGTTCATTAATAAAATGTATACATTAAAAACAACCATATATTTTGACACAACAGCTTAGTTTTTTGGTCTCTCAATACTTTTACGGAACAATGAAAAAAAAACACAAGCTTTCGAATAGAAGTTTGTAACACAGCCGTTGGAAAACAATTCGCTGTTGCTAATTTTTATGTATTTCCAATCTTGAAGCATATTACTCCGTTAGCTAATTCGACGTAACGAAGCCGCACGCACAGGAACGTCAGTACAGTGGACTAGGCGCATTCGGTACCGCGTGCGCGCGCGCATCCGGTCTGCTTCGGAGCTTCGAATCGAGCTTTGGAGGACTAGTTTTACTTTCTGAGCTCTAGATTGAATAGTTTAAAAAAGAATAATATTATTATTTTTATTTGTGCTGTTTTAATTATTTTTTTGTGAATACGTTAATAAATAACGCTAGTGCTTTTAAATAAATCGCTAAGTCCTCAAGCTGCGTGGAAAATGAACAAGTGATTTTGTGTTACAACTGATTATGTTATTGAAATCCCTCACAGCAGCAATGTTTGTAATCATTAATAATGGGCGTTTTTAATATCTGCGCAACTGAAAAAATATAACTTGAAACTTAACCGTAATTAACTACACAAAAAACTACTAACAAAAAATGACAACATTTTTTGTTTAGTCATGCAGTGGGGAATAATTCAATTAATATTCAATGGATTTGTGTAAATAATCACATTTGATACAGGAACAGTTACCAACATGGTTGAATTTGCTTTGGAAAACGTTAGTATTGAATTTTATTTAATATTAATCAAAAACGTATTTTTCATACTTCTAACAATTTTATGTTCATATGTAATCACTAAAGACATTTTTTATATTTTATGCCAAGTAAATTTTTGTTCATAATCTTGATCATTTTATAAATCTTAGGTAATATATTTCTTAATAAAGTTCGGGAAGTCCCAATTGACGCTACTGCGATTGTATTCTCTACTTCCGACCCCCACAACTTCCTCTAGAACGATGGACCGTTCAGGTACTTTTTGATCTTTATCATTTAAATTGGCAAAATTTACGGTTGATTTAATGTTACATTCCTCGCTTACTTCTTTTACATGATAACATAAAATTTCCGTCATATTAGCAGTAATATGAAAACATAATTAAAATGACTGTCGACTGCGCCACATGCTCCATAGAGTGCATACATTTCTCTGGCATACAATATAACAGCTAACCCTCTCTGTGCAATTGTACTTCGATTTGAACTACATGTCAATGGCCCATTGTTCCCTGCTTCCCAGCGTCGTAACACATTCGTGGTTCACAGGCTTGCTGCTTACACATTACAAAAAGACTCGTCAACTACTATTATTGGAATTTTCTTTAACAATGACTACAAACGAGTGAAATACTAGATTGTTGTATAATGATGCGTCTTCATTTCTGTGCAATTACATGATTCAAATAAATAAGTAAGTACCAGAGACTTGAATGTTGCAGATTTTACCTAACCATACAACTATCCAACCAAACGTTCATTCTGGGAGTGGATTACCAACCTTTTTAATATCTCTCCTCTTTGACTCTTCTCCAAACAGTCCTTAGAAAAAGAGAAGAGAATTTTAACATCTAAAAAATTGCCAAATCATGAGTATTTTACTTATTTACAGAACCATCAAGCTGGCACTTCAGGTGATTTTAGACAATATCACGAACAGAACTACGGGTACGCAATGCATCAGAATCAAAACCAACAAGGAGCAGTGGCGAGAAACGTGCAAAATTATGACTCGCCTAAACCTCCAATACCGGCTAAAAACTACGGCCCAAAGACAGAAACTCAGAACAATTCCCATTTAATAACAGTCACTGTAGAAACTGGCAAAGATAGCACGAGAGATGCTCCTAAAAGCGCAAAGTCTGTAAGCAAAACTTATCACACACTAAAAGATATGATATCTAGTAGGTTTAAGAATAAAGAAAATAATGAATCTGAAAAGCCCAACGAAGAAGCTAGTCTAAATAATATAGAAGAGAGAAAGAGACCAGAACCTGAACAAGTGACCCCTAGAGAAACTCCGAGGAAAGCTGAGCAAGGGATCTATGGGAGGCCAATGCCGCAGCCAAATCGACCAGATACGCAATATAGTCATGGAATGGCAAATAATATGGCTTATCCCAGTCCATCACCACATAGGTAGTTAACTAATCAACAATAACTTTAATTAAATGTTTTACTAAATTTAAAGCTTTAAATTTAATTTTTTGTATTTTCATAAAAAAATTTAAAGTCCAATCAATATATTTTATTATGTTACGGGTACTTGCGATACGTTTTATTTATACAATGCCAATATTTCGACCCAGTTGCAGCGAGTACCCGTTACACAATAAAATGTATAAATTCCGCGATGACATTAGTGTAAAATCATATCCAATCAATATCTTAAACAACAATTTACAAATAACTGATCATCAGTTCTTTAACAGTAACTTATAAGAGAGTAATTCTGTTTTTTTTTACAGACAATTGATGCAACAACAAATAGTTCAGCAACAAATGCTGTTAAACCATCAACAAGCTAGATCTCAGGAAATGCTGGCCTCCCCACACTCTCGACCCCAAGCATTAGGCGCAGATGCATTGTACCAACAATACGGACCCCCTGGACGACGAAGTGCAGTGTATCAGAGAGATATGGACGTCCGATCTATGGCTAACTTCACATCGTTGAAGACTGGTCCCCAGACACAAGTATGATTATTGCTATTTATCCTGATAAAGTTGATTTGTTTTAAATGTGAAAGTAGCATATAGATATAGATTCTAATGTTTACGCTGATTCTGTTATATTACAAGATGCGTAGCTCATCTTGAATTAATAGACCTCTTTTGAGACTTTAGCGCTTACCCTGATATTCGTTAATTACAACTTCATACGAATAAATTCCATCAAATCATGAAAAGGAAAAAACTTGGACCACCAGTGTTAGCTATTAATGTCGTATGTATGTAGCTTTACTTTCCATAATACTTTTTTGACGACGACATGTCGTATCTGCAATACCTGAATTCGGTAATCGTAAATAACAGTCTATTTGCGAACAACAATCTATCGAAATGCATTTAGAACCCACGAAAACCTAAAAAAATATGAACTGACATTCTCTCGTTTCTTAGCCCCGTTCCCTTCACGCCGTCGGCTGCAACAAAGAACAATCGTTCCCAACAATTAACTACTTCCCATAGTATTCCGTAATTAAAGTAAGCGTTGGCTGATGGCGAGATATCGTGAAGTTGGCAACATGATGAATTTATTGGATTATTGTATGAATAACCAGGAAGTCATATGCGCTGTCATATCAGTTATCTTTCATAATCTTAATGTAGATAACAGTAACATTATCTATATAACAATAGCTGTTGTAAAAACCAACTTAAATAATGAAAATAAGACCTGACAATCTTAATACGTACGAAACACGATTAATTTTTCTGAAATCTAATAAAATTGTAGTCCCATTTATTGATGATGTCCAAGGAGACATGAAGTAAGGCTTTAAACTTAAAATCTTACTCGTACCTTTTAACTTCTAATGCAATTTAGCATTTACTACTTTTTAATTATTACTACCGGATTATAAGCTAATACATCAATATCGTGTTAGTGGATGTGCGAGATATAACTTTTATAGTGTTTCCTCGTAATAAAAATAACATTGACGGTGCCATGTATAATTGAAAGACTCATAAAGATAGGCTAGTTTTACATAACCGGTATGTCATGGGCGAAAAATGCCAGTTAAATTTAATGGTTACATTAAATTCACGTTTGAACTATTTCATAAAACGTAACATGAATACAGTGAGTCCAATCGTATATAATCTTATTCCTTATATTATATTCGTTATATAATCTCGGTTTAGTTTATGCGTATGAAGGCCCTTACGTTCTTATATTTATTTCTACTTACAAAACTTTTGATACCGTATTTTTTTTATTTCCAGTTTGACAATTCTTATTCAAGACCTGATCTAAGAAGTCCTCAGCAACTAGAAAGAGAAATTGTTCGGCAAAAAGGATTGATAGAGGGAAGGCGAGCGGCGTCTCATCCTCACCTCTTAGATGAACCTCCTCAGCGACTAGAAGTTTCTACACCGCAAAATCACGACAAATCACGAAGAAACTCCCATGGAAATCTTCTTGAAGGTCCGCAAAACGAAAATGGCCCTCCGAGAAATAGTCACGAAGAACGCGAATCTGATGATGGCGGTTTTCGAGTTAGACTTGCAGCTCAAGGGAGATCCAGTTTCGAAGAGCGTGTTCGAACAAGTGGAAGATCTGTAGAATCAAATAGACTAGAACGAACACATGAAGTATATAGAAGAACACCAGACAGCCATAGAGATTCCCGTAGAACGCCAGACAATCATAGGGAATCTCGCAGAACCCCAGATAGCCATAGAGAATCCCGACGAACGCCAGACTCGTTAGGTCAGAGACAAAGAGAAGAAGAGAGAGCATCAAGTTCTGCGGAAGTTTTAGAGAGAAATGATGAAATTGCAAGTCAAAAGTCAGCAGACAGTGTATATCATTCAAGTGGAAAAATGGAAACGTTTAATCCACAGCCTTCTTCATCGAGACAAACACCTAACAGAATAGAAGATTTAAAGGCACATGGCAAAAAGGGAGCCAGCGGTTCTGGAGCTAGTTCCGGTAAATTTCAATTGTATGAAATCTATACAAAATAGAGACTAACCGATACAGCAGAAGTATCATATTAGTACACTTTGAAATTCAACTAACTCCATTACACATCCTAATTACATTTATACATTAAAAAAAATATTACATAATTGCATACTTTTTTTTATTTATAAACACTTACAACTGGTCAACGAATTCTGCTTTGGGAGTGTAAAATTATTTTTAACAAAATTCCAGATTACGATAAGAACGGTGGTCAATCATCTAACGTTGACTCTGGTAGAGGAAGCGTGGCGTACTCCAGTGGCAGAAGACCTGAACCGAGCCTTCATGATACTTCTGCTGATTCAGATGCTGTAGGGCAATCTCGAGTGCAACCACAGCCTGGACCCAGTCAGCAAGCTCCGGGGCCGAGTAAGTACATTTATTATTGTTTACTGAATATACGTTTTAGCAAGGATTACTTATTTTTTCTAGTAATAAATATAGCCTATGTTACTCAGGGATAATGTAGCATTCTAATGGTGAAAGAATTTTTAAAATCGGTTTAGTAGTTTTTGAGTTTATTCGTTACAAAAATACAAAAATACAAAGGTTTCCTCTTTATAATATTAGCATAGATAAATAATGTGTCTTTCTAAAAAGGGAGGGAGCATAGGAAAATTTAAAATAGTGTGTTCTGTAACTGTGAGTAGGAAAAAATCTCCTCGGGAATTTCTTGCCGCTTCTTCTTCCGGAACCCCTCACGGTAGGGACTCATTAAAGCGATGGCGTAGTTTGACGTTCGAAAAGTGTTTATAATAACCAATTTCGAATAAACAATATACCATTCATTCTTTCATTCATAGGAAAGCACAGTTAGCCGCGCATTAAGTGACATAAATAGAGGTGCGTTTATTGGCAATTTTTTGACAATGTCAATTTGGCCGCGAACTCACGAGACATAGGTTTTTTTCAAATTGTTGTTAATTGTTAATTCTCACAATTACAGCAGGCGAGAACGAGTGGGCGGATCTAGTGGAGTGTGAACTACGCCAAATCCTGGAGCCTAAGTTAGCGGGAATGAGACTGGACAGCTCTGCCAGCTCGGACAGCTCCGTCACGCCGCCGCTGCCGCCGTTGTCGCCCTCCTCAGACCTGCATAAGAGGAACAGGTGACCGTTGACACTCACGTACACTTAAATGTCATTTATTTTGTACACACACACACATATATATATATATCCCGGTCAGTTAATATAAGTGGTCTTTACTGCTCTCTCTGCTATTTTTTCAAAAAATCAATTCATTAAAACTATCGTTTCAATGTGGAACATTTTGGTAAAGATAAAAAAAGTTTTTTATACAAAATAACTAACGTAAAATAAATCTCAATTAAGCAGTATTTTAATGTATACCAATATTTCTAAAACGATTTTTAAGTAGAACTGGATAAACATCTATTTCTTTTTAAATCCTTTTTAAGCTAAATTGTTACAATAATTAAAAAACAATTATTCATATTTAATATTACTATTTAATATTAATATTTAATATTGTTACATATAAATAAAATTCCAGCTTGCCAGGACGCTCTGCGGAATATCCTGAGGAGCGGCGGAGAGGGCGCGAGTCTCCCCGTTGGCACTCCCACAAGAAACACTCCTCCAAACGAGATCATCATTACAAGAAGCATAGTGAGTGTGTGTAAATAATTCAACGACTCACAGAACAGAACAGAACGAGAAAGTATATTCTTTAACAAAATTCTGTTCTTTAACACACTGCTAACCAATTGCAGAAACAATGGCAAACACTAACTACAATTGTATATTGTGTTCTAGATGACTTGCCGTTCAGGTGGTAGTGACCATGTCCGTTGCTCTGCTAACCGACGTGTTCAAGCCAGTGCCGGAGAGATATTATTGATCTCGTATTCACACAACCAAACTCCGCACTAAGATTCCCTGTATTGCTGGTGACATGGAAATATCGTACAGAAATACCATAACAAAGTCACCCATGGTCCGGAACAAACATTTACCTGTCATAAGTCGACCTCGGCCGAGGTTCGAACCCGGGACCACTCGCTCTGCAGACAGTATCACTTCTAACTGAGCTACGAGGTCATCGATCTCTACAGATATTAAATATCTATATCTTTAAATGTCGGAGATATATTTCTTCTTCATTATGCCTTTATTGTGCACCCTGTACCTAAAGTTGAATAAAATCAGTTTTAATTTACTTATAGTATGTACCAATACAAATATCGTCACTGTCACATGTTGGTATATACTTTAATGTATCACTAGCTGTGCCCGCGACTTCGTCCGCGTGGAATTTAACAAAAAATTTATTTAGCAGAAATAAAAGTAGCCCAAGTTACTCCTTATTACATCAGCTACCTGCCAGTGAAAGTCCAGTCAAAATCAGTCCAGCCGTTTCAGAGATTAGCCGGAACAAACAGACAGACAGACAGACAAAAATTGTAAAAAATGTTATTTTGGTATACGTACCGTATATACATTCATACGCATGTAGTAAAAAATGGTTATCTTAATATTACAAACAGACACTCCAATTTTATTTATTAGTATAGATAATTGCATGTTTTCCTTCGTGGGAGGGAGGGAGGTTCTATGCATGTATAGAAGTATATACCATCGTACATTGTACTTGCGGATTGTCGCAAAATAAATTAATACTAATTAATTACAATTAATTTTCGCAAAGTAAAATTCAGTATATTGCTAGATAAGAACTCTCAGTGGGTTTTAAAATACATATATATAACTGTAAAAAGGGTGACCTTTATAACGCGGTTTCTTTTCAGTATTCGGTTTGGACACCACCGACATGACTTCGACCACGACTCGAAGTCTGGACTTGTCTTCCCTCCTGGACGGCAGAACCGACAGCGACGCCTCGACGGGAGACGCAAGAGCTATTCGAAGACAACTCCGCGGATTAGAGAACATGTACGCTGAGGTGCTGCAGCTCCTGGGGGTCAGGAAACCGACTAGCTTGGCGAAACATCCCACCTGGGAATCTAGGTAATACGATTATTATTCATTGGTAATTAAATTCGACGACCCCGTAGCTCGGTTGGTAGGGACCCTGCCTGCCGAGCGAGGGGTCCCGGGTTCGATTTCCGACGGGGCAGATATTTATGTGACAAATAAATGTTTGTTCTCGGGGCATGGGGGTTTACGATGTCATATTTGTGTATGCCCACGCCGCCCGCACCATAGAATCCTAATGCGGGGGTGTGAGTGTGTAAACAAAAAAAAGATTTATTACCCATTTGGAGTAGTCGGAGGTCCACTGCTGAATATAGATATCTCCTAATTGGTGTCAATCTGATATCAAATTATGACAAATATTTTATCAGCGTTTTTATGTTTCGGTGGACACGTTAAACCTTCGGTCGCGATTATTATCAACGAATATTTGTCGTTAAGCTTTATTGGATGCTTTCGGATTGTGTTAAAACGTCAGATATGCTGGTTGGCCAGTTAACTCTTTAAATAATCTTCACACACTCCAAGCATCTTCATTTATTGAGGAATTTCTCAAGAAAGGAAGCTGTGCTAGTGGAGAATCTATAGAATGGAAATGGAAATATGCTAACACACAGCTGAATTTTGTTGGTCTTAGAACGCCGTGTAACGTCATCGATGTGTTCTTGAAATGATCGCTATTATGATTATGATCACGACGAGACTTTCCATTTCTACATTTTCATCGCGCATGGTCCATACGATTGGATTGAAATATTAGTTCTAAATACAAAACTCATGAGTACCCCGTCAACCCGTTACGGTTAAAATGTACGATGGCTGCGATGGTGCATGTCTAATATCAGCAGGCTGTCGTCGAAGCGTCGGTACGGCAGCATGTCGTCGTTGCCGTCCAGCTCGGTGAGCAGCCGGCCCGTCAGGGACAAGCGGCGCGGCTCCGGCGACCACAGGAAGAAGCACGACCTCAAGGTACCTGACCGACGTCATTGTGACCCATCGCATCCCAGGTCTCAAAACACTGAAACGATGCAACGGGCCCGTTTGGAATTTAAGACCGGGAGACTCACGTTGACCCTTTTATGAGAGATGAAATGTTTTAGCCGCGCCATAAGAAAATATACAAAGTCCGGAATGTTCAAATTTCTTACCCGGACGATATCAGCAGATCAAGTAAATAGCGGTTCCGTGTTAAATAGGAATTAATTAATCTTTAACCTTAAAGCTCCGATATTATATAGCAAAATTCCCAAGATTGCGCGCAAAGCGAACACGTTCTAAGACTCTTGAAAAAATGAATAATGAACTAGCTGATCGCCCCCACTTCGTTTGGGTTTAATTTCATAATTTATTCATTTCATCATTATTATACATATGCAGTCGATATATAGCCTATGTCCATCCGAAATAATGTGCCTTTCAAATTGTAAAATATTTTTTTCAAACAAGTGCCGTGGGTCTAAATTACTTTCCGCATATACCCAGAGTCACAATACTCACACTTTTCAACGTTATTATTGATAATTACTAAAAACATTAATATAGTTAATTCTATCTGCAGATATTTTTTGCACTTTGAAAGGCTTTAACGTGAGAACAGCACGGTTTACCATACAACATTACAACTGTGCGACCTGATCTAGAAAAATATTGATACGACCTAAATCAGTCCAATTTTAATTGAACTGAAATCGTTGATTTGTTCTTCTCTGAGAATCTACACCTTTAGAACATTGGGTGGAATTCTCAAGTGTGTACATTTCAGAATGTTGTCCGTAACGTGATTTCCGAATTAAATTAAGAATTTGTGCAAGTGTACTGTGCAATTTGTAGTTTCAAATGTGTGAGTATACGAGATGTCAGCTCGTCCGGTCGCAGGGCATCAACAAGCGTTTCCAGCGGCTGGAAGCGCACGTGGTGACGTTGGCGCGCTCTGTGGCGCACCTGTCGAGCGAGATGCGCACGCAGCACGCGCTGCTGCGGGAGGTGGACGCGGTGCGCGCCGAGCTGGCGGCGCTCAGGCACATGTACAGGTACGGTACCCGTTTGAGGTACGCCAAATTGTAACTGTAACGGGGTACTCACGATTTTTGTATTTTGATCCACCTTGCTCACGAATGTAAAAATCATGGGTACCCGTTACATTTAACATGTTTAATGTCCTCGAATATATAAATTACATATCAGTTATTGGAAGAAAATGACGCTCTGCCAATAGACGCTGATGGGTTGTACTTGAACGCATACGATACAACATATATATATTAAGAACTCAGTGGACAACGTTGTTACGATAACAGCTGGGAAACGACCTTGAATTAATACCGTGGAGGTATAGATTTATAGGTAATACAGGACCAAGATGTATACAGTTGGGACCTAACACTTTTACCTCTTCCGTTGGTCGAAATAATGCGCTGCAATCATGAAATCACGACTAAAAAGGTCAGTTTGGACTTAGGCTGGCAGACACAGTCTTAGACCTCAAAAGTATTTAATAATGAACACTGTACAACACTCTAAACCTGTTCCAAAACAGCTATCAATTAAAAAAAGCTTTCGAAAGACTCCATAACTCGAAGAAAATAATCTACAGGTCACCTCACATATTACGAAAATTCTCTATCCGCAGTAGATTTCGAAAGATTAGGCCGTGGAACATAATAATCAGCGGCGTGCACAGGATTATGACACTGGGTATGCGGCGGAATACTCGGTCACAAAAACATTTTCTTTTATAGATTTTTAGCATAGCCACAGCCACGCGACGGATCTCTAAGTCGGAAACCATGCCAACAGACCAAGTCTTAGATGTTATTTTTAATTTTTAATAAACACACATTTTTAACACAAACCTCACAATCAAATAACATTTTTAAAAATCAACAAACGCACTAGTAAAAGCAAATCACTACAATTATTATAGAAACTCAGTAATAAACTGTTAAATGTACACACTTTCAAATGTTAAAATGAAAAATCTTTTAAGAAAACTATAAATATACTGGCGTAAACAAAATAGTAAACAATGCTTATCACATGAAAAAAGCAAAATGGCCCCCGCGAAACAAAACATTTCTGCTATTTAAACAAATAAAACCTTACTAAACAAAAATGCATAATGTGCATACGTGATTTATTAGATTTCCGTCTATTATTTTTACTCGGATTATAGGCAACGAACATTTCCGATTACTCCCAACAACTGCCGAACTTCCGTAGCCTGCCGCTGGAGTCGCGGCTTTCGATATTCATGGGTGTGTGCGTTTGCGAATTGTGCACGGACACCAAAATTACTACACACATGCGAATAAATGTCCTGCGGGACGCGACGGCATGACTTGGTTGATTAGGTACATTATTTTGCAGCGCCGCTTGCTTGTCGCCAAACGCCTGGCAAACATAATGTTTGTGTGCTTGCAAATAGGTGCTATTTATAAAATATTTGGCGTTTTTAAGTTATTACATTTTGTTTGTTCATTTATTGACTATTAATTAAAGTCATCTAAAACGTACGAACGTTTTATGAAAATATCTGTGAATGGCAAGTAAAGCACTGCATTTCTGCCTACAAGGAGCGCACGCCCCTGATAATAATAATCATTGGCAGATAGCAGTGGTAGACTACATGGCCTTTAATGTGCGTATTACCAACTAATCATCACTCGGTTCGGTGAAGGAATACATCGTGAGGCAACACCTGCACGTCTGCGAGTTATCTATAATGTTCTTAAAGCAGTGAGAAATCCGCCAGTCCACACTAGACCAGCGAGGTGGAATATGGCTTTAACCCCTCCCGTTGTGAAAGGAGACCCGTCCCAAAGGTAGGACGACTATTCGTTGTAGTGACTAAGATGGTATGCCGAAATGTTTTGGAAGACATGTTGACCAACGACGCGATTCCCGTCGACCAGGTCTCAACAGAACATCAGGTCGGGGCACCGGCACAATGACCCGTTCTCGTTCAGCAACCCGGATCGCGTCAAGCGGCTCACCAAGTTCTTCGGAGACGAGCCCCCTCTCATGAGGTTGTTCCTCAAGAAACTTGGATACGAGGTGAGGAAACTAAAATTTGTTAGACGATTTTGTTGGGTCAGCCGTTCCACGTGGAATTGTTTATCGTAATACAATTAAATTTGCTCTTAAAGGAACCTTATTGATTTCGAAGGCTAATGGACATTGCATATTTGCAATTTTCATGGCATAAACTACGATTGAAGTACGGTCTATCCAAATGAAAGGCGCTTAAGTTCTCTTAAACTAAATTTATTTTTCAAATTCAAATTCAAAATCGTATTTCGTTAATACATTTACGCAAGTTAATTTTTGCTTCTACTGCCGTTTCGAAATGGAATTTTAACATTGAAGAGAAGAAACGGTGAAAAAAACTCCTCAAAACATTTTTCAAAACACATGGCTTTAAGTTTAAACCTTTGCGGAACTGGTTTCGACACTATTATTTCCAGGCGTCCTTGTCGTTAATATATTCATCTATACTATAAAATCTGTGATTTAACGCGTCGCTTAAAATTTCCAAAAGGCAATACGAAGACGTAACCAGATTATACCTATTTCTTGTTTCCCGATTGTGTGTATCACTTTCCTGCTGGTACATATAAATATATTTTTTTTTAAATAGAAAACCGTTGTCTTCAAATCGACACCATTATAATTTACTCTATAGTAGAATAATCAAACAATCGTTAGCGTCAAATTAATTTAGCTTCGAATTAATCACAAAATGTTTACTTTTACAGAAGTACGCAGCGCTACTAGAAAAAGAGAAGGTCGGAGCGGCAGAGCTTCCGTACGTTGGAGAGGACAAACTTAGAGCACTGGGTGTGCCCCTGGGGCCCAGGATGAGGATACTGAAGGAGGCGGGGATCCACCAGGACCTGCACCACGTACCCCGAGACGATCACAATACCACCACCACTACTCTAGCTATCGTCTAGAAACCATGTCTTAGGAATCCCACAGATGACGACATACAACGGCTTAGTACCTTATCCGAAAATTAAAACTAACCGCGCGCCCCGACTTCCTTCGTATTGTACTGTATACTCATTTATACATACATTATATATCCATCCGGAATAATGTACCTGGTATAAGAATTTTTCAAATAGATGCCGCGGCTCCGAAAATAACCCTCCGCGTACACACAAACACGCAAAATTCACACTCTCTCTTTATATACTGATACTCGTATTAATACTAGATTGTTACAAAGCCTCTGAAAAATCTCAACTAGAGCTGTTTAAAAAATTACACCAATCAGCAAATATAACATGCCCTCAAAAGCATAGAAACCCGCGTGGATTCAACAAATCCAATATCGCCGCGAGCCGCACAGGAGATTGTTTAATTGTGTGACGCGGCAGTGAGCGCTGACGTCGGACGTAGTACCACAACGCATACCGATATTATTGTCCGGTGATGACGCGCCGGCCCGGGCCAGCCAGTGGGAGAGACCTACGTGGGATAATTTTATTATTCACAATTTATACAAAATTTTAATTCGTTAATATACGCGTCGTATTTATTTGCAAGAAACTCAGACAGCCAGTAAGATGTATCGTCTGTCATACAATTTTTTTTATTTTCCATATATATTACCAAAAAACGGTACCGTGTTTGCGCTTTACTCATTTGGAAATAAAAGTTACAATGAAAATTCCTCATCTGATCGTCTTGCATTGCACTTCGGTTCTAACTGTTGGGTCTACGTGTAGACTGTCAGTGAACTTACGTTTTAGAACAACCTGTAGCTCAGTTGATGGAAACCTTGTCGCGCGGAGAGTTCTAGGTTCATTTACCGGCAGGGGCGGACACGGGTCAAATAATGAATCTTCTCGATATTTTGTCGTCTTCAATGCATATACCGGACTGATTTGTATGTACACAATGAAGCAGTTCTCGTTACGTATATACATACATATGTATGTACATGTACATTTTATTGCATATATTTTTATAAGTATTAGTTGAATGATATAGCTATAAATGTGTGGGTTGCATAATATAATTGTGTTTGACATAAGTGTTCTTAGCGTTAACAAGCAGACGAATGATTCTGTAGATTTTAGAAGTACTTCCAGAATGTTCTGTAAAAAGTTATTAAAAAGGTTTGTAAATACGTTAATTTAACTTTAATAAAAAGTGTTCATAAGTTTAAACGTTTTATATTATTGTGGTTACAATGTAATAAATAATAAAAATGGTCGCGGCTGACTCGCCGTATGTCTTCTTATCGTCTTACTCCAGAGGTAACTCGAACTGCGGCTGGAAACTCAATTCAAAGCCCTAGGGATATAAGTTATTTCGGAAGAGGCCCCTTCACATTGGCTACGAACGGTATGTACAATTAAGTATAAATACATGTTAACTAAAATAGGTTTATCATGTTTTATTGATTCAAATCGATCGTAGGCGATCGACTGGTGTGACGATCCCTTAGCCTAGTTGGTAGGAACCTTGCCTATCGAGTGCGGTGTCCCAGGTTCGATTCCGAGCGCAGATATTTATACGACAAGTGAATGAATGTGTTTGTTTTCGGATGATGAATAAAAACGTTAAACGTTCACCCAGTCACACCCGTGCATCGGGACCCCCTGTGTTGCGGGTGACACAAATACGACATCACAAATATTCACGACCCGATAACAAATATTCATCTGTCACATGTCTACCCCGGCCGGGTATCGAACCTGGGACCTCTCAACTGACCTACAGGGCCGACCGCAAGTTTTTGTGATGGTGCTGTCTGTGTGAGTGGGTGGGTGTGTGTTCATTTTTAATTACACCCAACTGTAACCAACATGTCTTCAATATTGTTGACTGCCCTCCGAGTGTACAACTACCTACCGTTTATTTATAATACTCATTTGATAATAGTGAATTTTGAGAGGCTATCGCTGTTATCGGGACGTTTCAAATATAATTTTGAAGTCGTTATGTTTTTATAAACATATGAGGAATACGTATGAAGATAATATTAAATGTTATTGAAATCTTAATTTAAACTTCTCATTATGTAACAAACAAAAATGTTTTGTTGATAAATATTGAAGACACCTTACCTATTACTTAGCTTTTCAAAAATCTTTCGCGTGTCGTGTTCCACTGCGTCCGACGAGCCGCGCGACAAGTTCCGTGTGCGGAGTCCGATCGGGGCAAATAGTATGCGACATATGTATGTCGGTCGTGTGTTTATTTCTATGCGTGTGTGCGTGTAGCCCGGTCACATACAATTCTAGTTACAAAATAATTGAGTTAATATTTCCAAAAATGAACACCTGGATATATTTTGTCATTTATCGATAACAAGTCCCCAACACGACACGGCCGCGCTATTGATGTTTGCCGGTCGAACACGTCGCAACAGTATGCCAAAGACATGTCGGGATGTCACCTTATTATATACGTGTAAATAGGTATATACTAATTGTTTGATGTAAATACTTACAACGGAACAACGAAGCAACGGTGTTATTAAAGTGTATGCTTTAGCTAGTAGGAAAACTTTTCGACGATTTTTGTGTAAATAATAAAAGGAATACTTTAATGATGTATATTATTTAGTTGTTTTTGTTACCCTCCCGGACGACCCGCGACATCAGTAACGCCGAAGGCCTAACGCGTTGCCAACCAAAATTGAACGGTGAGCCCTTTTTATTACTGCCTGTAACACTATGAAACATTTCACGGTCAGATTTGGAAGCAGGGTGGTAGCTAGACAGTCACGCAAAATACCCTACCACCATGCACTGGGCATTGGATGGTACGAAGCCTAGCGACCTCCCACAAGAGGAACTGTTCACCCTTAGGGCAACGTTATTCAGTAGGAGTACCACGAGCAGAGAGCTTGGCTTGGACTCAGCGGAAACAGAGCCCCTTACAAACCAAGAAATATTAAGAATTATCATAGTTTCGTGCTTTTCAGAACACGACACATATATAATGTATACAGGTGAGTTATACTTGAATCTTTAAGCAATTATTTACTACTGAATATTAATACAATTAAAATTAATTTGGTATTAAAACTACGTTGCTTAATTAACCAAATTATAATATTAACGTTTAAAAGCTTTTTTTTCATGTTAATAGCCGACAAACGAGTTGACGAACCACCTGATGGTAAGTGGTCACCGTCGTCCATGGACATCAGCAAGACCAAAGGTATCACTGTTACTTTGTCGACCAGGAAATGAGAAGAAGGTAAAAAATAAATTACTAGCTCTCGCGCCTCAGCCGGAACACGACGAGTCGTTTCTCGACCGACTCAAGCAGGAGGGTCGTAGCTAGCCTGATAGGCTTCACGGTAAGATAATAATACCAGTATTAATATGAATGACTTACTAAAAATATGTTTTTTGATAAGATGTTTGTTAAGTTATGATGCATTAAAAGTTCGACTTGAATCACTCCCGCACGTTCACTACCTATTAAAATTAGAGCTTTTAATAGCTGTCCTTGTTATATAAGAACCTAAATTTAAATCGAAAGATCATGCATCAATAAATTATTAAAACAATTAAATACATTTATTTTATACATTACAAGTTATACAATACACTGGAGGTATACTGTTCTAACACACAGTTAGTTTGGTAATACGCGTATCATCATAACCAATTTCGTGACGAATTTTTTCCCTTATATCTGTTTTGAAACAAATCGTTATGTGAATGGTTTCAGCACACATTTTATTAGATTCGATTAGAATACATTTTAATTGACAATAAATAAATATTTAATTATGAGTCATTTCAAGAAATACAGTATTCGAATGTTAATGTTGTCCGATGTAAATATATATATAAATGTATATATTTCTTAGCCAAAGCCCTTTTGGTTACTTTCTGACCTTCACCTTGGTTTTGAAACAGCACATTTGATTCGCGTCGTCCTCATTCCAGACTTTAAACTTGAACTCAAACGTACCCTGAAAGAGATGACAATTTTAATATTTAAACGAAGCCTGTATGTTACTCTAGCGCTTCTGGATCATCCTAGTTGTTGAGAGACCTATGTGTGCTTTAGCACATTCCGCCACGCTGCTGCAGTGCCGATCGATGAAGACATAATGTGTTATCAAATAAGCTATATACTACGCGGGCACGACACAAGTTCCTAATCCCTCTTTCTTGGCCGGCAATGCGTCTGTACTACCTTTAATGTTTAACGGTGACCAATTACCGACGACCCCGTAGCCCAGTTGGTAGTGACTTTGCCTGCCGAGCTAGAGATCCCAGGTTCGATTCCCGACCGGGACAGACATTTATGTGACAGATAAATGTTTGTTCTCGGGTCATCGGTCTTTCTGATCTCGTATTTGTGTACGCCCATGCCACCCGCAACACAAGGAATCCTAGTGCGGGGGTGTGAATGTGTAAAACGTTTATTTATTATTTGTTATTATTGTCTACTTATCAATAGGCTATTTATATTATGGCATGATCGTTTATATCTATATTGTTACTTCACGACCAAAAAGAATATTAGTCATCTGGTGAAAAAGGAGCAGCACCCTCCATTCCCGTAACACGATAATCACTGAAGACATTACTGGCTAGAAAGTGAAATCTTGTTCTAAAACTGAAACTCCTTAAACATTTCATGGTCGAGTCCAGACTGAGAGTCGTAACTGGCCAGGTAGATAAGGAATCCTACTATGGACGTATAACGCTGGGTGGTACAGAGCCTAGCGACTTATAACAGGAGGTGCATTACCTTGTTTATTGTTCACTAGGAGCATGGGAGATTATGCTGGACTTAAAGTTAGTTGGTACCTTACACCTAAAATATTTGTATGATAAGTTGTACTGACTTGCGGCAATAGCTTTCCGAGTACCAAGTTGTAGGTTAGCTGCTGCAACTTGCCGCTCTCTACGGGACACGGCGTGAACTGGCAGGCGTCGGCGTCGAACAGGTCATTGAACGGCACGTCACCAGAACTGGTGGCCCCGAACAAGCCCGCCTTCAGCTTGGTGGCGGTGAAATCTGGAGATCAGGTCGGATAACATAAAAACATGTTACAACATTTCAATATTCCAGAAAGAATTCACCTTCATATATATTTCACACAGTCTACAGATTTTTTTATCTGATCGCAGTAACATGCAGTGTTCTGTGAGCATTCTTGCTGCCGGTTCATGTCGAGGAAATAACATTATGACTACTTGCTCAAATTTGCATACCACAACACTGAGATACTTTTATTTATGCGGCATCGATTGGTCCAATCATATTTATCATTAAAAACATCGAATAATTCTAGGACCAAAATTATCATTCTGATCTACTCCATAATTAGTTTTATCTAAATAATATTCTAAAATTACAGTATGAAATTATGTTTGGCCAAGGAAATAAGTGTACTCGATAATATTATGCACGCCACGGTCTCTCTTGTATATCGCTTATCAAACGCCATATTTAATTTACTTCATGTACTAGTAACTATCGTCTCTTTCACTATAACCGTAGAATTATAATGAGTTGTCTTTAATAATCCACATATATTTACTTACTGGGCCTGAAGTCAAACACCAGGCTGGCGGGGGACCCTTTCTTCAGTTTGCACGCTTTTGGATCGTTGCAAGGGTCAATACGAACTTGTTCAACGGTGCACACGTCCTGTGAATCTGGACAGAAAGCGACAATTACTAAAGTGACTAGCATGTCACGACTCCGTAAGGGATAGCGCTGCCTAACAAACTTCAACACTGATATCATTTCATAAACACACTTATCTATGCACTATTAATCTGCACGAAGCTAGCGGCTAACACGAAACACCTCGCTTATTGGTGTACACTAACAGAGGCTATTTCTCCAGCGCAGAAAAGCATGTCATTGAACGTTGCACGTAGCTTAATGTTAGTGTATCAAGGTAACAATATAAAAAATCCAGTGATCCCTTTGACACGACTATATAGCGTTATTTACTCACTTTACAAACAACTCTATACACTATTAATTTTAACTTAAAATATTACAGATTAGCGGCCCGCGCCAGCTTCGCACGGGTGTACTTTATCAATAGTTTCCGCAGCGTATGCGATGAAAGAAATTTTTAAGCAATATTTTTTTACACATTGGTTCACGTTACTGAAGTTTTAGCGAGGATATATTTAGCCTATGTTACCCAGGGATAATGTAGCATTCTAACGGTGAAAGATTTTTCAAAATCGGTTCTGTAGTTTTTGAGTTTATCCGTTACAAAGTTTATTCGTTCGAATAGAGTTACCAGTTGTAATAGCTAGAAGATGGCGCTACTTGTACTTACAGCTACAAATATAACTTCTATGTATATACGTAAAATGATAGAGATGTGCGCAATTTTGTGCGCATCACGGAAAAAACCACTGGACAGATTTCAATTAAGTTGTCTAAATTTTAATTTCATAGACACCTGACCCTTTATATTTTTAAGTTTTTAAAGTTTAAAAAAATATATTTATAAACACTATATACGTGATCAGTGATGTGCTTTTTTAATGTTTTTGCCTCTGCATCTAAAGTATATTGTTAACATAGCAAGCAACGCAGACGAGGTCGCGGGTATCGGCTAGTTAAAATTAAGTTCCATAAATATTACGTAGATCTGTCCGAACTTCTAATTATATTTATAAATTAATTATTGACTTTTAAACCTGGGAATAAATTAATTAGATTACAAGGTAGTAACATCCAGCAACCTACACCGGATACTAATATAGGGATTACGTTCACCCTTACAATCATTGACAATCAAAAGATGGACGAGGATGGATGGAGCCTTTATACGTTATTGTGAACAATAACAAATCTTACATTCTTCACATGGTTTGTGAACAACGACCGTGGCGACGGCCGCTCCCGCCATCAAAGCAGCAACACACACCCACTGCGCAGGAGTCATCCTGCCGAACTGACGTCTGTCATCCGACTGACGGTACGTCGCCCGCGGTACCAACGACCCGGACACACGCGACCCCACTTGATAAACTTTACAATACATTAAGTTATGTTGTCTCTGTATATCGGTCGCATTCATGGGCGTATATACAGGAGGATCTCCCTATAGCATAGGAGAAAAACATCATTCCTGAAAGATTTACATTTTGTATTGGTAGCGGGATATCCGTGCCCTAAAATATACTTGATATATGTAAGTGCAGCTCGGTTGTCGGAGCACAACAACTATTCATTAAGTCGAGTTACTAACAAATGTTATTTAAAACTTACCTCCCTGTTTACCTACTTAGACCAGATATCATTTGCCTTGCATACTTTGCACTGGTATACTTCCATGTTTGTGTAATTTGTAATTGCCTGATATAGGCATTCAAAATGTTGCCTAGATCTGTGAAGTTAAGGGAAAATTAATTAATCTGCTCATTTTTGATCCATTCCCCTAACAAAGCTATAGGTACGTCCTTGGTCGCATTCTTATAATTCCAACCGCACATAGTTGAGAATGTGATCAGACGCTAATATATCAAACTGAGGAAATATCTATATGATTTCACTGACATGACAATGACAGAGATATTTAGCTATTGCAAGGAGCGTCGATTCTAATACTGCGCCGCAGCTATACACAGATAAGTGTCATGTAGAATTAATCATAATTAATTATAATTAATCCATTAAATACGAGGAATGATATATGTCGTGAGATTTAGATCAACACATCCCGTCTAATCACATGTGACATTTTTCAAAACGCGTATTTTAGTGTTAATACGTCAAGTTAACTTGACTGCGTTGAAATTATTTTAAACATTAGTTAAGAATAGTATTTAAGACTACCAAAGAACGTGGTTTAAAATCACAGTGGGAAAATCGAACATTAAAATACTTGAATAGCAACTACGAAATTCATAAAAGATAAATATTATTGTGTGGGAATAGCCATATTTCAGTGGAAAACATGTTGTACCTAATCCAATTTTCTCGCAATTTTACAATGTAGTTTGGAGGAAAAAAAATGCGTAATATTTGCGGAGATTCTCCTCTCCTCCACATGAGATTGAGTGAGATTCGTCTCGCCCAAATGCACAGCTAGCGTGATTAATGGACATCCCCTGATTTTGTAATCGATATAGAAACCTAGACATTGTAACATATGTCTATCTGTACACGTATTACACCACTGAACTTTGAACCTTATAATATATTTCACTAAGACACTTTCCATTCGGAAAGTTTGCAAAGCGGAGCGAGGCCGTATCGAGCGAGTCGTATATAATTCTATGAAAGCAAGTACATAACTTGGTAATTTTTAGTAAACATCCTGTTATAAATTACTTGGTTGTTTGTTCGTTAAGTTGGTGATATATTTATAGGCAGTGTTCTGACTATTTTATTTTCAACTCATAATCTATATCTTTAGAGATCCGCCGATAAATGTAGACCCACCTTAATTGCAGCTACTCTGACCTGTCTTAAGCCTTCTGTGCTGCGCAAATACCTATCAAATTCTTAAGATCATCAGTCCACCTGCTCCGTATTACATAACAGTATCGACATCTATTAGCCGTTCGAAGTTTATGGTCACCATACTTTGCCAACATCGTAATATTTAATAACTTCTTATTATAAGATGTATTACACGATGTTATTCGAGTAATCGTCGAACTAAAACTTAAGTTTCACTGCCAAATTGAGCATCTCTTGAAGAGATCCGCAATAGGGGATATAATCGAGTAGGGACGTTATGGATATGAAATTTCGTATCTAGATATGAATACGCATATATGAATAATATTTTACCGGTTTCGGTTACGGATACGGATATGAAATTATTTAAGATTATCCGATTGTTTCGGATGATTTCGGATATGGATATTAGAGATTTGCAACTTGGAAAAATAATATAATGTATTAATAATATAATGTATTGACTATATTTCTAAGTATTATTTGATATTATAATCACAGAAAAAATAATACCTTAAAATTTAAAGTTTTTAACTGTCTAAAATGAGAACGACGCGGCTAGTGTATCGATCGGCGGGCGAAAACCTGTCATAACTTGTTTTATGTAGCATCTGCTAGTATCCGAAACATTTTTATCGGATATGGTTACGGTTTCAGATATATTTTTATTTCGGATATCCCATAGTTTCGGTTACGGTTACGGAGCTCCATAAGTACATTTTATTTTCCTTATATTATTCGTGGATCTATCCTCCCGAAAGTTATCGGTCCCTCAAACAATTAAGCCTGCCCTTTGCCTGTTCTTCGATGATTCTGTTAACGTTTTCTAACCCTGGTTCTTCTAAGGATTTTGACAGATTGTATTTTACCTGACAGTATTGTATTTTGACAGATTGTATATCGAAATCTTATATGAAAGGGACTTACAGCAAAGTACTATGCTGGTAATTCCGCTCAAGGTCAGTTCTACATAGAAATGATGTTTTCCGGTTTAAAGAAAACTCTGAAAATAATGAGTGATATTTGAGATGCAATTTTACACTAAGATATGTCTTTAGGGCGTCGAACAATCCGGCGAATATTAAATTTAACTATATTTTATATGTATACATGTTCAGACAACCCCATAGCCCAGTTGGTAGTGACTCTGCCTGTCAAGCAAGGGGTCCCCGGTTCGATTCCCGGCCGGGGCAAATATTTATGTGACAGATAAATGTTTGTTCTCGGTTCATGGGAGTTTTAATGTCATATTTGTGTATGTATATTGTCATCCACAACGGGGTGCGGGGATGTGACTGTGTAACATTTAATAGTTTAACGTTAAATATCACTATTTATTTTATTAATCAGTTACAAGCAACGGTGACATAACTGCGTTCACTGCAACCCAAGTGCGTCCATAATACCAAAGACCTATCTACGTGACAAGATAGAAAATGAGGACCCGGTTATTACTGGATCTGTATCACTTTTATCGAAACATGTAAAAAAATATTCTAGCCTTTCGTGCCTCTTCCGTCAATCTGCCGCCTTATCTAACTTCATGTTTATAGATCTGGATAACATTTGGAACATAATTGTAATTTACGAGTATTAAGTACATAATATTCAACTCCATTCCTTATATCACAAAGACAATGAACTTTGAATATTCATCAGTATTCCGCTGGGTGACGTTGGCTAATATCATAGCAAGCGATAACCTGTTTGAACTCATTATCGGCAAATAAAAGTTATCTGGACATATAATACACTAATAATATCTAATAATACGTGATGCTGCAGTGAGGACCGTATGAGAATAAAAATATTTTATTTAAAAGTTGAATATTACAATTATTAAATATTTTAACTCAAAATGACATGACAATGGTACAACGCGAGAACCAAAAGCAATCTTATTTATTAAAAACATTGTTGTATATATATTATAATAAAATTCTAACTGATCGCTTTCTGTACATGAACGATATATGAGAAAAATCTACTATTAGGGGCCTTTATTAACGCAATAGAACCCAAAACAATAGTTGTTAGAATTTTCTCTGTCTGTCTGTGTGTTTGTTCTCGCTAATCTCAGAAACGGCTTAACTGATTTCGTTCAGTTTATGCTGCGTGAGTTGTACTCGTATTAGCTTACAACCGGCATTATCTTTACCGGCAAAACAAACAGCTAACGGGGTTGCCTGCCATCGCATTATAAAAAATACCACGCGCTATACCAACTTGAGTATTTGGAAACTACGTTGTTTGGAATTGATGAAAACATACAACAGACTACGAACAAATATGTTATATTTATAAAGTCACCGGAAAACCCAGAATATCAGCCCGAAGCTTCATTGGTGGTTATTCCGCCTGTCAAGCTAGTGGTCTTGGATTTATTTCTCGACCGGTGCAAACATCTACACGTGTGATTAATATTTTATCTCGGTTGTTGTGGTGTTCAGTTTGTGTACGTCTATTCATGTGGTCATATGAAAGGAAAAAATCTTGAATATTTTTAAATTTGCGACATATTTTAAGTACCGTGATCCAATGACGCTTGTTTAGGAATATCTAATATTCTTGGATAGATTTACAGTACGGTCACCGCGCGAGTCCATACGGACTGAACCGACTTGTTCGACACATTGACTGATAACAATTTATGAAATATAGATTTTGTGATAAATGAGATTATTTCTCCTTTACTCAGCTTAATCCGACAAGTGGTGTTGGGATGGGAAGAATTAGCCATTAAATTTTTTACATGTTACATTCATAAATACCATATATAAATTGAAAAGAAAAAACAATATGTAAATTAAAAAAAAACATAAACAAATTGAGAACCTTCTTTTTTGAAGTCGGTTGAAAATAAATCTGAATCCGGTTCCAAAAAAAATCCGGAGGTCGGCACTATCAAACGCGAAAGTTTTAATTATCTTCGATCTAACACGCCACCAAAGCACAATGCCGGGTATTGTCTTGATGTTATGACATTTAAACTTATAGAAACACTCTTCTACTCACCGCGAAGATTACATCTAGGTTTAACGGAAAGGAAAGTATGGAGCGCAATCGCTCTGATTGCATCGCTGTATATAATGAGTTTCATGACACGCTGACAGCTGCGTTGATGACAGCGATACAGGCATTAAATCAATAGTGCCGGCGTGTTTACACAAGCAGCCGGGGTCTCGAGTCCACCAGAACACACTACATATAATACACTAATAATAATATCTTATTATTATTATCTTTTAGTCGTAAAGATCCTCCTATCAAGAAAATCAGTTCTTGCATCAATAGCTTCCAGCTCTTATATGCTATCGCGTAACGATTTACTGCAGTAAGCAGTTTCATCCTCGAAACCCAAGCGCTATCAGGAGGAGTCTATTCACCCCCCACTTAAGTCACCAGGGGCCGTTGACTACCTCGAGTAAAGTGCCCGGGCAAGGAGCAATTCCTCGGGTCCTGAATACCCCACAAATGGGCCGCGTCCCACTGTAGGACGCATACCGCGTAGGATGTCTCCTATCGTATTGAAGAGCTATGCGACTCAAGATTGGATTGTTGGAGGAGCCATACGAGCGGCTAAAATTTTCATGTATTTATTCAAACTCATTGAATCCATACAAAACATGCTATCAATACAATGGTTTTAAAATTATATGGCATAGTTTTTACAATGTTAATATACATATATAAAGACATGGGAATATAACGAACCAGGCAATAGTACCAATTTCCTCATTTATGGAGATCGTTGGGTTCTGTACTGTCCAAACAAAGATGACCACTCACCCTCAGGGCCCGTCTGCTCGTTTTCAGCTGTTAACATAAAAGCACAGGGTCGAGAGCTCACACTGACACAAGTCGGCGATCTCTGAGCGCTTCGTTCGAGCACAACATTAACATTAACACAAATCGGTCGTTATCGGCCGATCTGCAATTACCTGCGAGATGTAAGGCCACTTTCACACAATTTCTGATCCACCGTCGCTTATCAATTGGTTAATGTCTATGATTGTAACTCGTTACTTCTACATCGAACATCGACTGGTGACGTGCTTTGGCTATCAATGTCTATGAAGTCTGTATGTTTAAGCAGTGATGTGATAATTATGTGGTTCGAACATTGGTCCTCCACAGGAGATCTGGATTTTTATCCTGTAATTTTTTAAGGTTATGTGCGTAGCCGAAATTTATTATTATTTGTTTATACTATATTTATTTATACTTATAAAATAATCATCCATGTTGCGAAATGCATGGAGTGTTGAGTCTATCAATCCACACTTGACAAATGTGATAGGACATAGACCATAACTTGAAAACCTCCCACCGTGTGTAGGCCAGCAGCGGGAAGGGACGCTGAACTACTTACAGTTTTTAAATTAATCTTCAAACTCTCTGTACTTTATCTTTTGCGGTATTCGATGCAGTATCTATACGAAAGGCTAATCACTATTGCGTCCAATTGTTTTTAATTCTAATAATTGTTTCCAATTTTAATATCAAGGCAAACCATTTTTACGAAAATAAAATAAACTTAACATTTATAATACTCCTGATAAAAATGAGAAGCAATGTTTTCAGATGTGGATATAAGTATGTAAAATTGTGAAAGTTTTCCGATGCGACACGAGGGCGGATCACTGGTAGATACATAAATATAATTTCCTAGTGTTTATTAAACGTTTAGCGGCCGGAGAAATGTGAAAGCCGTCCGCTAGAGGGCGCGGAAGGTCGTTCGCCCTCCGCATTCCGCGTAGTGATTCCTGTCGCACCGGATACTTGGGGCTACGTCGTACTGCCAGAGAAATACTATGCTCATAAAACAATGTCCTGTAATGCTATAAAGATCCACATTAGCACAAAAATTATATGCACTCTTATAAACACGTAAGCATTAATCTGGCATTTTCATTTTTTTGCATTAAATTTTTTTGTTTGCCTTTTATTTATATATTTTTTCTCATTCATAAATGAAAATTCATAAATGTCGACTATTAATTTTAAGCATTGTATGTTAAACTATAAGCAAAAGTCGCCTGTACCAAATATGCGAGAAAAGGTATGTATATTCTGAAAGCAAGCATGGGTTGTGTATGTCCCATGACATCCCCAGGTGTTGCCTGGTTGACTGTAAATGGCTGGCTGTATTTTGCATAGCGACGTGAGAGTTTTTTGGCTCCACGAGCACCAGAGAATGTCGACCAGTTCCTCTACCTGATGCTACCCTGTTACTTGCAACAGCACCGATTCAAGCTTGCCTCTTATACCAAGAGGCGAAATTACTGTTTAAAGCTAAAAGGATAGGAAGTGATCCCAAAGTCTAAACTGCCTAGGGGCTGGTTAGACTGCAGGCTGCGGCCCCAATTTTCAGAAAGAATTCCTGTTGCATCCTGTCCTTTTCGCCGTTAGTTGTGTCCGCGTCACTAGTATCCCTCATGAAATCAGATACACTTCAAAAGGTGATGTGGGTAGGCGCGATATTTCTTAGCGACTCATGTGGTTCATATTCGCCGTGATCAAATAATGTTCTGTACCGCAACGACACCACAGCGCTACACCTCGTCGCCAAAGACATCTAGACAAGTCACCCATTCCCAGATCGCTAACACAATTCGGGAAACATTTCGACTCGTATAATTATTTATTTTATTACAAAATAATTTTTGTCTTTCATAACCCTGTGCCGATATTACGAAATACTTAAGCGGAGTGGCGGCTGTTCTTCCAGCACGAAATGGAATGGACCATTTATTAGCGGTTCGTTCACTGTGACGACCAAGAGCTTTAGCCAATGTACGACGCCGTCCTTAACTAGACTTTTTGTTTGTCGGCCGATTCGCTGTACGGCAACTCGAATTTATTACCGATCGAGCTCCGCTAACTGTGCAAGAACTATCCGCGGTTCATGTTAGCCACGCTCAGTCCGTGGGCCCGGCTCCGTGTGCGTTAAGACAGCAGGTATGCGTTACGTGCGTAGTTACGTTAAACTTGTAATGTAAAATGAGTTTGGATAGTTCATCTTTCTTACAATGGTTGATTAGTATTTGAAACTTTATAATAACAATAAATAAAAAAATGTAATCTTGCCATCATTTTGGCTCGACCATATAATTTAATTTTAGTCTACCTTTTGATTATAAATATTAATTTAATTAACAATAAACTATTATCCGTGTAATTGGCTCGAAATTGTAGTATAAAAGAACAAAATACAACAATCGTAAGTCTCCTTTAATTAAAAAAAATATTCATTCAATATATATTAGATTATACGTATAGTTCCACTGATAAAAGTTACCAGTGCTACCCCTATTCGGTCATGCTAATAGATCGAAGTTGGTAAAGTGTAGATATTGGCAATTTTAATCATGGTATTATATTCGACCACCCTATAGCCATTTTGTTTGTGTTACTGGCTGCCGGGCGAGGGATCCAGGTTCGATTCCCGGCCGGGCAAATGTTTATGTAACAGATTATTTTTGTCAAGCATTAACTAATTTTATGTAAAAAAAAATGTTTGTTCTCGGGTGTTTGTAAAGTATTTGTGTACGTCCATACCACCCGCAACACAGTAATCACACTAGGACAGTGGTGAGGGTGTGAATGTATAAGCGTTTATTTATTTATTATCAGTACTGATGCGTAGGTAACATTATTTATTTCTTTAATTATTATTCAATAATAAATATTAATCAGCATGACATTATAAACACCGGATAACCTGCCGTCCTGACGCACGTGTGTTTTTAAACACTTTATCTACCAAGTATGTTATTGCAGTATAACGAGTCACTGGACAGATCATGACATGGATACCTAGCGATTGCGTCTAGAACGAAACTAATTACATATGTTTTTTACGTTCTGTACGGAACATAACAATTACCGTTGCTCTATGAAACTAATACCGAATGCGGTCGGAAGTTGTCTGTGATCATTAGTGGCAAAATTTTATGATGTTATCCCTGCTTGAGAGGTGTTAAGGCTTATCGAAGGCCTCTGCTTGACTTAGGCCACTCAGATTGAATACTTACCTCTAATTACAATTCTATCCGCTCAGAAGCACATAATGGAATACCTTCCATACCATCTTCTCTTGACATCAAAGAATAAAGTTTTTCTGAGCAGTAAAACAAAATAACAATAGTGTAACAAAAAACTTAGCGCATAGTCACTGAAAATGAAACAGAATTATTTACTTATTTACTTTAATTAAAACGTCACAAAACCAATAACATTAATTAAAGACAAAACTTACACACTTCACGCTCACAGAACTTCTGATAAATTGACAATATACCCTTCAGTACATGTGACAGAATCAATATAATGACAGAATTGTTAAACCAGCATTAAAACTCGTTAACTGTTTTGTTGGTTTTATTTTTTCCTTAAAAACAATTGGTAATTTAAACCGACTCTAAGTTAATAATTACGTATTGTCATAAATAATATTTGTTAACATATTATCATCTTGGTCTCAGTTATAGTTTAATATGATAATCGAGAAATATAAACAAATAACCAATCACATACGACCGGTGGCACCGCCGGCCGTCACGAGCAGAGTAACTGCCCGACGTTTTAACGCCATTAAATTGCCAAATTACAATCTGTGCGAATGTACCATATTGTACATTTAGTCAACAACATGGAAGAAAATGGGCGACGACTCACAGGCACGGCTATATTAGGGATTCCGTTCATCGTTGCGTAAATGCTAATATCCTGTGTTCGTGGTACGACCCTGTTCTCAAAAGACTGTGTAACGATCAGGTTTAAATAGGACTCCAAATATGGTGAAAACATTTAATAGCGATATATAGTCGACAAACGAGTAAGTATCGCCAAACCTGATGGTAAATGGTCACCGTCGTCCATGGACATGAGCAACACCAAAGGCGTCACTGATGCCTTGTCGGCCGTGTAAGAAGAAGAAAGAAAGAAAGTACTGGCTCTCAAGCCCCCAGAAGAAACACGAGGAATCTTTTGGCGGCCGACTCAAGCAGGAGGATGGTAGCTAGCCAGACAGTATACAATATATGAAATCAGCCGTTAAACATTTTACTTAATAATGATCTTGAATCTTGGAAACTTAATCAAGTAATGAATAGATTCATAAAATATTCTTGGCAACGTGTCCACCACACTGCTCTTACGAATGTCCATAAAGAACCTTGACATTTACCATCAGTATGCATGTCGCATTAGCTCATTTGTCGAGTATTGAAATAAAAAGAACAATACTTTCGTTTCCAACAACAACTTTGACTACTTCCAAGTATATTTTAACTCTGTGGGTAGATGTACAATAGAGGTAAATTAATAAAAAAAAATATTTTAAGTAGCAATGTAGAGGCTAGTCGACCTCGCAAAGCGCTGACATTTGCAAGTATCCATTCGAACCTTGTTTCCTGGTTTCCTTTAAGGCTAGACCATCACCTTTATTACTTATCAGAGGTGGGTAGGACTGGAATGATACATATATTACCATTACATTGAATACTAATGTTGTTAATAAGTGATTGATATAGTTTGAATGAGATGGAAGCAGGTGACTGTAACAGATGGACTCTGGAACGTTTTCATGCTGTCGAATACCCACTGAGACGTTACCTTCAGATGTTATCGTAAACATGTCACGGGCACTTTTGGTTGCCAGAATTTCCAACTTTCAAACATGACAGAGTTGAAGTATACCAGCTGACAACTCGGTTACAGTATAAATTTGCTTGTCATCCTCATAAAAATGGTAATCACAAACAAAGAATTTCAGCTAGCTGAAATTATGGCTATAGAAATCTTTTCTTTGAACTATTCCTGTACAATGTACAGGAAATACAAGCAACATCATACGATCAATTTTCATCCCATTTGCCGTATCATGTCGGAACGGTTAAACCTACGAATTGCCCTGTCAAGCCATTACATCACCATGCAATACCCTCTTGTGATCTGTGGGGCTGGCTGTATTTTTTTTATTCAACTTGGGTAATGGCTGCATGCCTATTAAAACAAAGTCACAATAATAACATTTCAGTGATCAGCATCCCCTTATTGCTTCTTATTAGATTACGCTTAAATCGTCTGTTGTTTCTTACCTTCTCACTCTATACGATCCTCATATCTTAGTAGAACACACAAGGATGGGGTGTTACGATCATGATCGAATTAAAAAAGTTGTTGGACAAAATATTTATTCAAGAATTAATTAATTTGGAACAGTTAGTTTACTATGGTTATAACTAAAGTTTTAAAGTAACTTGGTTAGAAATAATTATAAATGTAAGCCATGTGCACTTAAGATTTATATACTGCGACATGCTTGCTCACATACTGCGGAGGCAAGAAGTTTAAAAAGGTCCTAGTATATTAACTCTATGGTCAATACTTAACAGATATGCTTGTCAGATGAAACCATAGCTTACCTAGGAAAAGAAGCTGGAGCGTTGACAGCTGTCAACATTCCACTGTTGAAAACGTTAAAACGAAGTCCGTCAACAGTAGTTATAGGGCTTTTTAATTGTGTTATATATGCATTGCGGAGTCCTTTTTGATTTTAGAAAAGGTGAAGTCTTATCAAAAAGACGAAATTTAGGTGGCGACTTTTTTGACAACGATTCTCTGTAACGTCACTAACTAATGTTAATACGTCGCATACTAACTTTTCCAATTACTTTTTAGAAACCACATTCACCCGATATTAATTATTATCTCGATAGATCATAAATTAATCGTTATTTTTCAACGTATCTCAATTCACTGTTATCAGCCATTTATTTCCACTATTATAATACGTCTACGTAATAGGGATTAGTGATTCTCCTATTATGTTTTCATTTTACTACTAGGTAAAATATAATATTTGCTATTTTATTTTCTACATGCCTAATTGTAAATATAATATTATTTAATGGCCAATAAGAAATTTAACAATATTTGTATTTGATACTTATTTTGTTTGCAATTTTAAAAAAATATTTATTTTGTGTTTTCTCAAATATTGTAGAAAATAATTACGTAAAAAGATACTCATATATCTGTATAGAACAGATTATCCTTTGCATTGAAAAATTTATAATAGATTATAAATTACCCACAGAGGATTATTGAATATCATATATGATTTTTAATTAATGAAATCTATTAAAATATATATTATATGAAATATATGTTGTATCATTTAAATATAACAATATTTTTTGGCATGACGCTAACATTTCAAGATTCCTTACATGCGAAATTACAACAAAACCCTTATAGGAATTACACTCGTATATCATTCTGTATATCCATTTATCACAGCATACTTTAGAATATGGTTACATTACCCCACTACTTTTTTGTATAAATTTTATACTTTTGCCACTTAGAAATAAGCTCGCGCACGCATAATAAGCGCAGGAGACGCGATTTGCCCATAACTACATCCATTTAAAATCGGCGACCATTAACGTTATGCAATTATTAATCATAATACAAGAAAGTACCAAGTTTGCAGAAATAAATTTATGAATATTTATAGTACCAAACCTGAATACCATGAATAATAAGTTGGATGATAAACAGTATACCGGACAAAATGGCTCCGAAGAATGCGTTTTCCAAAAACTCAGGTCCACAGTCATTAGTCTTCTTATCCTGTTGGATTTTTTTTTATAGTTTTAAGGACTAAAAAAAAGGCAGACGAGGCGCCTAATGTTAATCAGTTACCTTCACCAATGGACATATGCAACTCCAGAGGAATCGTCAGTCCTGAAAGAGATCTCTTTTTACGCCATTTTTGCAGAACCCCATGTCATAGAACTTATTTTATGTAAATAAAATGCCGACAAACGAGCAGACGAGGCAACTGATGGTAAATGGTCACTGTCGCTTGTGGACACTACCAACACAAAAGGTATCACTGATGCGTTGTCAGCCAGGAAATGAGAAGTTAAGAAAGAAAGTACAGGCTCTCAAGCACCCAGCCGGAACACGACGAGTGATTTGACGGCTGATGCAAGCAGGATGGTAGTAGCTAGCCAGGCAGGCTTCACGGAAAGCTAATAATACCAATAGTAATATTAATCACTTAATAATGATAATATAATCTGCTAGTTGGTGGTATCTATAATAGTAGTTGGTGGTAGGGCTTCGCGTATGGATTATATTATCAGCATTATTATTAAGTCACTAATATTATTACTGGTATTATTATCTCTCCGTGAAGCCCGCCTGGCTAGCTACCACCCTCCTGCTTGAGTCAGCCGCCAAACGACTCGTCGTGTTCCGGCAGGGGCTTGAGAGCCAGTACATTCTTTCTTACCTTCTTCTCATTTCCTGGCCGACAACGCATCAGTGATAACTGTCGTCTTGCTGATGTCCATGGGCGACGGTGACCACTTACCAACAGGTGGCTCGTCTGCTCGTTTGTCGGCTATTGACATAAAAAAAAAATATAGTCCTTCCGCAAAATTAATGCTCGCTGGGTCCAACGCACGTTACCTTAAATCGGTAGTATTCTTGAGTGTTTCTTTATTATATGTAAAAGAAAAACATCATCATCACAACCCTTCACAGTTGCACCACTAACCCCAAGATTCCTTTCAGAATGCAAGTCATTAAGACCTCGGTCCACTGCACTACGAGTAGCATACTGCGTTATGTAGATTTCCCGTACTTTGTAGAACCTTACGAAGTAATCTGAGTAACGCACGTGTGACAATCAATTTCTAATGCGTGCAGTATACAAATTCCGCCTCCAATGTGAATTATTACGTTATTTGTCGTTAATAACTAGAACAGTTAAAAAAATACGTACCAATTCATATTTGGCATAGTTGAAGAACTTGTTGTAAAGTCTTTGCGTGACGCATTCCGCCACGTGGAACATCTGGAATCTGTTTCTCTCGTATCTGGGCGACTCCTCCGAGAGAGTTTCCTGTTGTTTCATTACTTGCTTCTGCCTTTTCAGCTTCTTCTTCTTATCGTTTGACATCGCATAAGAAGTCTAAAATGAATAATATGAATTAATTATTTTCTTTATATGCATACCTAATAACAATCTAACGTATAGATAGAATATAGATATAAAACTTAAAACGAATTAACTAAAAGTACTGTAAATTTTTCAACAGTTTCAATTTCTAAAAACCTTTTTCTCAATATTCGGTTGCTCCGTTTCAAATTTTAATATATCTCCAAAATTAACATTTCTTGGATAAAATATATTTCGTAGTAAGCCTTTTTACACTATACAAAAACACCGACGTTAATATTGTGTTTACGTTTAACGTAACATCATGCCCTAAACCTAGTAAGGTGATCCAATTTATAGAATTGAAAACTACAAATGACACTTACTAGTTTTGATATGGAAAAATAAAATCGTGTAACATTTTTAGTTTGAAAGCTAGTTACTGGTGATCTTCATATTGTTTAATTTTGTTGTATAAACTTAATTATCATACAGAACCCATGACGACGAAGAAAAATTTAACTTATTGCTATTGAAAGATACAGGTTACATGGAACAAAAGTAAGCGAAAGAAAAATCAAGTATTTTCCAATGGATTTGCAGATAGATATCCTGCTCCGGGATTCGTATTGAGACATACTCAATACAAAGATGCGTTATTTTAGCATTTAATTGCACTTTTGTACATATTCAGAAACAACCGGATGATCCCGATATATGTGTGCTGTGGCATGAAACATTTTCTGGTCGAAACCCCAGCAATATTGTAGATATGATAAAAGCTTTCACTGGTGATCATAGGGATGTACAATTTTTACAAATGTGGGTTGACTAACTTATACATATATGTATACGAAACAAGGACTGTATGAAACTGAGTCCATAGCAATTAATTTTGTTAATAAAGGTGACACTCCACTAAAGCTAGGCTGCTAATACAGTCCATACCAATAAAGAATAAAAAATTTAACGCTAAAGAGGAACTTACGACAATTGGCCAAAGAGAAAGAGAGAGAGAGTTGCTTCGGAGAAGCTTTCAGAGACTCAGTCTGGTTCAGATTAAATTTATTTGTTAAGGGTCCAAGTAAGTTTATATACAAGTACTTTATTTGCAATAAGACAATTTATTAATAACATGGGAATTTGTTTAGATTTCATTAAGCTGTATTTTTATGGAGTTTTAATTATTTTTTCAGATATGAGGAAAATAAAGACGACCTCATATGAATTCCAGGTCAAACATATAAAATTATATTTCTTCAGTGTTTTTAAAATGAAACTTCATATACACACATACAGGTGATCCTCATATAAAAAGTATAACAAATGTATACATACATAATCTTCTACTTTCTGAGGTCTGTGTCCACGAGATTTGGACTTGTCATCAAGAGCTTCACCAGTGCGCGAATGTACGCTACAACAAAATGTTTTTGTTTTTGTTTACTGATACTGAAGCCGATGAAATCTACTGCTGAATCTTTTACTGCTGAAAAATGAGATGCGTTGCTCCATTTGTAAGCGGCGATATGCACACTTACCTTAGAAAAATATATATCCTTAAAACGTAGTTGTATATTTTTGTGCTCTTACCAAAACACAAAGTAGCTTGGTTAAATTTCGGTAGTGATAAGATCATTATCACATTACATTAACATAAATGTACCTAACTCACTTAATTTAATCGATTAAAGAATGACGCCATTTTTTCTAATTATCGAGAAGATTTTTTAACTCACCTTCTAGCTGGCAACTCGGTGGTCGAGTCATGTTGTGCGACCGAGCCAATCTCGACGTCTAACAATACCACCAGGATTAACAACAAACGGGTGTAATTAGACATTCTTGTCTAACTATAATTATTGTCGTGTCCTACGAATCTCCGATCGTTAATGAAGGATGCTGTAGGCCGCGCAGCCGCGAAAGTCCGGGAATGCGCATGGCAAATGCGGCGCTGTAGGATTCATGAAACTGTACTAAGTATAAGTTACTTGGATTCCCAGTGTGTTGGTTACAAGGACATTCATCATGTACTATATCATTTGTATTCCAATAACAAAGAGCCGTGGGTCATTAATTTTTGAAGATTCTTATTAATTTTGCTGCATCAGCGCGTCCAAAATCTCTATATTTCCAGATGTGATGTACATTCTTTCCACAAGGGAAACAACACTTTTATCTATGTATATTAATAATAAAATTCAAACTGATCGCTTTCTGTACACGAACAGTATATGAGAAAAAACATAATTACGGGCCTTTATTAACGCAATAGAAGCCAAAACAATAATTGTTAGAATTTTTGTCTGTTTGTCTGTGCGTTTGTTCACGCTAATTTCAAAAACGGCTTAAGCGTGACTGCCACTACCAAATGTATTCTAATCAAAATAGTTTTGCTTAAAATAGCTTTAATTTATTCTCATTTAATTTAAATTTAAATTAATAATTATTAACTGAAATAAGATTTACTCTATTTCATTATGTCATTTTAAATTTATTATCCTTTATTTCAATTTAAATTAATAATTATTAGTTGAAATAAGATTTATTTTATTTCATTATATCATTCTTATTTGTTCTCATTATAAGTTCATATTCAAGTTCACGTGTGAGAGCATTGGTTGTAATTGTATCTACCCATTGTTAGCGTCATTTATCCTTGGTGTATTTATAGATCGGTTTTGTTATGAAATTGATAACTTTAGTAGTTGATATTTGAAACATATTTGTATAGCAGCATGCCTATTAATTACCAGAAAGCCAGGCGGTCATGCGAAATGACCGCTGTTCTAGATATTATAAATTGTAATTAAAATGATTTGTGCAAGTTTGGGTGAACCTACCTGATGAGATGTACTACGCACAACTCGTTAGTTGGTGTTCGTCTCCTTTTATTTCTCAACGTTTGCAAGTTTCTAGGTAATTCATATGTAAATATAGTAATATCTGTAAACATATGTAAATATAAGCAACAATTGTATAAAATAAAAATATTTAATGTTGTTAAATACGATGATAATTTAATCAAAACAATGATAACTGCATGCATGGTATCAGTGTACATGAACTATTTGAATGCCGCGGCAACTTCACCCCCTTGGCTAGTACAGTTACGCAAGCAACCAATAAGCTATCGGCGACAAACAGACACTTAAGCCGCATATAATAAAGAAGATTATGATCAATTCATAAATTTAATGAAGTTACGGAACTTTAATTTGTATTTGAACTAAATGCGTCAGAATTTACCCTGTGTTACAAAGTCTGAGAGGACCTTTATTGCGCTTATTTTCAGTGCTTGGATGTGTTCGATTTCTAATAAACTAAACACTTGTAACTGCTGAAACTCTGTACATGATAAGTATGTGGTCCATAACAAACTATAAGGTAATAACCTAAGCCACTTGACTCTAGTGTTCTTGGAATTGACGTCGAAACTTACCCGTTTTTTGTCTCGGCGTTCGGGTCGCCTGAAAGAGAGATTTTTGTAAAGCTTATGTTGCGAAAACAATGTATGGCGATATGTGTTGTTTTTTATCGACTAATGTACAATAATGTATATTGATGTAAATAAAACAAACACTTTTTGAAAATATGGTTATTTTTTAAAAATTATAACAAATTACACGAGTAAGGGCAATAAAAAATCGCTAATCAGTATTTCACATTAGATTTAAAAATACATTATTAGGCAAAACTGGACTAATACATTTTTTTGTCAGCTTGTCTCATCACTATTCCAAAGACATAATATTTAAATACAGCTTTCATACAAAACTTTGGAGATATCGTCGTTTTTAACACACGCTCTGTTATCCCCCGCGACCACCCAGAAGTAGCTCCACTGAGAAATTTTTTCGCGTAAATTGCTTTCACACCGCAACGGATATTTATATAGACTAACTAAGCTACACTTATAAATTCAATCTACAATACTATATAAATCTGTAGTGCCTCTCTGGTTGTACATTCAATTTTTTTTTTGTAAAAGTTCATCATGAAAAATTCGTTGTATGACTCACTGACGGTCATTTGAACATTTTGGAAAATTACTGCCTGTCTGTCTGTGTATCCTGTTATAACTCAAGAACTGTTTGACCGATCTTAATTATATATAAAATATCAGTAAACCTATAGTATAATTTTTTCTCCGTGCAGTTTGCGTCGTAAAACGACGGAGCGGTGAAGCGAGTATTTTGCTCTCTCTCCCACTCACGGGCCATATGGGCGGGCATAGTGATGCGCAATATTGTCGATAAGCGTTATCGATAGTGTATTTAGTTTTATCATTATGTGGGATTGTGATAAAATGAAAGAAAAAAAAGATAAAACAACGTATTTATTAAAATAAGAATAATAATGATTTAAAATAAATTATTAATTGGGTATGTACATATGTATTAAAAAACTATAAGTACAAAAGTTTAGAATACAACAAGTTATATTTAAAATAAATATAAATACTTATATCTAAGTTTAAATTTGCACCCTTTGTATACGGCACCGCCACCATGCACCTGCCTTCGATGACTCATTTGTTTTTCTCGATAATGGCGTTGCGCCCGCGCAACATGCTGACCGCCCTAGCCGGTTTATCTATTGACCCAAACTGCACGGAGAAAAAAATTATACTATAATCATGTCTAATTAAGACAAAAAACATAAAGCTTTTAATAATCATGCATATATAATTATATAATTAATTGTTTAACCCGAACCACTGGCCACTGAGTACCTCATTATAGAAAGTGCAGTTGTCGCGTAAACAAAATTAATGACGGCCTAAGCTGTCACGTGCATGTTACGTCAATGAAATGGAACCGGTTGCGGACAGAGGTACAGCCCGAGTGCCATATGGCGGGCTGCGGCAGCGCGGCCCACGGTCAGTCGGAGGTCGAGCCGTCCTGACATGTCGCGGCTTCTGAGGTCTCACACGACACGCAATCCTTTATGAGACTGCAACATACCACCTTGGTCTATATCGGTGTACGTAGAAATTAAATGGTTTTGATATATATATATATGTACCTACTATTGCTATATGATCTGTTATACGATATATACAATGATATGCTATAACTAGCGGCCCCGGCCGACTTCGAGTTGGACTATTAATTATATATACATTTATGATTATTAAAAAATTAATATTTTTTGCGTTGATTAAACATTCGTTAGGTTAACTGACATTTTATATGGCCTACTACCATCTGCTCAATCACGTTTTCTCACTACATATTAATTTTCATCAAGATCGGTGAAGCCGTTTCTGAGTTATCTCGAGACGTACACGAATATCTCGAACAGATTTATATAATAGTATAGATTTAGATATTGAAATGACCTAATCTTATATGGATTAGTTTGGATAAGAATGTTTACTTGAAAATCCGACGTAAACACAAGACTAAACTTATGCTTATTACATATCTTGTACTACCCGTTATAGATTATGGCGATTTGTGTTACCCTGATAACAATAACAGCATATACTTATTGTATTGTATCTGTGTTTAATAAAAGATAAACAAATATTTAAATTAGTATTAATTTACTTTGCAACAATTCGCATGCACAATGTATGGTGGTATATACTTCTATAAATGCTTAGAACCTCCCTCCCTCCCACAGAGAAAAACATGTATTTATGATAAATAAAAGTATATACCAACATACATACCGTCACCAACACTTATTTCGCTCCGAAACGGAGCATCATCAGGGTGAGTAGACTTTACGAATGTTAGCCAGAAAGATGTATAGAAGTATATACCATCATACATTGTGCTTGCTGTTTGTTGCATAGTAAATTAATACTAATTTAATAACAATTAATTTCCGCAAAGTAACGCCTGATACTATCAACTATATAAACATAAAAATAATATAATAAAATAATAATATAATAAATAATAATATAAATATACATGATAATTTATGTATACGACAACCCTATAGCCCAATTGGTAGAGACCCTGCCTTCCGGTCGAGGGCTCTCGGGTTCGATTCTCGACCGGGGTAGACATTTATGTGACAGATAAATGTTTGTTCTCGGGCCATCGGTTTCTGTGATCTCATATTTGTGTATGTCCAAGCCACCCCCGACACAGGGAATTCTAGATATAAGATATACACATATAAAAAGCCATTTTATTTTTATTTTTTTGTAGAATTCAACATCACAATTTCTAATTGTAACCGTATTCTCTGCGATCCAGCCAGATTCAAACCAGACACGGTCACAATAGCGAGCTACAAAGTGTCATAACACACCGTCCTTCGCTCGAATCAGCGCGTGAATACATGTAAGAAGCCTCCCCGAAGACGTACCAAAATATTTTCCTACGTCGGGTGCACCCTGGAAATAGTTAGCAACTCGGACACTAACTGGCAAATCCTTACCCTTCGATGGCCAACACGATCCACAGTCCAACATAGAGCCAGCTTTTCGTGTAGTCTCCATTAACATCGAAGGGTTTTCACAGAACAAATCAGAGATTCTCTCTGATCTCTGTCGCTAAGCAATGCTATTAATGTTGCCACTTTTTGGGCTACGATGCTTTAGTGTCTGCCATCGACACGCTAAGAGGTAACAGCGCGTGGATATGGACCGGTGTCAGCGAGACACGTGTAGCAATGTCTGCTCTGCCACACAAGTCACGCCACACCACTATAGCTCCATACTCACCGAAATGTGTGTGTCACAACACATTTCATGATTACACGGCACGACACACCACATATCAGCATGAAGCCACACAAATTTTACGACACCAATATAATGTTGCCACGTCACCATACACTAATGTGTTTGCAGCATTAAGTACGGGTACGAGCGACCTTTTTTTTTAACGCTGGGAAATGTATTTACGCATCCCGCCGCGGGGAGGCTGCGGGTATGTGGGACTCCCTGGCACGTCCTCTACGTGCCAGAATACCCCCTAAAACCCAGCGGGGCCCTCATCGTCTTGATGGGGGATCGCTGACGCATTCAATCGTGACGCCCCGACGGTTGGCCCGCCTACGCGGGCCGCCTTCGCCTAGAGCGCTCTCGGGCATCATCGGCCTGAAGTTGTACTGTTAATTTTTTAAACAAACGAAAACAAATTGTTGAAGCATTTATGTTCACGTCATATGCAAATCAGCGGATCCTGGAAATCAAGAAATGGGAGCGTTTCTTCCTATCGGCCTAACGTAACCCATGGTTGCGGATTGATCGAGAGACATATTCCATTTGTATATAGATACAATAGTTGTTAAGGCATCCCGAAGGAAAAAGATTAACAATCACAGTTTTCCTACGGTCACTCTTACTTTTAGGGAATTCTTGCTGTAAGACTATATCCCAATCCGTTGAAAAAAGCCAAAAAGCCACCGCAATATTATTTCTTTGCAGTCCTCGCGAATAGACGCCACGCGCTCTCTATAATTCTTATATTCTTCTTCTTCACTACAAAAGTGACAACAAACAACCAGGACAACAGTCCTAGTTACTAGCCAGTACTCTCCCAAAAACTTCACTCCACTTTTCTTTCATTTATATGTTGTCAGCAACAATGAAACAACAAAAAGGTTAGCCAAGGTCATTCTCGTATTGACGTCGACACGGTCTTTATAAAGCAATCAGGTACATTCCCAGCCGCAGGCCTTGGTCGAGTACGTCACATGTATGAGAAAGTTATGAAATGAAATAGAAAGGAAATCGATGGGAAGCTGGGTGGGACACCCGGCGAGAAAGCTTTTTACATGTCAATACCTGATAAATGAACGGTCGGGCCACCAGATGGCAAGTGATCATCCGTACACTTGGGGCGTCATCGATAGGCCGGCCAAGACGGAGCGAGAGGCCCGCTCACCGACCAACTTCAAGAGGAATCTGGTACCATTTCTTTGTTTTTTGTTAAGCATGGTGCACTACGGGCAACGGAATTTGATCTGGATATTACCCTAATTTTATACCTCTGACTATAAAATTATAATAGTAACAATAGTCTTACTCAAATTTAATTAAATTCTATTTATCGCGTGTGATAGCTGTATGGCATGATAATACATAATTAAAACATCAAAAACCACCTTAAAACAAATAATTATTGCCATGTAAATATCTGCTGGCCAAAGCTAGGAAAGACTAACTTTAGCAACAGAAGGATTACATGATAGGCAATAAATTATACGAAAGTGTATTTGCTTAAGTGACGAAAGTGAGGATATGATTGCGTGTGGTACTGATGTATGTGAAGTGAAGACTGCTATAATCAACGTCTTTTGATGTGTAGAACCAAGGTAAACGATCTGTACTCTAAGGGTCAAATATTAATAACTAAATGCCCGATAAAATTAATGTTACGAAAGTTTAACGGAAAAACAAAAAATCTAAAACAATAGACAGCAAACAACCGGCGTATTGATCTGAAGTATCTTGAGCACATCAGGTGATTCGCACGCCTTGTGCGTAGCACTGAATATCGAATACACACCGATTTTTACTACCTGTGTCATCGATTGTCCTATTGTTTTGTAAGGAATTTAATTGACGACAAAAAGTGTAGAGAGTTGTGGCAACAACCTGAAAATCAAGTACCACCAGCGGGTCATTCGGTTTCCGAATACGAAAGCGAAGACTTCTCTCTAAGAGTGATCAAGGAGCGAGTCTGCAACTGGTAACTTGTGTTGCACGTAAGTGTTTTCTAACAGTGCAATAAAGTCTTTGTAAAACTATTTTAGCCTGTGCAAACTGACACAACGTAAATAACAATTGTTATTCGTAGATTTTCTGAAGCGAAGCGAGATGGATTACTACCCTTTTAAAAATTGTAAGTGACGATTTTGCATTAAATAGTCTGTGAGCCCTTTTACAAAAAAAAATTAAAAACATGCGCAATTTTAATTTCGAGCTCTTCTTCAGGCTAATAACCTGTCGTCAGTATGATAATCATATCATTATCTGCACCAAACGAATAGCAGGTAAACGTATAAAGGTAAAGGAGAATTGACTTTGATTGGAAGGAAGGCATGGCGAGAGTTCCAGCGATAACGCGTTTAAAAATAAAGTTTCTTATAAAAATTTTATTCGTTTTGCTTAGGTTTAGGTGTTTTTTTTATTTTTATTTTTTTATTATATGCTAACAAAATCGCTCTCGCTTGGGTTCAGAAAAATTACGTACATATTACGCTTAGAAACAACAGGGGTATTATTTTAGGACTGAATTTTTCTCGTTTTATGAATTAGAAATATATTCATTTAAACCCTTTTTATTTATGGGCGAATTGCAATAAAACGAATATTAATTGATGCTTACCGCAATACATTAGTGAAAACCATAACAAAATCGCTTGAGCCGTTTCTGAGATTAGCGCGAACAGACGCAAAGACAAACAGACGAAAATTCTAACAACTACTGTTATCGGTTCTATTGCGTTAAGGCCCATAGTATTAGTTTTCCCATATATTTTTCGTGTACAGGACGCGATCTGTAAAAATTTTATTGTATGTATGCTATACATATATTTTATATACTTTTTGAACTATCGACCGATAGGAGTACGAGTGATTTAAAACTTAATAACATCGCGGCCATTTCAACTGTAACGGGTCGTCGTGATATTTTTGTTTTATTCCAATATTTTCCCCTAGTTACATGAGTCAGTACAACAATACGCCCAAACTACCTCCATACCCTTATCAAGGTTACTGCTAAAGATGAATGACATTTCAATAAGTTACGATTGAATGAATTTTAAATCTCTAGTTTATACTCAACTTTCTTTATTCTGTTTGTAGCGAGAAGTTATTTTTTAAAGCAGGTCAAGTGCTAGTCGAACTGCACTGTGTCAGAACTGCATTTACATTTGGTTTATTATCTAAATATCAAATTAGAACAATTACATTGTTTAACATGTGAGAAACTGCATAGCAGTTTGTCGGCAGTAGTATAATAATTCAGTAGTTCTGTTGGCTTACAGTTACTACTACTACTACTGCTGCTGCTGCTGCTGCTGCTGCTGCTGCTACTACTACTACTACTACTACTACTACTAAGTACGTAGTATACCTAGAGATATGATTATTATTATTATACTACACTTACAAATTTTCCGTAGTGTAGGTACTTCATTTATTTAATAATATTGTTAACCAAACAAAACAAGGCGATATAAAAAGTGAAATTGTTGGGGTCCTAATGTCACTATTGCACACTAAGAATTTTGATATCAGAACTGCCTCCATGTTTAGAGCCACAGACACGACCGCCTACGCATATCAATTCCTATCGACTGTTGAATTCCATAAACATAATTATTAATGTCAAGCACTAATTCATACTATTTGTATTCAATTAACTATGAAGTCGCCGAGAAATAGAAAGTTATGTCAAGATGGCGGAAGTAACTACTGCGATTACAAAATAACAAACGACTGGAACTGCTATTAATTTCATTTGCAACGTGACAACATGACGAAACGACGACATGACGCGACAGCTTTCGGTGTGTTTATATGGCCAATTAATGAAGTTTAGCGTACATGGCGTTAAGTATGTCAGTGTCAAAGCAACCGTCTTCGAGACCAATCCAAGCCTTGCTAACCAAACGTGCAATGTTTAACCTGTTTGTAGAGTCTTTTACCTATCTTTTTTATGTAACTAATCGACAAATGAGCAGCCGAGCCACTTAATGGTAAGTGATCACCGTCGCCCATCGACGTCGGAAACACCCGTTTAGAAGTAAATTCGTTTCTTTAAATTTAGTATAACAGATCGATAACAGATGGCGTTATTAGGATTCTGAATCTCGGTATCGACTGTACGTCATAGTTTTTATAAGATGAACGGGCTTAATTAATTGATGAAATGAAATTTTATTCGAAGTTGGTTTTTACAAACACTTTTCGATCATCAAACTACGCCATCGCTTCAACAACTCCCGAGGAGGTTTTTTTCCTACTCACAGTTACAGAACGCACTTAAAGTGGCTTAATATTTAACTCATGTCCAAGCAGTCTTATCCTGAAAGTAATCATCAAGTTTGTAATAACCTTTCCTCATAAGACTGCCTTTGACGAGAGTTTTAAATTTACAATAAGGCATTTCTGTCAATTCTAATGGAGTTTTATTATAAATATTTACACATCTACCCATGAAAGAGCCACCAGTTTTGCTTAGTCTATAACCGTTTTCAAGTCCTCAGAGGAACACTTTAGTCCTTTAATTAGAGAATCAGCGGATTACCGCTACTCCTCTATCCGATCATCAAGTCCGGAGGCCGAGGAACGCCCTCTCAGATCCTCCAATCAGCTCTCGTCTGACTTGGAATGCCGCTTGGCAGCCCATAGTCAAAAGCTTTAATCTCAACCGTTAGTGGCATATTTACGATGACATAATCTCCACATCTGACAACACCTTCAGTGTTAACTTCTAAGTGGACGCTTCTTCGGGAGCGTCGCTAGCACCGTTCCTTCCCTAAAGAAGGGTCGCATCCGATGAAGGCTTAGAGGCCGCACGACCAAAGCCATTTCAGGTGATGTTTAGTGGCTAGGCCCCTAGGTTTATTGGGAGTCCCACATAAGCAGCCGGCTGCGCTGGTATGCATGAGCATTCACCACCCCCTCCCGCGTATCTTTGGAGGGTAGCCCTGTTTCCAATTGTTTGGTCGCAAAAAAAAAATTGTGTCAAAACCCCCGCTCAATAGCGGGGACTACGTCACAAGGAGGCTGTTGCCCCTCTCGAGTATACTGTCCGGGCAAGGAGGATTACCTCAAGTCAGGATCCTGACGCGTGGGCCGCACCCCATCGAGTTCGGCATCACCGCGTAGGAAGTCCGCCAACCAGCCAATTTGTGTCTACTCTTTACTCTTAAGGTTAAAATTCCTATTATATTTGTGGTGAGCGCAATTAAGGAAAACAGTTGAACAATGTGTGTATTATTTTTTGGACCCTAATCACACCAAAAACATCACCGACCGAATATGAATCTGAAGACTACAAAAATCAAAAATGAAATGGGCTGACCATCCATCCTAAACGGCAACACGACTGTAACCCTGGTGTTGGTTATGCCAATGGGCGGCACTGACCATTGACTATTAACAAAAAAGGACATAGATGCTCATCTACCATTATACATCGCCGTCTTACAATACTCCTATATCATTCATCATTTTGTGGTTCCCGCCACGACCATCCATGTGACTACCACAGTTAAATAATAACCAACTGAACTATAAACGGACCCAGGAGCAGTAAAACCGAATATAGCCGCGTAATAGAAACGAGAGTCATAACATTAATAATAATTATGTTTTCCAATAACCGCGCGATTGTTCGGCACTTTCCATCACTCGTCATAAGGCACCGTGCGGCATTTTAATGTATCGTACGGTGACCATGTTGTCCTGCAGCGATCTGCAATTGACAACAGATAATTTTCTTTAGCAAGACTAACTTGGTTGGTCGGACATCATATAATGGTATAGGTATGAATTGGCTGAAGGGTAATTTAGACGACATAATTATTATTTTAATGTTAATAGCCGACAAACGAGCAGAGGAACCACCCGATGGTAAGTGGTCACCGTCGACCATGGACATCAGCAAGACCAAAGGTATCACTGCTGCGTTGTCGACCAGGAAATGAGAAGAAGGTAAAAAAGAAAGTACTGCCTCTCAAGCTCCCAGTCGGAACACGACGAGTCGTTTGGTAGCTGACTCGAGCAGGAGGGTGGCAGTTAGCCAGGCAGACTTCACGGAAAGGTAATAATATCAATGATAATACTAATACTTTTCTACTTATGATGTGGGAATCTTCAAGAGGAGAGTGAATTGGTCATTAAAAGTTAGTGCGTTCATCAACACCTTAGTTCATCAACATCAACTTATTTTTTGTAAAAAAAAAGATAATATAATTCTTACGCGAAACCCTGCCATCAAGTAGGCTGGCTTCTGCCGCCTCTTACGACATCCTGTTCTGCCAGCATGAGTTTAGGGGGAGTATTCTACGCCGCCCCAATGCGGCCAGAATATATAACATAAAATAATTGAATAATCGTGTATGTAATTATATATTATTTATTTACTTACCTAGACCCTAATACTGATAATCAAAACCAGATGGCTTTTAAATATGCACACTGCATTCTTTCATTTCAATTGCCTAATGCGACTATCAATTAGAATGTCGTTTGAGATCAATATAGATGACTTAACATCTGGTGAACTAAAGAATCATATCAAAGTGTTGCTACCGGAGTCCGTTAAGAACAAACAATGCAAGTCCTATGTGACTCGGCTTTCGCACGACCTGTGAATAACAAGCAATGTTTCGTTTCAACGACGATGTTGAATTATATAGGCGAAATGTAGTTTTTATACAAATATAATGAACAATTACATGACAAATATATGATATTACAAACTATCGAGAACCAGAAACAAACATTTATGTATATATCTCGTTATATCTACCCCACTACATATATGTATTTACGTCTCTCAAAAATGGTTGTAGAGGCGGTTGATTAGACAAAACCTAGAAACTTCATATGGTGTCCCACAAGGAAGTAGTTTAGACCCACGCTTTTTTTTGTCATCAATGAGCTAATAATTGATTTTCATGACGGCGATTTTAATATTATGATTATAATAATGCAATTATCTTTTTAATAATTGCTTCGTAACAAGGATTTAATAAACGCAAAACATAATATTAAAATTGTTCCAATTGGCTCAAATGAAATCTAGCAGAGTACATAAACGAACTGTATGTACACAGCCTCTTACAGTGCTATTGCAGTATAGATAAATAAACTGCTTAACAGGTGGAAGATTACATCTTGGACAAGGTATAAAAACTGGCTGCCGACGGCACTGAGCCGAACACACCTGTAGATAAGCATGCTAATTGATTTTACATTAGTATCAGGAGGCAGACGTAACATGACTGTGCAGTTTGTATACCAAACATCCAACTATACATTTAACGGCTAGCGCTAGGTGCGACTTTCCCCTGAATTCAAATTGTCCTTTTAAATACCCCTTTATTATTTTCACTTGTATACTTGTAACTATTACTATTAATGATAACGTTAACTCGAGCGCGTTACTAAGAGAGCACGTTTTTTAACAAGTACGTTAGAGTAAAATTGTAGAAAGTTAGCAATCCTATTGAATTTTGTCAAATAATTTTGGATACTCAGCAATAATCTCGTCTAATATTTATATAGGATTATCGACTTATCATAGAGAATAACTTAGATAACATAGTATATAATATATCCCACGATTCCACCTGTTGGAGATCACTGGGCGATGCATCACCCGATTTGATATCGACGGTATTCTTGCATGGTTTAACGTTTTATCCTGCCTGGGAAGCTACCGCCATCCTTCTATAATCAACCTTGAAATGTATTACCTGTTGAGGTTGCCAGAGAATAAACATTCAGCGGGTCCCTCTTCCCTTCTTGCCGTATATCTCGACGGTGGTACCATTGATGTTACAGAGGTCCCTGGTGACACTTACCATCAGGTGATCTCCATCTATCATATGTTAACTAACACCTGCAAGTAGAAAAACCCAACTAGATATAATATTACTATCCCAGCTAGATACTTCTTACACAGCACTTTAAACACAATATAGCACAATAGAAATGATTAGAGGGTAGCTACAACATCTTACTTCGGCGCGTATATCTTAATAATGTACTGGCGCGCCTCGTCTTATTGGTCAAAGCTCTTGTTTGGTAGGGAACCAGTGGTGGGGTCCATATCTGGTTTTAGACGAGTTGATATAGAACGCCACGATATTGACGTGGTAAGGACTGTCCAAATTTAACACGATAAACGTAATTAAGTAATTTTTTATTACAATGATACACTATGATACCATTTCGATATTTATATGGCTGTAATATTTTTAAAATAAATGCACCACCCATTTATTGTTTTTTTTTTATTGAACGGCTTCCAGTCTAATACATCTGGTCCACCACCTCATTTACTTTATTACATATACACCTGTTCTATAACAAAAAGTAGTAATATGAAGGACGATATTTTTTTACCACGCACCTGTTACCTGTCTCGCGATGAAGAGTTTACCTGCTTTTGTAAAATAGCATCGCCTACCTTTGGGCCCCAGAACTGCGTCTCAAAATGCATTAGCCACTTGACAAAATAAACAGTTTTTTTTAGTAACGTCAGCAAAGAACTTAAAAATTCATTGCAAATATTTAAACAGCTATTAAAAGCAAAATGATATTATGGACTTGTTATTTTATAATATGAAATATTCGTCTTTTGAACATATTTGTAAAAAATATATCGTAGAGTAAATAAAGTTTTTAAAAATATAAAAAAGCGTTACATAATGATGTAATTGGAAAATATCGTAATTCTGGTAATTTGCAAAATCTTATATTCTCTTTGCCAAGACAACGCCGATGAAATAATACTCAAGTATAGTTGACACAAAAGATCGTAGTACATGGAAATATTTTTTTAGATAGTTATCTCAGTTATCTACATATAAACTACATGCACTATATATCTTTATATACGTTGTTGTTGATACATCTGTCAGCAATCGTGTAACTTCTAAGAGACTCGACCGACTGAGGTCAAATTTGTCAACTGTTTTTCTAGAGAACATGAATGAGCCAATAGGTGGCGCTGTAATATAGTTATGTATAAATTATATGTTTATTAACAAAAATGACATATATTCAATATTGAAACATGTTATTAAATAATGTATACCCAACCAGCTAACCTTAAAAGTATACATACTAAATCGCTAGCATTTTTAATGTATAATACACCAATTTCGTGATATTTCATTATATAATGATATAGCTCGGCTAAGCAGAAAATTCCATATTATATTCACACTTTTTTGTTTAAAGCATAATCATGTATTTGCTTTCACTTTCTATGCAATATTTTTCCGGACTATAGAATTATTTTTATAAAAATATGTAATTATTGTTGTTCAAATAAACAATAATTATCTTCACATGCATTCGATTAAAAATTTATTTAAGATGTAAAAATATGGTTTTTATAAACTTATCTAAAACTTTATTAATTTTGCATTTTTTTTATTTTATATTCCACACACTTATACTTTTAACCTTGGTTGAATGACTTCTTAAGAAAATGATACTTGTTCTAATAAAAAATGTAATAATTATTAAAATAGTTACAAGAATTATAATATATCCACTGTTTAACCATACATGTCCATAGTAATACATGTTTCACCTATTAGACATGTTATTTCGTGTTTTAACCCACGACTACTATTTAGTGTCATCGCAAATTGTTTTCAATGTTTCTACCCAGATAGAAGTTAAGAGGTATTGAAGAACATTAAACCTAATGTCACTACCCCTTTTGCAGTCTGCGCGCATCTTTTTATTTGCATTTAATAGTGATTATCAAAGGCTTCTGAACCATAAAGTCCTTTTAAAAACTGTTGTAGGATGTTAATAAAATCCATAATAGGTTCTACATATTTACTATTCTATTTTAGGTGTTAATAAATCGGTAAACGAACAGACGAGACTTTTGGGAGTATTTGGACACCCCGCCCAACTCCACTCATTTTTATCCGTGTTCTATTTCTTAATTTCGTTTCCTTCACATTGACGGTTGAAAAGAAAGCAATGTGCTCGCAAGTTAATCGTCTCTGCTATCTTGTAATTCAACATATTTCTCGGTTATAATTAGTTGGATGCTGATAATTAGACATACCAGTAAAAAAGTTTACCAACGTATAAGATTATCATTTAGATAGCTAGCTGGTATAAACTTCTTCTTCTTTCTTCTTAGTAAATTGAAATTGACTACGAGAATTAACGTAATAGTAATAAAATGTTTAAGTATTGTGTTAACCGATGAGTACACTCCCTGCTTAAACGAGAAACTGAGTCTTGTTCTACAAAAAATCTGTAATAACAAATACCAATCTGTAGTATTATCCATTTGGTGTTCATCTATTTGTTGCGGTATTGCGGCATGTTTTCGTGTGTTATTTCTACTTTACATTATTAAATAATTAACACTTTATAGCCCATATGGTCACCATATGATCACGACGCATTATATTAATACGAATCTGACCATGACTTCTCAATTGTCGATTTTCAAAGCGAAGTGTTCAGTTGTTAACAGCACTTTAATACGGTAAGAAAAAAGAGAAATTAAACACAAACTTAACAAAAAGGTTATCTTTTACGCTTGGAACCTTTGTCCTCAAGCAATTTGTGTTTTTTTTCCATAAAAGACAGAAGATTTGTTAATCGTGTTTTATCCTCTATGGTCATTAAATGATTATATGCAAGAAAGATCCCTCTTTCAGCAGCCCAACGTTTGCACGACATGGTCATTCTTTTATTCTGAATAGACAACAGGATTCATTATTATTTAAGCTATGGGGATTTTTAAAATACATCGTTAAAAGGTCGTTCAAAGATCTATTATCTTTGAAGGTTACGCCTTTACACAAATATAAGTTTAATGGTTATTAGCTGGTAAACAAATGATGATATGGGTTTAAACTAAAAAAAGAAAGCTTGTAGATGTTTTTACGAAAACAAATGTTTTACAAATGCAAATGATTTCCACTTTTAACTAATAAAATATTCTTCAAATTCACAAAAGTATTTTATATCATGTAGGTACTTATAATTTGCGGTTTTACAGTATCTACTGTATTATCTAATTATACTGTTGTTATTATTATACATTAATTTGTTTATGTGCACCCTCACGCACTTCCTCTTACTAACTAATGTCGTCTACCAAAAGGTTGTCTGAAAGAGATCGCTACCTGAGCGATAAGAGCGCCTTTGCCACTACTATATATTAATTTTAATTTTGTAATACTTTCTATGGAGTACAATAAAGATTACTTAAATAAAATAAAAACATCATTCTAATCATAATCATTCAAAAACCATTATGCGTAACCGTCGTTCGATCGGTCGTCGTCAATGCAAATTAATTTGCTGACCTTACAAAGTTCCAATCGCGCAGGTTACTGGTTGGATTACCGGTTAGTTCCATCGGCAACCGCGATGCTCGTGCGGTTTTGGCGTTAGTGTCTTGGTGAACGCAGTCAAAGGAAGACGTCTGATAAGCAATCGAAGTTTGTCACGTTCAAAACTCTTTACGTGAAATGCGTATCGATGTTTTTGAACTAGTGACTATATGGAAGACGTGAAGTGCTTAATAAGTGATACGGTGCATTTTTAAAACAGTGCTGTAACTGATAGTTAAAGTTTTGTGCAGATTCTCGTGATTTTGGTGCAAAAATCGCGGGCAAAACTCGCCGCAAAACCTGCGTTGGATTTTTTGATTTCATTTGTCGGTGAGTGTATTTTCTATGGTATTTTATCTTTCATGGTGCCTAACCTATTAACGGTATCGTGTACTTACTTCGATAGTTAATCCGTTGATTTAAATTTGAAATGCCGTTAGACGGTTTTGTTCTGTTTGATACCTGAACATAGATTCTGTTTATCTTTCGTGCCCTCGGAGATAACCAAATTCTACACGATTTAAAATATATTATTACATTATAAAACTGGATCAAAAATCAGCATATTCGTACCTTCAACAGCGGCTAAATAATATCAAATCTATCCTCCAAATTATATCATATTTTGACCAGTTGTTCTAAAGTGATAAGTATACTCCGAGATAACATTGCTTTGACGTCAATCAATTTTATATTCTTATAAATATGAGATTTATCGTGACTTCGAAACTCACGACTAATATGTGACAGAGTTATAAATAAGTCATAAAAATAATTCTATACCTACCATCCTGTTCGCACCTAACCTAGGTCGGCTACGCGGCCTAGCGAACAGTACATGGAGATGCTGATTGCATATCAAACCAGTACCCGGCCAGGGTCGCCGCGACCCTACTCAATTGCAGGAATGTGGTTTTCCGCGAAGCAACGCTCTCAGCTGGCACTTGCGACCTTCGTACTTTGCAGTCCTCGTCTTTGTTACAGAACTTACGTTCTACGATAAATTGAACCATTTATTATGTTTTCGATTTTGTAATTAACATTTAAAAGCGTTTTATATTGGTATTTTTGATGAAATTTTTAAATGAAAGCTATCTCTATGTGGAAGGTTTCACGTTATGTTGATTTCTTACCACTGAGCAACATCCTCGGCGGTCCTATAGCGCGTATGGCAAGGTTCTTTCATTTCACGTGAAACCACTGGAGCCAGCGCTTATAGCCATAGTCACGGCTGAACGGGGACTAGAATGGAGCGTCAGGTTTATATGTAAGGGTATTATGGCCAACAAACATAAAATAGTAAGAAATATTTTTATAAGATATCATCATCATCCTCCTGCCCTTATCCCAATTTTATTCGTGGTCGGCGCAGCATGTATTTTTCTTCCATACTTCTCTATCAGACGTCATCTCACTAGTAACTTCCATTCTAGCCATATCATCCTTCACACAATCCATCCCTCGCTTCTTTGGATGCCATTTTCATAAGATAATATTTATTAATAAGTAGGTTTCATTTTTTTATAAATTTATATAAATATCCGACAAACGAACAGATAAGCCACCTGATGGTAAGTGGACATCTTCGCCCATGTACATTAGTACCACCAAAGGCATCACTAATGCGTTGTTGGCCAAGAAAGAGAAAAAATACTGGTTCTCTCTCAAGCCCCCCGCTGGAACACGACGAGTCGTTTGGCGGTTGACTCAAGCAAGAGGGGGTAGTTAGCCAGGCAGACTTCACGGAAAGATAATATGAATATAATCAGTAATAATATGAATGACTTAAAAAGCAGTCCGGCTTTTGTCGCCTTTTACGACACCCTATTCTGCCAGCATGGGATTGGGGTCAGTGTTCTAGGCTGTCCCAATACGGCCAAAATGTCATTAACTTTATTTAAGGTTCAAGTCCTTCTTTGGCTTTTAGCGAATAGTGAATCCGCCTTACGGTTCACACCATTAAAAATTGTTAAATATCCCAGAAAAGTCGGTTTAATGGGGTCATGGTCATCGATAACCTTCCTCAAATAACACTAACTTATCTCTATACAGGTTGTTTTTTATGTGAAGAGCCGATAAGTGAAAAGACTGGTCATAAAATGGTAAAAGTGAACTCCGCCCATGGCTATCCGTGACGCCCAAGTCAACACCGACGCACTTAGGCAGAAATCGCGGAACGCACCTGTTACTGGCATCAACGCGATTTTCGTGGTTTGTTTAAATGTAGGTATTTAAGCAGGTAAAGTCCCTATTGCTTTGCACTAGTTCCGTCGGAATATAACTGGGTGGTAAAAGCTTTATCCTAGCGGACTGTCGAGTAATCTCGACAGTATACACACGAGCAGGTGAGAACGAAGCTCTTACGTCATATCTGTTGTATTGTTTTACTTGGTGTATTTACTAACAATTCAGTGAAATACAGTGTAATCGAGTTCAGGTATTCTACCGTCGTAAGTACATGTAGTTGACATGCCAATCAGCAAATCTATTAAATGCTTAATGGCGACAATTACACCGGCCTGTGGATTGTCCTAGATACGGTACGCGCTCCTCGAAACTAGGTATCTATTGTGAGTGACCTGCATCAGAACCTACCTACTTATTATTACACAACCTAGACGTCAGGTACTACCCTCAACAACTATTGGTTTAAGTAATGATTTAGTAATACATCAATTTAAAAGTGTCACCGGTTTCATTCACAAAAGCTCAAAGCTCCGTTGGTTTTGCCAGACTATGGCCTGATCACTATTATTCAAGAAGAAAAAGGGAAGATCGGATCTTAACAGTGGATAAGTACTCGTACAAATAGGATAATAGTAAAATTGAGTTTATCCATAGGTTAACACTCATTGCGTTATTCCCTTTCTATAACTTCTGTTATTATACATTATAATATACTACTAATATCCTGAGAAAATAAGTTTACTTAAAGAAATATAGACGAAGAATATTTAATACTAGTAGCTAGAAGATTAAGCAATGGCTTGTAAGCATTGCTTTATTTCTTTTGCAATGCACAACCTCACACGCACGCTGCACCGTGGAATTGCAAATAGGTAAATTATACGTAACTACGAGTATTAAACAGTCACTTTCTTCGAAATAATTCTATTTATATGAACATAAAACAGACCTAGATATTGAGGTATTGTGTGATTTGACAACCATTAAGTTTTAATAACTGTTTATGATTACAAACGCAGGTATGGTAATCGTTTAAAATCGTTGGCTCTCGGCCTAACCTCTACATTTTCAAAATAATGTTTATAATATCACCTATTTCTGTTATGAAAAACATCGTAAAGAAACCTGCTTACTTAAGAGTTCTTCGTATTATCTGATCTGAGGTCTGAAAACACTTGACGTGAATCGCTGTCAGTCCACAGCGGTGGGATGGTTACGGATCGTGTTGAGTTCTAAATAGTTCGTTCTTAGCTTAAATAATGGCTTAAACGAATTCCTCACGGATCTCAAGCTTTTCAATGCGTTGTTGTGTGATCATGAAACATTGGTCTCAATTTTAACGCGATTTTCGGTTGCATATTAATTTTACGCAACTGTTCAACACAAGATAGCCGTCCGCGAGTTGTCAATGCAACATATTAATTTTATTTCAATGGTCAACTCGGTATACAGGATGATTGGAAAGATGTTGGCGAACCGTTAGAGAGATGTAGGGGAGGTTATTTGCAACCGAATTACCTGAGAAGACCCCTTATTCAAATATCAACCGTTTTCGAGTAATTCAATATTTTAAGATTTTTTGAAGAATGTGCGATATTAAACTGAGTAAATTGAAAAAAAATCACCAATGCTTGCGAATTGTTGCAAAGTAAATTAATACTAATTTAACCACTAATGCATAAAATGATTTTATTATTTCTAAAATCAGATATAATTTCTTTATATCTTAGCACGCAGTTGGAAAATTTCACGTACAAACTTGTTCTGTTTAAAAATAAAGCTTCTAGCAAATGTTACAGTGTTTGCCACACACACTGGACGAGTACGTCCCGTCTGTATGAAACCTGCCCATGCGACCATACCGTACCTGTGCGCAGTGCGAGGTCATCGCCACGTGCTGAGGACGCGCGCCGTGCCCATACCAGCCTCCCGGCCCGCTCGGTGCGGCGAGTCGCTCGTGGCAAATAAAGTTTTTACTGCTCTTGAATTGTTCACAACTGGTTATAGATCGTTCCTAGATATGCCCAGTAAGAAAACCGTGTCGTTCTGTGTCTCTGCATTTAAGATATTTAAGAAAAATGTGTTAGTATGTATATGCGGGCTATGTGTAGCCGTCGGGACTCTGTAGGGTCGGGCAGTTAACTGACAATTACTAATATTATGGCAACTGATGATTCCATCCTTTGCGATAGTTTGTTGCAAAGTCTACATTTTTGGTTACTTTTGAAGTTTTTTATTGCGTTTGTTCTTCTGCACTTTCCATTTCTCATTGCTATTGGTGTCGTATTGTGAATAAGCGTAAAGAAAGCTTACCATCATAAGTGAGCTTTGGGCAAGGTGGATAGTTGGATGGCTGACCGGTTGTGGTAAAATTTTATGACTTCTGTGCCTAAAGCGGTATGTGGAACCAACGAGGTTTGTTATTAACGTTACACAGTAAGCAATGTTAAACTTCCACCGTTCCACGCTGAAATAGACTTCACCACGCTTTGGAGGAGTACTTGTCCGGCACTACATGCGACCCGAGAATGCCGCTTAAAGTTAAAGGCAAGATTTACAAGTCGATTATAAGACCAGTAATCATGTACGTCTCGGAATGCTGGGCGGCTAAAGTGCGTGGGGAGAAACGTCTCCACTCTGGCGAGATGCGATCGTTGAAAAGGATGTGTGGAATGATGCGAGTGGATAAGGTCAGGTCATAATTTTTATATAAGGGCTAGTGTAAAATTAGCGCCTATAATAGATAAAATAAGATGTAGAAGGTTGGAATGGCTAGGGCATGTGACCAAATAACCAATGACTATGAATGTGGATGGATATAGTGCGAGAGGCAGGCCCAAGAAACGGTGTATAGATTATATTAGGAGTGATATGAATGAGGTGGAAGTGGAAATAAGTATGACAGGAAAACGACATAATGGCAAGTAAAACACATACAATGCCGACCCCAGATAGTAAGATAAGGTAAGGCAGATGATGGTGACGCTGTGGAGAAACCACCGGGTTGAAACAAAAAAAAAACTCACTGTTTTTATAAGATTGTATGTCTCTCTAAACACCTCGAATGTGCTCGTGTGTAGATTTGTTTGAATTACAATTTATAATGCGTCATTTGTTTGTGCATGTTCTCTCCAACCCGTAGGGTTGTCTCCAAGGGATTGGTTAAATTTATTAATTTTTTCATTTTTATGTGCGACAACTGCAGTTATTTCACGATTGCATCGTTTCAAAATTCCAAATCTAGAAAGCCCCACAATCTTAGTCTTGTTACATACACCGTTTATGATGTTATGATGTGCTGCTCAATGTGCTACTCACGTGTCATAAAAACCGTACAGAAGTGCACTTTCACTGGATACAGTGACCCCGGCGCCGGCACGATACCGAGGGTCACCGGCCGCGTCGTTCTCACGTCGACCGTGAGCCGTGAGAAACTGTTATCTCAGATCACTACCATTGTGCCACTCCGTTGAGGACTCAGTATTCCACACGGGTACCGCCGACACTTCCGATTGAAGGCTTCCCATAACTTTACGACATGGAGTCCTTGAAAAAATAAAATAAATTACGACATACTAATATAAAATGATTCATCATAATCGAGTCATATGAAGTTACTATTACACTCCTAATCATGATGTCATATTTTTTATAGATCTTATTTAGCATCTCTGCTTATCAATAAATCTAGAATGCTAACTAACAGCTTCGTTATAAATCAAATTCAAATCAATGAAATTAATTACTTTCTTTTTTAATATTCTCTATACTTCATCAACTTCAGAGAAAAAACAAAGTTATCGTTATTATTCTTCAAGGCAAGACTAAAATATTACTTTAAGTATAAGTACTTTATTTCTTACCTGCTTCTCAGTTCCTGACCGAAAACGCATCAGTGATACCTTCAGTCTTGCTGATGTTAATGGGCGACGGTGACCACTCGCCATCAGGTCGCTCGTCTGCTCGTTTGGCGGCTATTAAGATACAAAATATATTTAATATTTGTGATTTCCATAGGCGAGGTTCAGCACTTTCCTTCTAGTTGGCTGTCTGCTTCGTTTACAGCCTTTATCATTATTTCATAAAATAAAATGAAGGCTCATCGTAGAAAATTACGTTTAGTTGCGGAAGTACAAATTATCCACAGAGTTTATCTTATTAGAATCACTCTGTTTAGAAAGTGAGTTTTGGTTCGAGCGTCCGCTTGATGTGAACTGGCTGTGGAGCACATTTCCGTTGGGTGCTGATGTACTTTTGTTAATAATGTATGGATATCGACATGCTTCGTTTTTATTCGTGTTGTCTTTCGTCGAGCTGGACTAAAGAGGAAAACCAACGTGAATTGTGAGGAGACATTAGTAATATAGACGCATAAGTTAATGGAATATGACTTCAATGCCTAAAATCTAATTATAAATACTCACTGGATTTTTTTCTCATATTGATTAAACATTTTGAATCGAAAATCTTAGGTAAAAAAATCAACTTTTCTAACACAATAGAGATAACACAATAGAACAATTATGATTGCCGTTTAAATATAGGTTCACTTAAGTGTTAACTTCTTAGTTTGGGGCTATGTACCTCCACTTTACTATATGACTTTTGACAATCTTCATGTCCATGAATTTTTGTTCTACGTCTAACTTCTACCAACGTCTCTTTCCCTTCACACGCTACGCTCATTAATCAGGGCACGAAAAACACTAAGAAAAATAAACAAAAGCTGTATACAAATCTTCTCATAGGCAATAAATAACAACTTTACGAAGATGTTTAGTTACACCGATCAGGTAATACTGAAACACGCGGAAACCGAGTTTAATTTCACTTAATTTATCTTTGATAATAATTTATGCCATACCAAAGTCGGGACTTACAAACGCATATAAATTAAATGTGAAAGTGGATAGAAACGTAATTTGCATTACAATTTTAATATTGCTTCATTTTTTTATAATTAAAATCAAAGAAGTTTTAATGAGTATAAAGCTGAATATTTTGTTGTTTCTGTAGAAACAACAGACTATACTAGACTAGGAAGGTAATGTACGCTTAACATTTCTTTTTATTTTTAAAAATATTTTCGGTCATCAATACAAAATGGATGTCAGCGAATCACCCCAACTAAAGGCAGATGAAACATTACAGTATTCGTATTTAAGTTTATAAATTTCGGTTTACTTTTAAATAACTTTAGCAATTACCAAAAATAACCTGGAATAAATAACAATTATAATTACTCATGAAAGTAAAATTCTGCAAGAATATTTATAGAATTTGCTTATAGAATTTAAGCTTATTTTATCATTAGAAGATAATTTTAATCATGCCTTGAGATGAATCTTAATGATCTCTTCATTATAATTACAGCTATATTAATATGTTTGCTTTGTCGACGCTGGTATACAACTATGCTAATATCCTTATCAAAATTAAGTGTTACTCCAAACAGAACTTTGGTTCTATTTCAGGCGAGTGTAGGTATCGAACTCTGCAATGCACATTAAAAACAAATTCAATTGTATTGTAATTTTTATATCGAAGGTATTACGTTGAAGTATTACGTTGCCGCACAACACCTTTCTTTACTTTCATAAATAAAATAACTGATATTGTGAAACTATTTTTACAGTAAGAAGTGACAAATGAAGTCTTTATCTTAACTTATCGATAGATTGCATACCTTATCCTGTTCAGCGCACCGCACTGGCCTCTCAAAGACGATATATAAATAAATGTTAAGTAATACATACTGTTGTTATTTCAAATTAATTTATGGTGAGACACTGCCGAGAGAAGATTACAAGCAGAATTTTGAAATATTTACCGCTTCAGTTTGCTAATTATTATTACTGCTCTTTCGCTGTGTATTAATATGATATTCATCTCTTATTCAATGTTAGGTTGGAAATAAAGTATTTATACATTGTCACTTATTTTATTAGCGTTTAAAGTCTACCATAACTCCCGATAACAATCCTGGGTATGCGACATTTTTACTCACTAAAACAGTCTAAGCAATCTACGTCGCATATGCAAAAGCTCTAAAGTGTCTAAGATAGAAATTCAACATTTTGCCAACCCTATTCGTCTCGTCGTCCAATCTTCGTGTGCACGGCGTTTTAACCTATGCATTATGAATCTATCGACTAGTATTAATCAGTCGTCAAGGACGCAGAAAGGCCGGCGTACAGCGGCCGTTCTTTACATAACAATCGCTCGTTACGACAAGCACAAGTTGACACTTAACACACACGTAACTGATTGCGTCATTGTAATTGTATATTTGTAGGTAGCGGGGTAGGTCCCTCGTGCCGATTCGCTTGCCCCACATCGGCTATTGGATGGCCGATATATGGACGCAATTACACATTCGTCATCGACCGTTACGAAGGGTATTTGTGTAGCGTAGTCAATTCGTACTTTGTGGTTATAATAACTGATTTTTCAAATACCTTGAAATGTTTACAGTATTCATGCGCTGTTAATAATTAAATAAAAGAAGTAAGGATGACACTATAAACATCTTTCGAGTTCCTATTCTACATATTTTTTAAACATTATATATTGTGACCAAACAATTAAGGCCAATTTTGTTTGGCGACAATACCATCTAAACCATCTGAATGGCAAAAATACAATGAAGTGAAATTTCCTAATTAGAAAATGATCTAAATTACTATATTTAATTGTTGTATGTCAAATGTATTAGTAAAAACTTGTTACGCATTGTTCAAATGCTCAACAGAGTTGAGTGGCCAATGCCACACAACCAGGAAAAAAGTAAGGAGCAATGAAAAAAAAGCGAAAATAATCTAAAATATTTTGAAGATAAATAAGAATAAAAGTCAAATGAGAGAAGATAGATCTGATCTGATATGCACTGTATGTACTTGGTGATTCCAGGAGGTGTCCCTTCTTACAACATACAGAAGACCTATTACGGGGCATAGGTGGAAACTGAAGAGGTTACGGTGTAAGCACTACTTCCGTGTGAACAGCCCGAAACTCGGATGCTCTCAGATGCGGTATTTAAAATAATAGGCTTGATATCTGAATCTGCACCGTTGACAAAAACCCTGATAATTAGCACCGCAGCCGACGTTTCTTAATACGGTCGAATGCTTCAAACTGACCCATATAATGAACGCTTCTTGCAATATGTTTCATATGAATCTAGACATGTATATTACTCTAAATGTATCAAGGAAACAATATTCGTTCATGGTCCTAAGAACAAGCCCCTTATTTAATAAATCATTGTAATATTTTTATATAGTATTTACTATTTTGTACATATTTATTGGTATATGTGTGTGTGCACGCTGCATCTATCTCTCGATTTGATGTCTCCAGTCACAGGTTTGCTGGAAGAAACTTCTTAAGAAATAAGCATTTGTACATTTTTAAGATCATTAATGTTACACTTTGCCAAGATGTTTGTACAGTAATAATTAAATAAAATGACATAATTTAATTAAATAGAACGATACAGATACAGATCGCTTTCACTAATTAACACAAAAAATTACATACTTGACATGTTTTTATTTTGTTATTAACACGTTCCCCAGCCAAAAAAAATTAATTGGATAATCACTCCATGTAACAAAATTTCAACTTTTGTGTATTCAAATAAAATCGGATGTCACAGACAGACTCGAGAGTAATCTCGTATAGGTGATGTGTTTTATTGGATGTGATATGACCTTAAAAAATCTATACAAATAATAAATTTGTAGCGGATTCGAATATTTTTTTGGAAATTTTAATGTAAGTAGTTATTGTTATCGAATTCTTGTCTGTCCGTCTGTCTGTCTGAACAGGTATAACAAAATAACCACCGAACAGATTTAAATAATTTTTGGTATATTTGGAACTTCCATATTATGGTCTTAATCTAGGATACATTTCAAGCCGGGAAAGGGATGTTTCCATGGAACTTTCCTAAGAATAACTAGGGAGCGTTACTAGTATTTGTGTACTAATGAAACTTAACTCGTTTAACATCATCGATTTTTATGAATTTTGAACTCTTAAATCAATGTCATTGACAAACCTATTGAGGCATGTACAAATATTTAATCCACATCTATCAATGTGCTAATATTACAAGAAGATATGATAGAACACAATAGAATCGCTAATTACCTACATTTTTCGGTTGTTTTTGATAAGACTAATTATTCCCTGGCGCCGTTATCATAAGGGTAACGGCGCCAGGGAATAATTAATGAATTTAATTAAGTTTTGCTACCTGAGTGTTGAGAGTTACTAACTATAACATAACCACAACTTCACTCCCGTAGAATTAGAACCAATATAGATTTTAATAAGTGAACGGACAGGTGGTCGTATGGCGGCCGGCGGTATGGCGAAAGGCGTGCCGGTTCGATTCCCGCGGCGGGATCCACTTTCGCCATCCATGCATCTGCATACAATGCGTACAATCAAGTGATGTGAACGGCAATGTGTAAATGGAGTGTGATAAACAGAGTGTCCAACTCTTATATTACTATTGCCTTAATCTCTTCCATATATTTTGTTTGGTTTAAACTCATTAGCAGATCTGTTTTTAATTCCAGTAACGAAAACATGGTTTGCATCTTCGTAAATAATACATATCACATAAGACTGCAATAGCGTGTGCGTGTGGGCAACAAACAACCAACGGACCATCTGATGGTACGTGATCATCGCCGTCCATCGACGTCTTTATCACGAAACGCATTACCGACATGGTTCTGGCCAAGAGAGAGGAGGAGCTACCACTGTCTTTACAGTATTGCAACCGAACGGTATTAACATTTTAGCCCAGTTGGTAGTGACCCTGCCTGCCGAGTGAGGGATCCTGGGATCGATTCCCTGCCGGGGAAGATATTTATGTGACAGGTATATGTTCTCGGGGAGCAGGGCGGCGAATTCTATCAAATCGCAGTCGCCCCCTGCCAACTCACATGGTGCAAAACCTAATAATATGTGAAGTAAAATTATGTAAGACTGTGTAAAACTCTGTAAATTTGTTGAATTCAATAAATGATTTATTAAAAAAATATGTTCTCGGGTCTTAGGTGTTTGTGATGTCATATTTGTGTATGTCCATGTCCAAGCCACCTACAACACAGGGAATTCTAGTGCGGGGGTGTGAGTGTGTAAACATTTATTAATATTTATTTATTTATTTATTACACGATTAATTCTAGAATGAAAGCCAAGCAGATCCAAAACCCTACCCCATGCTCACTTGTCATCTCGATGAACTGGGTACTATAGAGCCCAACAACGCAATTGCCGCGGTGTCAGCAAGGTACATCACTAGTAGAGAGGATTTGCTTGGACTCAAGGGTGGATGGAGGGAGCCTCTTTTAATTTACTTCGGATGGAATTGTACTTTTCAATAAATAGAGATGTCCAATGATAGCTATCTTACAATTAACATTAGCCTTCGGGCAATGAGACCGCTGTTCGTTACTTTCATATCAATAAAAAGGCTATTTAAAAACTGTATTTTAATTACATACGGTATGGTAATTACATATTGCCAATTGACGATGGAGGTAGGTCAGTTTAATACTTGTAACTAATGTGTCGATAGTTGTGTGTCGATTGAATGATCGATGTGTGTGGAGTGGACGACGTCGAACGGCTCCGGAAGACGTCAGTTCGAATCAAGTCGCATGAAAGGAAACACTACGCGAGACTTGTATAATATACCGCTAGCCTGAATTAAGTGCTGTATAAATATGCTAATGGTGAGAAATTTGGCATTAATTGATGTGGGTCAAGAGCAGTTTTCTTAGAACTATATAATATATGTTCTTCTGTTTGTTTCGTAATTGGAAAAATACGAGAAGGAAAAAGTAAACTGTATAGAATCCCCTATTCTTTCTAAGACTCATTGCAAAGCTCTGGTCGGTACAAGTGACGTGTGTTGTAGCTTCAGAAGCAATACTGACTTTAATAAGAATTATGGTTGAGATAAGGTTCGAAATCTAAAAACGATTTATTTACTCATATTTTTAACTTGTCTTGATCGACTTTCAACACGATGCTGCAATAAACCGTCGCGCAAAAAGCTATGAGCAATAAATGACGTGTATGTATTCCGATGTCAGTTAATAATTTTGTAGTTGAATTAATTCCATTTTTATATTACAAGAAAGAGCAGTACGCGCCATTCCACCTCAGGCCTAGAGACTTGCATGCAATATATTTAAGAAAATATTATGTACGTTAAAAGATACTTTGATAGTTTTCTTAAGAAGAGTTCACAGTATTAATACTAGGAATAAGGCTAAACTGATCCTGCCAAATTTCAGACTAAGCAAAACTGGTGGTATTTCATGGGTAGTTGTGTGAATATTTATAATAAAATTCCGTTACAATTGATAGAAATTCAATTAAAAACTCACGTCAAAAGCATTCTTATGTAGAAAGGTTATTACAAAATTGGTGATTAATTTAAGGATAAGACTGCTTGAACATGAGTTTAATATATAGCCATAAGTGCGTTCTGTAACTGTGAGTAGGAAAGGAAAAAACTCCTTGGAAATTTTTTGCTGCTCTTCCGGGACCACTCATAGTATGGTATGATTTGTTGAAGCGATGGCGTAGTTTGACGTTCAAAAAGTATAAAAACAATAAATTACAGCAATTCTACTCACAGCGTCCACTGCTAGTATATCAATGAGTAAATGCCTTATACTATGATATACCTTATACGTAAAAGTCCTGTAAAATTTAAAATATATTACTTGGTGTTAAATAGTCGTATTTAGTAATGACATGATTTATGTTTTGCATGATATAAAAATCACCCTTTGCGGTGCACGAAGTCACCCAAACAAAAACTTCTAATCGAGTGCATTCACCTCCCTTATGTAAACTTGCATGTCGGGTAGATATGAAATTATAATCTCACAGTCCCAAATCTAACCTTAAGAAAAGCACTTAAGACTCAAAGTTGAGTGCGAGAGTAATCTAAAAAACTTATTTACGATGACGCATGACTAGATCTGACAAAATCTCATCAAACATTACCATACTTTACTGTATATTGTGTGTTGAGATAACTCGTAGGTGTTAAGGATAATATCGATTCTTTGATTCGATTACTGTAACATACTTTGCAGCTAAAGATTATACTTCCGCCTATGACAGAACCATCAAAATGTCTTATAATTTTCGTTGAAACTAATTAATTGCCTTTGATAAATATTAAGTTGCGACCAGAAATGCTAATAAACGATCATCACTTCAAGTCATCAGATTCAGTCATGGAACTTAACCGAGACTAAAGTACTATTATGGTAATAAATGCAAGATTTTAAATGCGTTATTGATTGCGAAGAATGAGAAGCACGCTTTCATAATGCTCGCCTAACGCTGATAATATCTCTTGCAACAGTGCTGTGAGTTGACGTAACGGCGTAAGTTTTATGTAGATGCGTTCTAACTGGTCGAACAACTTCACCATGTCACAGTTCGAACACGAACCTGCAACGTACTGTATACAGTAAATACAACCCTCGAGCTCTGCCCGAGATAGATAAAGCTGTCTATTGATTTCACACACCTTTAAAAATCATCAAGAAGAATTCTCAACAAGCAACAACAACAAACAACAAGCAATCGACAAGTGTACATTTATAGAAATATTCAAAGTCCTTGCAAGATTTGAAGGTGAAAAATGTAACACTATTGTGAGATATTATAGCGTTATATAAATCCGTTAATACCAGGTATTAATGTCGCAGAAAACAAACTACCACAACAATAGGCCCTTTAACTGTGCGGTAAGGCTTTTAAGCCGACTTTCTTAGAACTTGTTGACTTTTCTAGAGCGAAGGAGTGCCTCGTGACCGTTCAGTGGACGATAAAGCTCGCTTTTAGCTCTACGTCTATGTGAACATTGAAGCTGGTAACATACCTTCTAGTGTCCCGAGTCCCGAGTTAATTAGTTTGCTATATTTAGGAATCCTCTCCGTCCGCACAAAGTTATCAAACCACTGGATATCTGTTGGTCTTACAAACTGGTCAGTCAAACTGCACCTGTCTCAATAGTGTATCGTGCATTAGTAATTCCGATGTAAAACTGTTCGATCAAATGAATGCTATAGTTGTAACCAGTTAGTCGGAATTGCCCAATAATATTAGAAGTGAAATGTCTTCTCCTTGCGTAACTAATTTTTATTTAAAATCAAAATTCATAAGAAAATACACGTATTCATTATAGTAGTTTTGCCTTTCCAAATTATTATTAAAACACAGATATCGATCAGAAATCCGATTAAAGATTCAGTAATTTTTTATATATCTAAATAGTCCAACCCACGTGAATCTTACATCATATTAGCAGTGTTTAGTCTGTACACTGGCGCCATGTTTTTTTTTCGAATTCCACCCGGCTCGATGCACTGCGCCGACGACAACAGCGTGAGATAGGGTTTTCACATTTTTTTTTTTATTAATCGTCACTTTTGGTTACTAAATAAATAAAAGCTCATACAAATCCGTATTGCAATTTTGTTGTGTGGCATGAACCTACACAATAGCGACATCACTAACAACTACAAAATAACTAGAAATTTTTTATGACATAAATGCGGAAAATCGGACAAATAATATGCGTGTATCAAAATTTAATGTGTATGTTTTGTATGAAAATGTGTAAATGTTCAAAAAATGCTACTGTTATCAAGCAGCCCTCCGTCCGCCCGTGTCGGCGTGGATTGTCGCTTACGCAACTGCGGCTGTATTGTCCGTGATATGTAGTGTTGCCGCCGCGGCTAGAGTTTACATTTTGACCTAAGGACATGTTAGTATACATAGGATCAACGCCACGGCAAGTAGTGATTTATCATCAAATAAATCTTCGACCAGCCTGGGGATGTGTTCCAAACGATTCATACACGAAAACCTCGACAGCCTATTTTTTTTCACTGCGCTCACCGTCGGAAGGCGGAAAGAATTCACCGGTATTTTCCACCGTTATGCGGTATGTCTCCGAGTAAGGCCGGTACCCAGAACTAAAGCCGATCTAATACTTTAATATTGTCATTTTTGATTGGCCGACAATACATTGTGGATGTGTTGATTGGAGATGTACATCTACATGGGTGGCAATAACCACCTACCATCAAGTGGTCATGTAGAAAAAAAAACCATAATCTTCCCTAATTTTCTTCACAGGTCACTTATATTGAATACCTAGTTTCCACCTGCACATTATATTTATGGTCCATACAAAACACCTGTAAAATAGATTAAAAATAACTTTATTTTTAAAATCTAACCGTTAGTCATTTTATAAGTTTATTAACAATGTTGACAATTATAGATAACAGTTGGATAAGATATCTGATATGTAAATATCGACTTTGCACTCTTTCGACTGACAAGAAAGGTCGTTATTCATGCCCAGTTTTAAGTTACAAGGTGAATAAAAGTTAAGAAAAATATATCTAGAAAATGGGATACCGGGAACTACAGTAGCTGGGAACTGAGGAGAAATGAAGTTTTATCTACGGCACACATACACACATAAGGGGTGATTTGATTTATAAAATCCATACTACGAGAAAAGAGTTTTAGGAACTGTATCTGTTACTATTTTGCTAGTTTCAGTTTGTAAAACAAACTTCTATTGTTAAAAAATAGAGGATTCATCAATATGAACACATGTATTTATGATTTATTATTCTGAGTCTATTCCTGCAAATACCTGCATCCCATGGAATTGAAAATATTCAACCTCAATAAAATAACGTTTCCTGCATTCATTCATTCAAGATCAACTGTGTGTTACTGATTTCAAAATGCAGAAATTTTCAGAACGGCCAGAGTAATGCAAGTTGTGATAGGTCCATGTTTAGCTGTTATGCTATTATTTAAAACTGTTATTTTACTAGAGAAAATGTTCAAAGAATACTTGGTGTTTTGGGAGTAGATCCCGAATTATATACTGTATTGCAGTATATTATTATATATAATTCCTTCCAGCTGATCTCCGATTGGAGAAACTATTCTCCAAGAGTATGCGTTCACCTTAATAAGACATACCCACAACAATGGAAACAGTTAAAAGCGATATTAAAGCCATTAGGAGCGATACACTTGAATGAAAACCGAATAATTGGAAAGACAATAAAAACGAATTACTATTTACAACAACGAAATTTAATTTGGAATTGAACTGTTCATGATAAATATTTGTGGTCAGAACAAATGACAGCTTATAGTATTTTTAAATTATGGTATAAATTGGAATCCAATTTATATATAATGTAATTGTTCTATCCATTTCTAGTCGAAGCATTATAAGTGTGCAATACAATACAACGTCCTAATAAAAACTAGACATTAATGGATTCCAATTCAATAAAAATAGTGTCAATGCCAATGACCAAATGAGGTATATGTATATATGCCAGGACATGGGATTGTAGATTTTTTGTGTGGCAAACCTTATTTTTACTTTATCTACGTTGTCCACAGATAGTCGCAATGAGGCGGTGAGCCCGGCGTGATGATGAGGTTCGAAGCGACCGAGAAGCACCGCTACCATAACCTGCTGAATGACGACCATGCCAGTGAGTACCTCGTCTCATTATCGTACACAATATGCACGTATGTTAATATATTTTCGCACCAAATTCATATACTCCTGAAATGCTAATATACATACACGCATATTCCATAGTCATACTATTTATTTAGGTTTTTATTATTATTTATTTAGGTTTTTATTAATCGAAAGTCATTTTGCATTATTATTCAACCCTGTAACTCTTTCGGTATCACTACTTATCTGAATGAAAAATCCTCGGACCGAGGCCCGGCCAGATATTTATGTGACGGAGTAATACTTCTTCTCTTGTGTTGTTGATGCCTTATTGGCATATGTCATATTAATCACAACTCAGAGAATCCAAATATAATGTTTGGGTGTGTGACCGTTTCTTTTCGTAGTACTTAACAAATAACGGAGATTTATTTAAAAGAGCATTTGGATTGACATCCCTTGGCAATTATTTGTAACACACCAGATCCGATGACCTAGATCTACTGGTTCTTTTGTACTGATTATGGCTTTTACATTGACGTATACTTTCAACGTATCATTATAATGAAACAATGACGGCATTTTCATCTTTAACCTGATTTCGCTGATCAGAAAAGCGGATGTCAGATCGAAATCGCTCCAGAGAAAAGTAGGCTTACTAGCTGATGAGATTCATCAGTCTCAGCGTCACCAACTATCAGTTTTTTAGTTTAGTTCGTGTATGGTAAGTATTTATAATAATCTTTTGAAATATAACTGCGATTAAATTCATCTGATAGGTAATTCAATATACTTAAAAACCTCTCACTTATAATTGGGTATCGCAGGGTCGAAAAACGTTCACTTGGTGAACGTCGGCTAGTTGTTCTGTGGATCGGAAAACGTCTCTAAGATAAAATAGAGATTGTAAAATAGTTGGTTAATTTATGTGTCAAAAAGAACTATATTTAAAGAATCGATACGATCAGACACTGGGTCTAAAATTATCAGGACGATCAAAGACTGAGGCGTAAATTTAAATACAACCAAACACTGCATCGAAAAAGCTTCGAACAATCATAAATTATTTCGAAAAAGATCCGGAACAATTTGACGCAAAATCAAATAGTTCGGTACGATTGAATACCGCATCGAAACATTTCGATATGAATGAATGTAAGTTGAAATACGGTAGTAATGTGAAGGCCGAGTCGAATATGAATCAGAAATGTTCGCACAATGATGAAAACAGACATTGAGTGGATTTATTATCACATGCGTGTCGAAAGGCTATAACACAAAATGATCAACATTAAACGAGACACAACATAATCACGGAGGATGGACATTAGGGACAATATCTTTCGCGATGACATACAAAATTACACTGGTCCGAGTTCCCATGCTATTGTAATATTTGCGTTGCGTCCGACTAGACAACCTCGCTCAATACTACGTAACTCCCGCTCTTCGTAATCATTGAGTGTATTTCTGTAATGGTTTGATAATTATGAGTAAATATTATGTTGTTTATTTGTTATATAAGCTGTGATAGATTCCATCTCTCTTTTACATCTCGCCTTTCTAACTTCATTCCATGGAACGTCCCTAACTCACTGGTTCTGCTTCCTGAACTTCCTTTATTTAAATGGAACTTAGTCTTATGCATCCAATAGAAATCTAGAATATCTGCCTTTAAAACGTTTTATATTGAATGTTTGTATTTTAAAATCTACCCGTATCGCTATTATTGTTAAATAGTGTTAAGTTAAGTTGTATCTATAACATTTGTTACATTCGAACGTTTGCCGACGTCCAAAAATAATAATTTATCTTTAATAATTCCTTTCACGTTCTTGTCCATATACCAATTACATCATGTCATCATATGTACACCACATATTAAATTATTTTTACTGAGTTGCTTAATATCTTTGCCCCTAAATATCAAGTGGTTTGTATCCGATACACCGACAAACCTTTCTCTGTGCTTTTTAAATGTCATATCAGTTTACCATTACATAATAAATCGGTCTTTTAACTGACTTCAAAAAGTAAGGCAATTTCTATATGTTTATTATATACAGGTGAATTTTTAGGGAAAGACCAAGTCCGACCTAAAGATAATAGCATAAAACACGTCCAACCAGTTTATTCTGGACAACATATTTGTTGCTGTATCATTCATCCTGTTCGCTTAGTTAGAATCTGACGATACAATTTTGTTCAAGATCTTGAAGTTTCGAATTACTCCCAAAGGTGTTCATCATCATTAAGTGATACCAACAATTCACCTGCAATTCAGCGGGCTGATCTACATTTTTTGCCTTAATTTAGCTTATATCCATCACCTCGCACCATGGAATCGACTTAAAACTTGGTGAGTAAATGATGATTTACAACATTGTTAACACTATGGTATAACGCCGTAGAGAATGCTCTCAGGGTTGTAATTAGAATCCATTCTACTAATAAATAATCATATACTCCAGCCAGTACCTAGCGGATATGATGAGTTTAGGCTCAAATATCTAGCTGAATGATGAGATCTACTTATTTACTTTGGCTTATTTGTATCCTAAAATACTTCCAATAACAACTGTACCACGTGATGAAGTCCATACAGATCAACTCATAAATGAAAACATTCGTACCATACAGTGAATCGCTACCAGATAAAAACCACAAACAATAATTACGTAAATAAATTATTTCCATTGTTCCTAGTTGACGTTGCTTTGTGCGTATCTATAAGTGAATCGCAGTAATATAAGGATGGATAGTGTTTCACACGTGGGCAGGCCGCCTGCGCCGCGACCACAACACGAGCAGGCAAGTCATTGTACAATACCGTTGTACTGCAATGTCCAGTACCTACCACTGCATTTATTTGTTAACGTGTATGTGTCTATAATATAAATAAATTGAACAGAATATAAACAATACAGCCATTAATAATAATGACATCTAAAATATATATTATTGCACGAGTCATCAGCACCACGTATCCAGATAGATGAGGAACTCAATTATATGGTCCAAAGTAAACTGACATGAACGTGTGATCATGATTGGCGTGGCACGTGGAGTGCTGTAGCGTGTATTTAAAAAAACATAATTAATTATTATCGACATATTAATTATGTATATTACATAGAAGCCGATATCTATTTCCTGTGCGTCTAACCTAACGTGCAGTGGCAGATCGGCGAGGCGTGACGCCCCGGGTGCAGGTTCGGTCCCGCACAAAGCACCGGATATCGACCGGAAGTCAGGTGTGGTATAATCGTGGTATGCGATGTTACGATGACTCACCTTTTTATGGTTGCGTTTTGAACTTTATTCACATCACTGGACCGGCCACGTCGCGCGTCGTTTCGATATTTATAATGTAGGTTGGTGTTATTTTTATATCGTGCACCTGGCGGCATAATGCCGTCCATTACCATCTGTTACCACCTTGAAACGAATCGCACTTGACAATCTATCGATATATTGTACTGGCATTATTTGACCATGCATGGAGGTAGGTTTGTTACCTACCTAGTTAGTTATAGCGCTCGTTGTAAAAACAGCTGTGAAACTTTTTTACGCGTTTCTGTTCCTATGTCGTGGATAAAGTAATAAGCAGATCCCCTACTTAGCTTTGGTCGATGCGGCGGTGATGTCTTTGATTTTGAGGTGCATGGATTGAGATGCCCACCATTGGAGGACCCGTCTGCGTGTTAGTCAACGATCACCTACGATTTACACAAGACGTCGGACGATATGAACACACACAAGAATAATATAGCAATGAAGTATATAGGTCATAAATACAAGTCCTCGTGACTCACGCAACCGGCGCCATGTTCCACGACAGGCCACGGTCGCCCGATCGATAGCGTCGTGTTAACTATCGCACTGTGCATGTGCATAAGGACCGATCCGTTCACTTGGTTCATTGGTCTGAAGGTACTATGCAGTCCACCTGGTATTATGAGGCTCCTGTAACCTTTATCGCAGAAAACTGTAAAAAAGACTCGAGTGTTACAGAGGTCGGACACACATTTATTACCTACTAGTAGCGTTAATTAGCTTCGCTTTGGGAAACTTATTCATTTAGTAATTTCAAATGTACCCGAAATAAATATGTAGTTGACATATATATACTACTTGAGAACGACGCGACTGATTTAGCAGATTGTTTTTATGTGTTGTATTGGTAGCTGTCAAGACAAGATTTATATGAAAAAATTTTTTTAGTAAATCCACCATAAAAATCGAAATTTGGATGGAGATTTTGTATGAATCTCTATAAACAAATGTGATATTTCTAAACGCACTTCTCATTTTTACCTCCGTGCAAAGCCGGAGCGGGTCAGTAGTATTGTTTAAAAATTTATTTGTAAAATTGAATACGTAATTGAAAAGTCAGTACCCACTTTAAAGGGTTAATATTTGAACAAGTACTCGTTAAAAAGTTAATTATTTTAGAGCCCACTCGTTACGCCTAACTGCTGTGATTGATAGATGCATAGAGGCGCCAATTTTTTATGCCTACAATTTTCAAATCGTCTACAACTCAGTAATAATACGTTTGCCGTCGGCCACTGTATTTACAACCGTATGTGCACGTGTTAAGTATTATAAAATAATACACGGCGATACAACATCCACAGAATCCGTAACGAATAGAAATGTCTATCGGTTTCAACATAAAACATAAATAGTAACATATTCGTGAATTTCTGTCTTTTCTAAGTCAATTTTAGTAAAGAATCACTAGCATATAATGCACATAATTATATTTTCGTTTGTTCGTTGTCTAAAAATAAATCTAACCTTGAAATGCATGATGCAGCATGTTTACAGTTCTAACGTAAAATTGTAAAACGAACAAGACTTATTTATATGCTCTATTACATGAATAGTATAGTTAAAAGGAGACCTTAATCTCTTTAATTTTTGTTCTGTTTTATTTTTTTATTTTCTTGCATTAGAGAATAAAAAATGGTGTTCAATTCGACTTTAATTGAGTCAGCCTAGTCAACCTATCCTGGTCATGCTCGTGGTGTCAGCTGCTGATGAACGAATGAGGTAATAGCATTATATCCTTTCTTTTAGAAGTTGCTAGGCTGTACCACCCAGCTTAAACTTGACCTTCCTTAAAAAATCGTGGAGTTGTCTTTTATCTGCCTGACCAGTTACCACCCTCTTCGTGGAATGGACGACGGTAATTAATGAACATCATGTGATCAGACAGAATTTGGTTAATATAACAAAGATCTCTCGTGCTGTTACTGCAATTTAATTAAATTAAATTTACTGCAATTATTTATAATTTATTCCATAAGTTAAAATATGACTGTCGTCTGATTTTAATTATGACAAGATCAGAATAGATATTTTAACAACAATCATAGGTCATTTCTATTGCTTCCATCGATTCTGCGGGCTATATCGTGGGATGGGAATTTAGTTCATTGACTTACGACATTGAATGGTAATGAATTTCATTCATCCGCTATAGACAACCGTTGCTAAATTGATTCTACGGCCTTATCGCACGGCACCACGACTTGCCTGGACGAATACATTAGTCGACTTTATCGTTGCCGTTGACGAAGGCGGTTCGGGAATTCTTACTTTATTATACTTACATAAAAATTTGTTAGTTAACGTTATTTAGCAACAAGTACATAATCTAATACAATTTGATCTAGGAATAACTTAATTCCAGTACGCGTATTGCTTCATCTCAGCGTATCCAACAACATTCTTAAGAGTTTATCTCCTATTTGATTATTCAACGTTTGAAAGAAACGATAGATTATTGGCTTGGACGTTAATCTTCCGCCCGAGTAGCCTGCATTCGGACATGCATTCACCGTCACTTGCTTTAGTTAAGAAAAATTACGTGAGGGTAGATGCAAGTCTGTATTTCTTGTTTTTCAAAGTATGTGAAATATGCAAATCCAATTTGGCCAATCTTGTAGATTATGGCTTTTATCCTTCACATTGTGAAAGAAGACCAGCAGTATTGGTAATAGTTATGGATTGGGATGATTATTTTAATGAATATTAGACACTGAAAATATTTAAATAAACTGTATCTTAATCTCTCTATGTGGCACTGAAAACAAAATTCTAACACGTTTCAAAAATAATAAAGACATAATTTATTGACAAGGTTCAACCTTCCTTATACGCTGTTTGCGTGTGTTATTAAACTTAATGCAGGTTGGCATGTCACGCGAATATGCTAAATGATCTATTGGGAGAGTTTAAGGGTTTACAAAGTAAAAGTTTTGCGACACGTAGTATGACGCCACATCCCCCAAATATACGACCCCGAAGATCGATGTGTTTAGGCTTTCACATGAAAGCGTCAAACTCATTTGTAACTGACACAAATTCAAAAGACTTGCAAATATTCAATATCAGGTATGTTGCATAAATTCAGATGAAAGATAGGAGGTTTTCGATATGGTGTTTAATATTCAAGTTCAAAATCATTTAATCATATAAGTATTCTGTAAATACACATATTAACGTCATTTTTTGCTTATACCACCGTTTCGAAAAGGTGCTTTAACAATGAGGAGAAGAAACGGCGAAAGTTCAGCACATCTTTTAAGCAACACATGGTAATTACAAAAGTACCTGTGCGGAGCTGGTTTCGACACTATTATTTCCAAGCGTCCTTGTCATTGATGTACTCATCTATACTTTAATATCCTTTGCCTATAAGTTGTATTTTAATGCGTCACTTAAAAGTTCCAATGGACAATTCGCGTATTATTGTAAATCGAACTCCAAGCCCCATAAAGGAACGCTGAACCTTTTGAAGACGATATGCACATGTAACCAAATTATGCCTATTTCTTGTTTCATGATTGTGTATATCACTTTTCTGCTTATACGTATTTTTTTTAATAAATACTAAATTACTATAAATATACTGACATACTATGGTGAGTACACCTATTTCTTTAAGTTTTTCTCTTATTGCTCTGATTGTTCTTTACTGTAATATAAATATTGAATCAATGTCCGTTGATTTACCCCACATTAAAATATCGTACGACATGAGACTATGAAAATAGGCAAAATAAACAAGTCTAGCTGTCTCTACATCAGTAATCAATCTTATCTTCCAATGGGGTAAACAGATCTACTACTAAGTTTACCTACGAGAACCGATATATGGGCGCCCCACTGAAGCTTACCATCTAAGGTGACACCTAAAAAAATGTAGATTGTTCCATAGTCAATGTTTTCATATTTAATTTAAGTATTTTGCCAACCTTGTGCACATTTGATAGTGCAAACTCTATACACTTAGTTTTTTTGGCATTTAAAAATAAAAAACTAAATTGTTTATGGTAAACCCATGCGATACATGGAACAAAGCACTGTTTACACCGTAAAATTTTTATTTATTTCGTTCAGTCTTAAATACTAGAGATGTGTCATCAGCATAGAGTACAATGTCCGCATGTTTGCAAATAAGATATGTAAGTGGCTCCTTGCGAAAAAGCATGCTGAACCTACTGGACATACAAACGTTTCAATATCATTCAAAACTAATTCTGGCTAAATAAAAGTTTAGGAAGTCGTAAAAAATACTGAAGAATAATACGCCTAAAGAGACACGCAGGTTGGGGCACAGCGGCTAATTAATATTTATATTTTATGGGTGTAATATTCCAGTTGATACAAGTAGCGTGTCCAGAAGCAATTTGTCACGGAAGTGAGGGTTGACACAGAGTATATATATGTTGTCCTATTTTTCATGTAAACCCAGAAACTTTAAGGCGAATCCACACCGTTGTTTATACCTGAACGAAAAATGGCAAGTACAGAAAGATCTAAGAACGATTCACGTATTCACACCTCAATAATAAATAGGTAATCACTTCAGTTGTACTTGTTGGTATACATTTAGAAATCGATATGTATTTTTATATTTTAGTATTGTTATAGTACAGGTTTTTTTTAATTTGCTTGGTGTCCTTAGACGTGTTGTATGCATTATAGCGTTTACGTTTCATGAAGTTCAAAACACAACATTAAATGGATATAGCTGCTTATCATATTGTGAAGCTATAACGTTTTTCGCTCGATCTCGCAAAACCGTTATCAGCTGGGCGGCCACAAACATTGACATAGGTGGTGACCGCAACCTCGTTTCTGCGATAACAGCTATGCAGTTATTACCTGCGCGAATAGGTGGATGTAGATGGATAAAAGGATCAACAGTATCAGTGCAGTGACAAGCTACCTCGTTTACTGTTTGTGTTTGCTTTGTCATCATTCGGAGCTTTATGATTCTGAAATTTAAGCTCATTTGCCCTATTCGTGCACACAGTTTGCCAACAGATTCTTGGTGGCAGAGCTTTGTTTAAGTAATTCAAAGGTATTCGTGCTTATTCTGCACGGCATTGACTGTTTAGCTGACACCCTAAATTATCCGTAAAATGTTTTTACATTGATCGAAGAATCACTATTTTCTTAACCGATAATGCGCAGGATTTGTTTGAAATAATTCTTCGTCGCCTTTCCTCCATCGCACAACTCGACGAACGGCAGTTATTCATCCTTACGTAGTGAACGTACCACCTGTACGGACGGCGCGGTTTGCGTCGTCGTTCAATGTGCACACTGCGAAGGACTGGAATAACTTGCCCGCGTTGGTGCACTCGCCTTCTTACAATGTGGGTGTCTTCAATCTTGAATAGGCTTTTTATACGTTAATGCATTCAAAATCTTACACTTCATCACCATTTACCGTGAGGTGGAATTGTTGTCAAGCATATTCTTTGTAAAATTAAACAATGCGTCGGTCACACCCTTGGGTATCGACTTACCCGAGACGGCTTTTGCTAACTTTAAGAAGTAGAAACATTTTATTTTCTATATGTTAGCAATTTCTGTCACTCGATATCGTCGCTGTGTAATTGAGTTGAAATATCGGTACGAAACGAAAAAATCGTGAGTATCCGTTACAGTTAACATTTATAATGTCCGCGATGATATATGTAAAAAATCAAATGTCGTGGCGCTCTCCGACAACCATTGTCAAACCATTTCTGGACCAATAAGTGACGGGATGTCGACCAATAGACGTCAAGTATTCCCCACCAATAAAACATTAGGACTAACCTGATGAGCGCGCTACCGCATTATTGCACTGACAGGCGTCGAAGTAAGACATCGACGCTATCCTCTGATCATTTTTATTGTGCAATGATTTGATTAATGTGATATCTAAGAAAATATAAAGGAATAATCCATATAGTTAGGTTGTTCTATTTATAGGGTTTAATAAATATATAGGTACTAAATAAATTAATTAATTTTAGGACAGTAAAACATGTAAGGTCAGACTTATAAATGTAATATGAAATTATTCAATTGGATTACTGTTACGCGAGTGATTTGTACGGGCTCTTCTAAGGTTAGTCGAAGAATGGGATTTCACCTGTTAATATAACGTAACAGTTAAATAGTTTTGCAATATGTGTTTTACGCGTTTCTTTAAATTTGTCGTTAAGACAGCGGTGAGTAGTCTTTTGATTTTAACACAACTATAGGCCCACTAAAAACCTCTCACTTCACTGTTTTGCGGGTGGTATGCAGAATAACAATCAGGACAATACTAAAAGCCATTTGACTCATTAATGTTTGCTGGGAATTAATTTTGAGACTCCACACTTGGCAGACACGATCACTTCCAGAAAAGTTCTGCTATATGGAAATTAATATTTGCCTAAATTTTATTTCTCAGCCATGTTCACAAATTACCTTATCTCACCTTTAGAAAACGGATATATAGACAAAAAAATTCATACGTCTATCATATCTATAACAGTAAATGAATCAGATTCAAATTAAACCCTTCCAAAGGTTCTATCCGATGGAATGATTCATAATAATCCGAACTGCGCGTAGTTAAAAACATTTGTCCAATGCAGCTCATACATACATAATCATTGTAAACTCATAAGGATGAGGCACCGAAGGTTGGATGAGTTACATCATCAACCTCGTCCTCTAAATAGATTCAGTGAATACAGCACTGGTAATGGAAACCTGTTTATGTATTAAACTTGAAAATACTAGTTTTAGAATAATAGGAAAATAATGTCGTGCGCTACGCGTCACCGGTGCCTCGTTATAAAAACGACTCATGTTAACTTAAAATGTAGTACCGAATGTTCAGCTCGCTATTTGTTAGTTAAGTACCTTATGTTTACTACTATTTAAATCTGTAGTGTCCGTCTGTACATTCAATTTATTCGTCATATTTCATGGAAATATTTGTTTTATGACACACTGGCATCAATTCGACCATTTAGAATTTTTTTGCCTGTCTGTCAGTATATTTAAATTCACTGAATAGATAAGATTGCAGCCAGTAAATAACACGAAATTATTCTCATTAAGATTTTGAACTTATAAAATGCCTTGTATCATTATCACGATCCATAAATGTTTCGCTATTGCTCCTAGAATTATATACACTCACTGTGATATTTTTAATACTGGAGTAGATAAATGTTAGTTCTCCTGTTGTGCATTGGTAATGTTTAATTTTAGTGCGCCCTCTCCGCCAGTAGCAAATGAGTCCTAATACGGGGACGGGAGTGCCTGAGCGTTTATTTTCATTTCTTTATCTACATTAGGTTCTAAAAAGATATATATCGTCAATCTGACAAGATTTATTTATATCATCTATGTAGTTCAAATAGGTTTTTCGGTTGCAGACATTATACCCGAACAATGTTTTCAAGTATCGTGTTGCCTGAACAGCAATGTAACTACAGTCCTAGACAAAATCGATATTGCATTGAACTGAACCTTGTACAATACTAGTACGCGGACGATCCCGTATTTTCATAGCAATGTTCCTATGATACTTATATATTGTTCCTAAATGTTTTTTATAATTAGGCAAATAAGAAACATGTCCATACCTGCTCGTTTTAAGTTTACTCAGGTGGTTAATTTCCTTTTGTTTGTAATTCTTCCCCCAGAATTCCAAATGTTTGATAGCAGGACTCCACCGCGCATGTGCAGAATTCCCCCACAAGCTGATTTCGATCTTATCTCTCGTTACCACAGTGTATTTCATGACGCCGATAGCTCAATTCGGAAACCCCTTGCACGCACCACGCATGCCTGGCAACCTGTCCTCTTTAATGTCACACAGTTCCACGACAATCCTCCAAATTGCTATTAACTTTAACTCCAGTTGTTAGAGTTGCTTTCGAGATCCGCACATGGTTTGGAACCGTGTTCTCGTAATGTTTAATCAGCTGTTTGTCTCCGATTGATAATTCAGTTTGTGGGCTCAGTCCGCCGGTTTTACACCTGAGCTAGACTTTTGTTAAGAACTGAAACAAAAAGACTATTATTTTCCCTGTAAAAGGTGCTATTTATTCCGTTACTCTGTCAGGAAGTGTAATTTTGAGTGTAAATATAGTAGTTTTATCAGTGGGGTTAACATGTGTTGTCGGAGCAGTCGATTCGTGTGTATCAAATGTTTCTTCGATGTTTTCGGTGTTTCCTTTCAAACTAAAAGGTCAATTAGTTCGTTAATCTAAGGGGCAAACCCACGCGTTTTCTCGAAATTATCGTACAAGTGCAGCGGGAATATCGGATCGGATCGATTGGACGGTGTTTAATTAAATTTGTGCCAAGTGACCGATTGGTAATATATTTACTCGGAATATTCCCGTGAGCATATAACTTAAAAATTGTCGTATTCATGTCAATTTGGTTTATTTGATTATTCATTTTTTGATAACTCATGTTCCTGAATCAGTCAACGGTATTGAGACAATCGTTTTGGACACTATTGTCATTCGTTACCCATCCGTCGGTTAGGGGGCGTAGCGGTGTAATCTGACCCGTGGTGGATGGACACGCGAGCCAGACATTAATTCCACGCCTTAGTTTTTGCAATTTCGACATGTTCTGCTCTATAAATAACTTGTAATACCCCACCTGTAAAAGACGAATGATGCAATTATTTTTAAATATTATCAATCAACTTACGTGCCCAGTTGTAAGGCACGATGCTGTCTTAATGTTACACCAAATTATTTAGTTGGGTTTTACCATGACACAACGATCAATTATAGCTTATTGCAAATCTGTATGCAGTTAATCGATACTATTTGAGATAGATTGAATCAGTATCAGACAGAAGCGAGATAGATAATTTGTTAAAACTAAAAAGTAATTCAAATATTCCTATTAATTCGTTATACTTCGAATGGAGTCTAGTTAAAAATAACATTTTCTATGTAAGGTTCTATGTTCAATGTACAATTCAGTAAACCATTTAAAAGTAAACTATCTACTTGCAATTCCTTCTCTAATGGCCAGCCCACGTGTAAAACCAAAACCATTAGATAATGGAATTCCTCTTAGAACAAGGTTCCAATAAATCCGTTTCCTACATGCAAATGGAGCTCGTGACTAGTTGTCATGATTGAATGCTGAACTGAAACAAATTCTTCGAAAGCTCACATTTTGCCTTGCGATTCGTACGATACCTGTTGAATTCTATTAATAGTCGAATCACCTTTGCGCTCTACAGAAATAGTATCAGTTTCAACAATTACCGGTATTTATACTATTTAGATCAATATAAATGAGATACATATCGTAAAGATACAACATTATTTGTTTAAACTATATACAACATTAATGGTACCGTATTATTACTGCAGGTACAAAATTGTAGCACTAAATAGTATCATTAAAATTCATAAAAGTAATCTGTGATAAAGTTCCTGTTTTGTTACCTATTACTCCATAGGTGTTATTGAGTGTGTTGAAGATTGTTGATTTTGGTCTGTTATGTATTTGTTTTTCTATATTAATTAACATGTTCCGCGTTATATTTATATTTAAATTAAACTTTTAAATCTCTTACAAATCAGCAGTATGCGTGTTTCTAACCTTGGCGTCTCACGCCGAGTGGATCAACAAACATTAGCACTCGTCTTTGGTCAGGACAAAGTCTTTTTATACTTTAATTCTATAGTAATGCTCTGTGTAATTGCCCGTCGTTTATGTTATTACCATATTTATGTGTTTCGGCCTTACTTGACTTAATGTGAGCTTGCTTGTTTCTGGTAAAATTGCTGGAGGTTAGCCAAATAAATCACTGATTTTGTAAGCTACGTCAGTCAATTATCTTAAAAAGTATTTTTAGTAAATTCAAGGTTCTTTAACACTATTCCAGAGCAGTTAACGTAATGAACACTTGTTATGTCACTTGTGTCAATTCAATTTACGAATAGCAATTAACATCTTAGACACGTCAATTTTTCAATAGAGTTGAATCATAGAGTTGATTGATCTTTTAAAGCGTTTTATTTCACACAGAAGACGGACAGTAGATAGATAGATACACACATATATACAGGTAGCATGAAAACCTCAAATCGTCCAAACTAATTCATTAATCACAAATTCACACATTGTGTTGGTCACTGAAAACTGACGATCATATCGGAGTTATTTAACTTCAGTGCTTGACCTCTAATATTAAAATCTGATAAAACATTCACTTCGCCTTAGTCTTAGATTAGCATGAACAAGCGGTATTATGATTGATAGAATTTGATATGATTATTGGATCATGCTTTATAGTAAATATATGTTTGTAGATTTTTGAACTGTGGTCTTATCGACATCAGCAAACATTTTTTTTGTTCATCGAAGTTTTTTTGTCATCAATTTGAATGTAAAAATAATCCATAACCACTTAAGTCATCACGTTATCATTAAGTCGTTAACCAGTAAATAGATTATTTTGAAATAAAATGACTAATTTCCAAGTAATTTGTTTAAAAGTCAAACATAGTTTTTCTTTGGATCTCGTGAAATAAAACAATAACAAAGTTTTTGGTTCCAAAATGAATATCATATTAATAGAAATTACTTTTGCAGGAAATTAAACATTAAACGAAGGAAAATTGCCGTTTGAATCGCGTGTCACGCTCTAATGACGAGTGGGGCTGGTACCGCAATTACCATGGCTCTAACAAATCTTATCTAATCTGTGCTCAGGGCCGCGACAAATAATAAAATCAAATATTGTACATCTCGCTATTCCATTCTGAGTGACATCATCACGAACTATTTTGTTTGCGTATATTATTGTTTCGTGGTCCATTATTTGAAGGTAAATTTGATGTTCACTACACAAATGTTTTTTTTATTGTCCAACGATTTTTTAACTTCAAGAAGTGTAAAGTCCAAAAAATTTGTGTACAATATTTTTGTCAAATTTATAAATTAAAATGCAAGGTATCTGCACGAAATTATAGTATGAAAGTATGATAACACTTTGTATACCTAGAAAAACATTTATAAAACCAGTTTTACTGAGTACACGGTACGGTATCTACAAAATAAGCAAATTTAGAGCACGAGGGCAAGGTTCACACTCGACGACTTGACCCGTTTTTATGTTTTTACCAGCAGCCTGAAAAGATTTTTCCATTATGGAAAATTACTTTTTGTATTCTGTCTGTGAACTGAACCGAATTCTTTCCTCCGACGTAAATAAGGCGAAAGACTGTTCTATATTGTACGTTTCTAACAATAGGAATGTTGAATTTAAATCTTTTCTCAAATTGTTAGGAATCAGCAGCGTATTGTTGGTTGCTATTGTTATTATTTGTAACTTTTACCTGCTGATCCACATTATCTGTTATTCTTTATCGAGACAGTCTATCTTTAAAATTATGAAATTACGAATCATAAATTGATATTGAATTATCTTTGGATCATTTGAACCGACTTCAAAAACGATTGAAATATAGTTTATCCGAAACGGAATCTATCTGTTATGAAATCTTGGATACAATTCGAACGTCTTATAAAAATATTGTGGTAGAGCTGTCGATGGTTACAACCTGTACATGATAGAAATATTGCACTCCTTGACAATGTGTCTAATATATATCATAAACAGGCAGCTATCAGAAATTGTCTCAGAAATGTGTCTGGATAAACGTACAATTATTTAATGCTTTGACTATTTTTACAGTTTAACGTGACAGCAATCCTTATTAGTCTCTTATAAAGATAATCTTTACTCAACATCTGGCTCGCTTGCCTATCCAGAACCGAATGCCCGTAGATTGTATTCCCACCGACCAACACAATCCCCTTCCTAATTAGTTTTTATTGTAACCATGAAATAATACGCCAACAGTCGATAAGTGTTATTTGCTTGTTCGTTGTTTCTAGACCCATGAGATATGGCACCACCACTTAACGGAACCCATAAACTAATCACAGCAGATTTGTGCACAGATGAGATTACGGGCGTCGATGCCACTTAAACAGTTCAATTCTCGGAACTAAATTTTAGATCGCTAACAATATAATAATTCTCAAGTCCATCAACTCGAGAAACCTCGTGCACTGTGCATTATATGTATTTTAAAATGTCATATAATTTTTTTTTTTCGAAACAAGAGTTATTCTAACTCAAATTATATAAATCTATCGAACGCCGCAACTTCGTTTGCACAAATATTTCAATATTTTCAAGTTTTGTTTTAACACTTTTAACATACATAGGTCACCATCCCAAAAATTATTTCGTTTTTAATATTCTCAGCTCTCTAACAACATGCCACAATTTACATATATGGTTTAACACAAGAGTAATAATTAATGATATAATTACATACATTTAACCTTTCTATACAGTTATAAACAAATGACAACCGATTATAAAACAAAAGCACATAACCTATAAATATGAAAAACTTAGTACTACTATGGCACACACACACACACACACACAAAACATAGAATGAAACACATGAAAATGGCTGCCGAAGAAATACGAAAATAGAAAGTAATAATTAATTTTACCGTAACCTTAAGGTCTACCTATATGAGTTTACGCAATCACATGATCTATCTATATACAAATTTCCATCCAGATCGGTCAAGACCTTTATGACTTATTGAAAGTATACAGAACAGACAGACAGACAGACAAAAATTTAGAAAATGGTAGAATTTGGCTCAGTGATTCATAAAACAAATATTGACAATCAAATGAAATGTACAGGACAGTGTCTACACATATTGATATAATAGTATAGATTTTAATTCAGCATATCGAATCCCCGTGTAAGCCTGGCGTAGTTGGGTTACTAGTTTCATCATAATGGCCGCTCTTCAATTCAAAACCTGTTGTTTATCTGTTTTTCCTCCATCTATTTTTGAATTAATGTCATGATTTATTCACACAGTGTCAATCATGATTGCCCGCGCAGAATACTGATGAGACTCTTGACGCTACATGGTGTCATTAGAAATTGAAATGTTTTACGTCACATCCGGTGTCGTTTTTGGTCACGGTCTTGCATAGTAGAAAGGTTCACGGTCTATGGTTAAATACTAAGACCGTATAAGTATAACATGACAGTATTTTTTTTTTTTTGTAAAAAGTACCTTTTTGTAAATTTAATTGTTAATCCATTTCAATGATCGCTGATGACATTAAGTTTATCAAGTTAAGTGCAGTTAAGTAGTGACAAAACAAAACCCTTTCCTTTAACCATTGTCAAATGGCCACCATTACACAAACACGTATCGATAACTAAGCTTCTCAACTGGGCGAAGCTCGTATCGTCCCACGAAACTGGTTTATAGCGATGGCGTTGCGCATTCCCAGTCGATTTCGGATCGGATTTCGTAACTCTCATTTTATTGCAGGAGCTAACGGAAATATGTCGCAATTGACATTTTGGCCGCAAATTATTTTTGTTTAAAAGTTTGCGTTCAATTACGGCGATTTATTTGTTCAATTATGCTTCTATAGCACAAGATATTCTATTTGACTTGATAATTTTATTATTATTATTATATATATATATATTTTATTATTTTTTTCTTTTTTATTGTAATAAAAAGTTGTGGGGGTCTTTTAACTTTGTTAGTCCCGTTTGGGGCATTGGTAAAATATGTTTTAAGTTCTATCAATAAAATATGTATTTAAAATTTGAAACGAATATTGTATATATTTTGTAACTTTGATTTCAAATCTACTGTATTGTAAATATTATCGATCGAGTTGGGAAATTTGTAACATTGTTACGAATGTTGCAATTTGCTTTGTTATGAATATGACTTATCATCAAGTAATACCGCTTTTGTTTTACTAAGCTGACAAGGTTGCAAACCAGTTTTGTATCTTATTCATCTCAAGTTTTATTGTGATCAATGTTCCTTCAAATTGTACAATGGGAACTATTTCTACTGCGTCGCTTTTATTTTTCATTCTGACGGGATAAAGCTCTGTCGTCTTGTCGCATTTATACAATTTTTTTTATTTAATATAACAATTATAACGAGAATAGAAACCATTTAAATTCCTGTATTTCCTTTTATTTTACTATAATCACAATTATTTGTATTGATACCTTTCCTTTTTTACGCAACAAAAATTATCTCAGACAATAATAACACTCGGTTGTTACAAAAGCCGTAAAGATCACAATCTCCAGTTTTTTCTAAAGGCTCTCGAAGATAACTTTATTTTCTCTCCAAGCTTTCCCACGAACTTTAACTTTCTCACCCGTGAGAATTGTTCTCTGTACTAGAGTAAATTTAGTTCCGTCTCTCTCTGATTTACGGATATCGGTAGAGTCAGATTGTTCGTGTTCGTTTTTGTTTAATTCGCGTGACTTATCTTAGTTGTTTGTGTATCATTAACAGTAGTGCTTATTGAGCTCTATGTGCACAACTCATTCATACATATCACACGATAGTTCTTCCAACACGTTTTGTGCTCGGAAATGGTTCGTATCTTAAGTGACTTTGTAGTTGTTAATGCAATATGTCGCTAATCGAGGTATAGCGGCACTTCACACTTCATTTAACAAAAAAATTACTTAAGAAAGTAATAGTAGTAGAACGTACATAAGTGCGACACGATATGTCATCTTAACAGTGCTTTGATACTTACTGAACATGGTACTTATAATCGCAGTTCTGTTTTTGTTTTTGATCTTAGTTTTCCTCAAAATTATGGGCATCTTTCCATCGTAAATTTCCATCAATATTATTACGTGGATTGAATGCTACACTCAAATTATCACGAATTCCTTTCTCTATGTTTAAGAACTCTATACTGTGCAACATAATCCATGTATCTTTTCTTCAATTTTAATGATCTATTAAAATGTCATTAGCCGTTCTGTTGTTTCCGAAATTATAAGGCAGTTCATTGTTATTACTAACAGTTTAATCTGTTTAGTTGTAATTTATTAGACCACGATCTAAACTCTAAATTAAAATGGCTGAAAGCCTTAATCATTGATAACAGTTTTAATTCTTCCATACTTTTCCATCCTCATTCGAAATCTGCTAAACTTTACCTAGACTCTTATTTTGACCGACATACCTCAAAATCCGGTGAGAGTATGATTACAATTACCTTCACTACATTAACATGTATGAAGCAATCTAAAACTAAAATAATCTGACTATTATTAAAAATATCTAATAACGATCAACGCATTAATTACTTCTCTCGTAAAGACAGAAAGCAAAAACTTGTTCAACAACTCAGTGATTCCAATCCCAATATTCGCAGTTAAATTACTGTTTCTTCACGTATTACTGGAATAATCAGGTGTTTACATAATTACTGGTTGCAATATCTACAGAGCCTATAGTTGTCCACTTATCCAACTTTATGAGTGCACTTTCAAAATACTTCGTTCGGTATAATATCACTTTCGTGGTAAGATACGGAGTGTATAACATAGTAACAGGAAATTATTATTGTAAAAATATTTATATAACTCATTACAGTTACTTGAGCTGCTTCCATAATATTAATTAAAAAACAGTAATTACAAAGATAAAAATTCAGTGTCATTGTTACACAATTATTTGATGTTAATAACACTCTAGCCATTTTTGAATCCAAACCAACCTTTCTCGTGGTACCTTCCCGGTCAACGGACGAAGCTATAACGCCCGGTCTCTTCTATTGATGTTCGTTTGGCTCTGTACCGCCAAGTTTAACTCCGTAGTGGATTTTACTAGCCCGGTGTACTACAATCCCTTTTTATGAATCAAACTTTTTACTCCTCGGTTACAGTTTGACGAGCCGATGGTAATAAGCGGATCAGTCATTTTATAGGTAGCCGGTTACCCATCGTTGATGCATTTAGTATTAAGCTTTGATTATGTACGTGGTATTAAGAATATATTTGGATGGGATCTTATTCGAACTAGACATCCCAGTGTGCGATACTCGTCCTAGAAACGGGCCTTTCCGTTATTTCGACCAGGTCGGCTGTAATTTTTTTTTCTGAAACCTTTACGGAAATGCCTATATTCATAGAATTATTGTTTTTTTTGCAATCACTGTTCCAATAGCGTGCATATATAATTATAACAATAAAATTTATTTATTTACACTCACAGTAGACTTACATCTAGGCATGAGTTAATACAAAGAATTAAATATCTTACTTACTGAGAGTCTGGTACCTGTTTGATGTAGGTTTGTGAAAACCTGAGTTACAGGTTAAAGATTGATGGTACAATAATTATGACATTGTGCGTATCATGCCAAAATATTTAATATTAACTTAAATATTATATAGTGGAACATTAAAATATTGCCGTGTGTGTGAGTATACGTGTGCGTAAGTATGTATCTGTATGAGAGAGAGAGATGAGATTGTGTATGGCGAACGAGTGTGACAAATGAGATTAGGGTTAGATAGAAGAGAATCAGAATAAAAGCATGATAGATACAGAAACGTGAAGAGAAATATTAAGCTTGGTTGTTGGCAGGCTAATGATTGAAAGATTTTGTGGCTTGCACTAGAAATGGTGTTTGTAATTTTAATTTTATGGAAACAAATACAAATTTACTTTTACACTTTAAAAACACATAACACATTCGTTATATCAGCGTAAGAATATATTAATTGAAAGTCCTAACTATTTCTTAATAGCCATTAGGTACAGTTATAGTTCCTACCTTGATGTTAAAGTTTGAATATCGCCCATTGAAAACGTTTCAAATGCGTTTTTAGTTATTACTCGCTACGCATTACGCATATGTTACGGTGAAGCCTCACCGCAAACCCGGTGATGAGTGAGCATTACCAAAAGCGTATTAAATGTCGCAACATATGTGTTACGCCACCTAACTTATCGATTGCATGGTGATATGGTTCCATTTTCACTGAAATGAAACTGGTAATCGAGCTTCTAGGCGGTTGATCATAAACATATTCTTCGTTTTTATTTAGAGTAGCCTCAATTTCCATTGAAGGTCCACGAGAATTTCAAGACGTCAATCCCCCAACGATCTCAGAGCTCAGTTGGTTGACCCTGCGTGCCAAGCTATGAGTCACGGATTCGACCCGGCCGGGGCAAACATTGATATGACGATAAATAATAATAATAATAATAAACATTACAAAGATTACATATTTATATGCAATATCCTGACTCCCAAAAAAGCGTAGGCTGTGGCCTGAAAGAGTTCCTTCATAATGCATGTGGAATAATTGAATCGGACATAAATCAAAATAAATAATAGCTATACTTATATTATTGTGATAACAGTAATCTTATACGGGAGCAAGTGCACAAGTGTCTGCGTGTGTGGGGGAGTTGCTTATTTTTAGTAGGTATATGTCTATAGTATAATTTATCATTAATGTATGCTTTGCAATAATGTTTTAGTCTCGTCATAATTTAAACAGTGGAAACATTGAAATAATTTATTTTTGATTGTATAGTTTCATAATATTTTGCATTTATGCAAAGTAATGAATTTATTATATAATTTTTTGGGCGCCAGCCCAAAATGTATAATTATGGTGAGCTAAATTACTTTGGTGTTGTATAAATGTTGTATCCGATCATACTAGAGAAACCTCAATATATGAGCAGACGTGTGACATCTAGGCAGATATTTTTTGGTTATCGGTAGTTGCATCTTTTAACTTTACATCGTATTACCAGGTACTTCTAGCGCAAAGTGATTCAGAATTTATTTATGATTAATCCATGAGTACAAAATTTAACTTGTGATCATTCAGACTTTAACATTTTGTTAGCTTTATTGTGTACAACTATTGCATATCAGAAACAAGTTCGTGACCAACTTGGCACTGACCGCTCATTCTTTTGTGCGAGTACCATATCTATATTTCGCATTCATTCTTTGAGTTCCCATCTCCTTAATGTGCAGTGCAAAGATATATACCGTGGAATTACCATTTACGCGTGGTCACTGTAGGTATACGTTGGTCACGCAGTAGAAACCATTTAAAACGTTTATTATGGTAAAGTTAAGGGCCGAGTTGCCCTCAAAACGCAGATTCTGATGCATCTAACGGGTCCTAATGTACAGTTAGTGGTACTGCGCGTGCGCAGCGCGCTAGATCGTAACGTATGTAAATATCGACACAAATCGACAGTTACCGAATTCCGCGAAATGTAGGCCTATAGGGTAAGATGTTGTTTGATAGTTCGGTTTATCAACCAACATAGCCCGACCGCCGCCGGCGAAGCGACGGCTTGGGTCAATCGCAAGCGCTCAATCGAATTAAAATCGTATGCAGTCGGAAGCAGAATAAATGATAAATAAATGCAGTAGTAAAATTTCAAGAAATTCTAGATTTTTCACAAAGCACTTTTAACTCTCAGAAAAAATCTAGTCATAAAAACTCGGCACCTGAAATGACCTTGATGAGACGCTGCAGAGCTCAACTGTTGGACACCATCATGTGCCCTGCAATGCGCCATTAATTGATACTATTATATCAGTTTAAATGGTTACACGTTAAATCAGACCAACTTTTATTGCTATCTATAGTACTGAGATAAAATTTCTAGATATAATTCTAATTTGGATGTGGTACTTAATCACACTGTGTTACTAGAGGTATCCCCGTAGTTGACAGAGGATCGGTTGGAATGCCTAAACATAGTTACTGTAAATTAACAATATTAAAAAATATTTTCTTTTATACGGAACGGATTATATCAACACGCTACGTTTGGAAGTATGTTACATCTGCCTGTAATGGAATTCCAAATTGTTGTTAATGAGATGAATACATAATTGGAGACGTCTTGCATTTATTCATTCTTTCCACGTGTAACGGAGAAAGCTTTAGCCGGTCGCGTCATGTAAATCTGGACTCGATTAGGCAGAATGTGTTTTATATGCAGTAGATAAGTAAGTAATCGAGCTGGTAGGTTACCGGATGGTTGTTGATCACCATAGCCATAGGTACCATCGATCAATCAGTTTACCAGCCAGACTGAAAATTATTATATTTCACTTAAAATCGTGATTTAATAGAATCGGTTTATTTCTTCGAAGGAAACAGTGAATCTGGGGTTTACTACTATTTTTAATACGTATTTATATTGATATATATTTATTTTTATATTAATTATTAACAACTTTATTATTCATGGATTATTTGGAATCTCATTTAGCGGACAATACAGTTTTTGGAATATTTGATACCACAACAACTATTTAAATGTTTAAATCTACATATCTCAATTATTGTACTCACACATACAAAATAAGAAAGATATATTTATGTACGGGTACCTTACATAACGGTTGAGTAACCAAGTTGAAGTTATTTTAATGGGTTATAAATGGATAGGTTCTAGATGATCTCTGCCGACCATTTATAACCCACAGTTATTAATTTTTTGCTTCAAGAGAATTGACATAATATTGATTGAAATCGCGATTTAATGTTATGTTCGTGTCGAGACTTAATAGTTTGTGGATTTAACTGAGTCAATTGCATATTACCAATCGATTACAATAGGGTGCGTATTGACGTATTGCGTATTTCCAACAACAATAATTTAGGAACGTACGCGTTGGGAGATCGACGGGGTGGCTTCCCCAGTATTTTCAACCGGCTGTAATTTATTTTCTATATTTCTCACATCAAAACTCCGTCATTTGGAAATTTTGTTTTGGTTTGAGAGTTAAAACTTCTCATTTAATCCCACTTCAATTTGTAGAAAAAATTAAAAGTGAAAAAAAAAGATATGAAACCAAGAAATTCATCTTCTTCTTAAAATATTTACTTGTTTATATTAGTAGCAAAACCAATTATCAACCAGTAAATTTTGCTTGCCAGTAAAAGTTCAGCAAAAACGCTCTCATTGTATGTAACCGAACTTTATTGCCAGTGTAGCGACCAGTCTATCGGCTTGCTACAACGTTCCGTGGCTGTTGACTTTTTTACTCACATGAATGCAGGAGATCCATTTATTACTGGCTCTCAAAAACGAGGACAGCTAGAGAAACCTACCATCAAGCACGAGGACCGTCGAAATAAAACCTCGTAGTACAGAGCCCGGCGACCTTCAAAGGGAGGGATCATACACGATAGCCTTGTTCGTTGTTCAGCAAGATTATGTTAGTAGCACCACGAGCAAGGGAGATTTTTGCTTAAGGTTGGATGGAGCGCCTTACATCCTAAAAGTGATAAATACTAAAAATGATTGGGTCATTGTATGGGGCCTGATTAACGCAGTGTGCTTAATTTACATTCCTATATTTTTTTTGTATACAAATCAATTTGTTTTTTCGATGAATCCTACATATTCACAAGCTTGTTCCAAAATAACTAGCAGCAAAAACACATCGATTTAGAAATTATACGATGTTTAAGTGTAAATAAAATATAAAATTTATTCAAAAATTAAAATCGATTGCTCTGAAAACAAGGATATAGTAAATTTGTTAAAAAATATATTATTTGAGATGGAGGTATGAAAATTGAAAGGTAAAATAATGAATATAATACCAAAATAACTTTACGTGAAAAGAGAAAACACCAGTGCCAATGATATAAATAGATTGATCTCTTTTATAAATTCTGAGGAAATGAACAGATGGCGTTAAGTTTTCATCGGTAGGTGGTCGTGGAATTGTAACAGTTCACAAAATATGAATTGGAAGTGATGAACATGGAGGCCCAGGGCGACTCCCGGAGCTCACGGGCGAGCGACTCCCCCGGAGACACGATGAACGACGTGTATGCAGCGTGGCGTAAGTGTTATGTACTCATCATTTGTAGAAGTAAAGTCAATTATTAAGTGATTTCTATGTTTGAGAAGTTATGTTGCTGCCTCATTATAGCCCGTTCAATACATCTCGCAGACACGTTTTAGATATAAGAAACCCCAACAAAAATATGTATAATTATTATCATTTTCTCATTGAGTGCTCAAATTAAAAAAAATATAGATATTATAAGTACGTTTAAAGTTGAAAGAGATGTCTTAGTTTGCTTCAGAAACTTTTGAAAACAATTTTTTTTTTGCTAAATATTTCAGCTTTATTTAGTACCAATTGTTGACCTCAAACCTCAAGAGCGCACCGGTACGTGGCCTATACAGGGAGTCCTAGATCATTCTGTTGTCTGTTGTTAATGTTGTCTGTAGGCGCCGACAATCGTTATTCGATTAACACGTTCGAGCGCTAATGGCGTCCGTATGTGACAACGACCCAGAACCAATAGACATTTTATTGAAACAACATTTACTAGTATCCTTTCACTGGTCGAACGTTTACAGACTAGCACTATAATAACATTTTTGTCATTTTGTTATAAAATTTTACGAAAATTTATAATGAAATTAAGGTGTCATCATACCAAGTTATGAGTTGCACAGGTGAATGTATTTGTTACATGATGAGTGATTTGAGTACTGGCTGTCTTGTGGGGTGCTTATTGCACTCTAGAAGAAATGTTCAATCACGATACGTTATCTATACTAATATTATAAGGAGGAAAGCTTTGTATTTTTGTATGTTTGTAACGAACAAACTCAAAAACTACTGAACCGATTTTAACAATTCTTTGATTAGAAAAATAAGAGATCCTCGCTAAAACTTGTTTAAAAATGTCTTTCATCCCATACGCTGCGGAAACTATTGATAAAGTACACCCGTGTGAAGCCGGAGCGGGCCGCTAGTACACCATAAGTTACATTTTGTACACGCGTCAACTATTCGGTTTACATTAAAACAATACAATGTGTTATAATAATAAGTATCTTATATTATCTTATCATTAATTATGATTGAATTTATCATAATAAAGCAATAATCTTACCGCGAATTCAACTGAGTACGATCGATAAGATTACAGAATTAGTGCTTAAATCGATCCTTTATGAAAGGTTGTTGTAAAGTCGGATGATTATTTTGAAGACAGGATTTCTTGACCGGAGTTAAATATTTATAAGTGGTAAGTGTTCGAAATAACTATGTGAAGTCAAATTATTATATTCTTGTTGGGCGTTTCTTGCCATTTCCTCATCTGGATTGCATTGCAGCATATGATGGTGATGATACTAGCAATACGATGACGTAATTTGACATTAAAACAGTGTTTCTAAGACCCTATTTTAAATTATAAAAACAATTTAATTCAATACAGTTTGTGGGTAGTACGAATAAATGAGTGTTACGATCGTAAATGTTACACGAGACAGGGTCATTTTTATCGGTTCGCTGACACCAGTTTGGACCGCAGCCAGCGTCTGCCAGTCGCCCGACCGTCTGGCGCCGTGGATGCAGTTCTGACACTTATTTTCCAACGACTGACAACGAAAACTTTCGTTTAGATACCTAAGAAATATTGTGTAGTTATATAACAAAATGGCTGGAATAAGGAGGACAACATATCAATAGTACATGTTTTGAGATAAGTAAGGATTTAGATTCGTTGATACAATAACCGACAACATACATAAATGACCAAGATGACGACAAAAACAACCGTCTTGGTTGTTTCATTTGGTCACCGAGAAGACCCCCTTTATGTCCTGAGTCGATAGTGATGTTCGAAAGAATTCGGACGGATAAATATTTATTTGAGGCGACCTTTCCTAATTTAAGTATGGTTCCTTAAATCGGTGTTATATGTGGACGGCCCTGTTATAGTAACTCAGAGTCCGTTCATGGCTAATTAAAACTGGACAAGATGCTGCAATGGTACCCAAATATTTATTTATACAAAGCAAAGATTGTTTAGTAATTTTGGTGTTCTTTAAGACGGGCTTATGATGTCATTACAACGAATCTCTTAATCATGGTTCTGTTTCGTTACCAACTAAAACGAAAAATATACCAACACTGTTGTAAGTTCCTTACATTTTCAAAAACATCACATTATTTAACATATTTATTGACATTTATTATTATTCTATAAATAAATAAATTTATGTTATTATTCAGGGTCAATTAAATACTAAAGTATACCTCGTTAAATGTATTTTATATTTCTTCATCCGATACTCAAACAGGGACCATGAGCTTTTTAAATGTTTGGAAGCGGTTCGTAACTTAAACAAACGTGTGCTGTTCACACGCAGCAGAAGTGATGCTTTTAGAAACTGAATTGCAAGAGAATGAGACGAATTCTATAATAATAATGGTATATTGTTTAAAAATGCTAATAAAAATATTCACAAAAACGATAAACGTGAACAATGCACCACAGCCTTTTCTCGGAGAATCGCAATACGCAGACGCAGACGCACACACAAATACTAACATACGAACCAACATACACATGTACAACGCTTAGATCAATTCAAATATTACACGGTGCAATATAGATACTATACTTTTTATACCACGCCTTTTCTCTAGGTTCGGCTCGACAGTACATGGGCGCATACAAGCACAAATATACCTACAACGTGCGGTAGACAGGAAATTGGAAATTGAAATAATATTTATTCCAAATTGGTTTTTACTTTTCGAAATTCAAACTACGCCATCGCTTCAACAAACTTTGAGTTGAATGATCCCGGAAAAAGAAACGGCATCAAACTCCCAAAAGTGGTCAGGCTGAGAAGAACCGTATTAAATAAAAGACGAAGATAAAAGGAAACACTGTATATCTGTATTTTATGTCATTCTTTCGTAGGTTAGACCCTATAGCCGTTTGTCTCTTTTTAGTGTCGCTTCTTCGTATTAAGTTTCAAATCATAACGGAGCTTAGTAACATAGGACCAAAATGCAGTCTGCATGTTGCTGTTAGTATTGCACAATGAGCGTCAGACGCCAACGCAGCAGGCCACTTCAAGCCAGACGTTGGACTCCGTCCAGACGATGTCAGTGAACTGATGCGGTGCTAAAATGTTCAGTTGTTACCATTACCGCCTCGCTACTTATTCGTACGTCTAGGTAATGTTATTGTTATTTTTACTTGTCCTCTGAAAATGGATGCAAACAACTCATATGTAATAAGGTGAAACATCACTCGTAAATTAACACTCATTAAGATCCAGAATTATGTGTGTGACAAAACATCGATTTGTAGAGGACATTACATAAGACCCCTGAGACCCTGGTACAAACAGTCAAAGCGAGTTTTAACTACACGCAATGAGAGTGCCAAAGGCAGTGTCTAACACTACATATTAAAAAACAAACTCTACTCTCTATAGTATAATCTCAGAGTGTACAGCACGAATTTTCATGCGTTTTTTACCCATCGATTGTGATTCACAACGGAAGATTACCGTTTAAAGTCCAACTGGTATCACGTTATTACTGCAGCCGACAGACGTCATCTCACTGATGCACGCAACCTCAAATAAGACTTCAAACCTACATCAAGATACAGATGTATCGTAATTTACTCAGAAGAGTTTTTTATCGCTAGCTTAATGACCTTTAAAACTAAAAAGTTCCTTCAAGCGGCTTGTTATACGAGGAAATCCGAAATTCACCTATCAAATTTATGTTAAGATATGCAAAATACTACAGATCCGTTGTCTATTTTTATCGTATATATTCATGATTCATACACAAATTAAGTAGAAACGAAGTTAACACTTTTTAGGTGTAAATGGTACAATGTTTTATTTCTTCTATAATAGTTAAGTTGTTAGGCCGCTGCTCAGCCGCGATCTCGGAATGGAAAGCGAGATGAAATTTTAGTTTTATAATTAGTAGAGCGTCCACAGCTGTTACTTAGATGTGGTTAAGTTGATCACTGTTAAATTCTATATACTTTCGGAATTTGTGAGAAATACCACTTTAATTATCTAGTAACCACTTCTTAGTTACCACCACTAGTTCGGTCGTTAATAACAAATATATAATTTTACTGAGTACTTAAAAAAATAAGGACCGAGGGAACCCTTTTATAAATCGTTAGTGGAATTAGTAACATTGTATGTATATTGATGTGTATTAGGTCATTACAGTTATTGGTACAATCGATTTAATGTGACGTTTCTGATAAACTGGATAGAATGCCCCAGCTTAGTCTCCGTAGCAACGAGATACTGTTTGCTTAAAGACGAAGTTGAAATTATTGTTATATTTAATTTACTCATGATAATCAAATTGAAAGCCACTTATGTAGTAGGAAATATTAAAGTTACAGCATGTATTTAATCACGTGCAATATCCAGTGGTTCGCTGTCCGTGCTCACGTTGCCTGATTTAATATTATTATTACAAAACATTCATATGAAAAAGGTAATTAGGGTACTTAGTTTAAAGTTCCAAAACTAGAATTTAAAAAAAGTTCTGCGGCATCTCCAGTAGCCTTGTGGTCCAAAAGTAATTGCTTTAGAATTAATTCATAATATAATAAGGTAAATATAGTAAAATTGTTATAATTAACATGATGTTTCCGTCGTCCCATCCCTTCCCAACCCATTATCATTTGAATGTATCCATTAACGTTTACCATTCTAATCAGTCTAAGCCTTTCTCATCCAGTAGATACTCTTTGCCTTCTTCAAGTTATCAGAGCACCTAGTAAGGGTGTCTGTTCTGTATTCTGTTATTAAGGCATGGATGTAATTTAAGACTCTTTCTTCTACAAAGGTAATATATTTCGAAGTATGTGGATGTAAAGTTTCCTCTATCTCAAATCTTATTCATTTTTTTTTTTCGCTTGAATTTGTATTGGATAAAAATGTTTTATCTCCATTTTTTTGCAACACTGCTTTCCTGTAGACCTTGGAGGAATTAATTCCTACATGCAAATTATTGAGTCACACACATTGCTTGCCATGATAATACTGTGTCGGTATTATTGTTTGAGTGTATCAACGTTAAATCCACGTATTGGCTAATCAGACAATAAGCGACATGCTGGCCAGTTGGTAGGGACCCTAACTACAAAGCGAAGTCTCGGACAGGCGTCTCAAGTTGTAATCGTTTTAGGACTAGACCTTATGTGTTGACTTGATTTGACTTTAAATTATAATACTAAAAATGTAGCAATCATTACTGTCTATATTCTAAACTTTTTGTTTAAATACGAGAAAGCTACACTGTATTTTATCTCTATCTTTTATAACAATAAGCGTAATTATTTGATCAATTTCTGGCTAAAAGAGCATTTACGTTTTCTTAATGACGTATGCTTACGATCCATTTTTATAACTGAACGTAGTTTATTAAAACCATTTTAATCCACAAGGCAGTCTTTGTGGGTTGGAACGTTTTTAAGATAGTAAGTGTAATTACTTTTTCAAATAATTTGCAATAATTCATGAAGCACTTAATGCGACATAAAAGTTTGGTGACTACGGTTTTCAGAAGAATGTCTTGATGAGTTTTGCAAAGTACTTGGTTTTTTCCTCAGGGACACCTTAACAGTTAAGACAGTTGAGGGTGACGTGGGATTTCTACTAAATAACATTTTGTGTAAAATCCTTACAATTTGGCTTTTTTACATATCTTCAACGGGTTTGTATATATGACCACGAATACATGAAATAAGACTTTTAACTCTGATTATTCGCGATACTATATTACTATCGAAGATAACTCTTCCGCTTCCTTTTCGGTCGCTAATCTTTTGGTGATGCTTTCGATGTTATCGAAATCTATAGGCGACGGTGACCACTTACCATCGGGTGGCTCGTCTGCTCTTTGTCGACTAGTTAAATAAAAAATGTCCTCTTACTACCGAATAAGGTGAAATAGAAAGTGATCAAAACATACTGCTTTTTCATACAATATTAAACCAGTTGCCTCTGATCACAAAAACTCGTCAAGAATACAACAAAATAGGTCAAACGCTCGTTGAGCAATAATTTTTGCAGTTTTCTGTATTGTTTAAAGCTATTGTTTAGTGACAATGCAATGCCAACCGGTGCACATTAAGCGCTTTGTCAGTTGTTTTGTCGTCTTATACATAAGTACTTCCTGAGCCTGACGGAATTAAAGCGCCATTCATTCAAATGTACCACCTTCGCAATGGTCCTTCGAAGTGCATTAAACATAATTTGTTTATACCATAAACCATAACTAAAAAATTACTAGTCTGTCTACGTGATGGTAATGGTCATCGCCGCCGATATATTTAACGCGAAGGATGTCACCGCCGATTTATAAAAAATAGAGTGCACCACAAACGAGAAATTGTCTTGTAATTAATATTAAAGTATTAAGTAACCCCGTTACAGTGTGCTCACTAGCAATAAAAGCATTCAAATTCGATGCCCCAACGTGGTAATCGGCCAAGTACACAAATGACTGTTGATGGACTTTTGTAATAACTTTGCGAACATGCTATCCACCCGCAACATGACCAGACGACACTAACTTCATATTGCGTAAGTGGTCGTGCCATCCAATTTGATTTGATATGACTAAATCATCATTACATATCTAAATCGAGTTGCCTAACGACTATTGTATCGTTTTAAACTAAAATAAAGTACTTCAAGGATCCGGCTCGAAGGACCACTTTTAATCAAACCGATTAAGTGCCAGGTAAGTAAATGTAATAAGTATACACTATAGGGTTGCATAAAGAAACGTGAGAAACAAAATACGCCAATCCCATGGCCCTCTACTTATCTATAACCTCGCCTATAGACATGCTTCACGGAATACAAAAGAAATAGAGTTCCTATTTAACAAGTTGTCAATACAAGCAACAACATATCGTATCGTAAAACTAATAGATTTGCCAAAACACCTGTAGTTTTACCGTCGAAAGTATTGTGCAACGCGCGACACTAGGCGCTGGCCGGTCGAAGGACACTCATTCGTTCTCTCATTACACGACAACGTAAAAATGAGGCCACACTACACGCAGACATGCACCGACCATTTTATACTGGCGAGTAATAGGCGCCGATAAAGCTGAAATTAAATGGTTAACATGTTTTTTTTTATTAATGGTAAATGAGCTTATACCCAATCTCACACAATTGGCACTCTCGTTATAATATTTCTATAGATCACTATGTAGACATGGTCGACACAAATCAAAATTAATTGTGTACCCAACAATAAATAGGTGGGTTCTCCGCTTCCTACTTTAGTTGACTTGACACCTCGGTGATACTTTAAGAATGTGCATGGCGGCGGTAACCGCTTGCCGTCACTCAACTCGTCTGCTCGTCGTTGTGAAAAAATACATACCTTCACTGAATATCACACATACAGTCTGGTCGTAAAATTCCTATAACCCATTCTGTTATATCACCAGCTAGCGATAACTTCCTCCATGTAAAGTTTAACATCCTATAGAACCCTGTACAACTTTTAGTTGTTCAAAATATCTTAAACACGTACTGCGTTTCAGTCCGTTTCAGGCCCTTGTGAATTGAATTCCAGTAACTATTTCTTGATGCCCGTTAAAAAAAGTCTCAGAACCTCTGACTGAAATCTCAGCCATCTACAGTTAACGGTTTAAGTAGCTATATATGTATAAATCAGTCAGTTTGTTCTTTTTTACTACATAAGAGTCGCTATGTCACAAGTAGTTTGAATATATATGACTCAAGACAAGCTAGCCTCAATTAGCTTCGAGGGAAACAAGGGACCGTGAAACGATGTACATCTCCCAGACACATATGTCGCCACGGGTAACGTCGCTAGTGCGAAAGGCTGTATCTAACACAGGTGTATGTACTGGTTGCCTTGCAAGTCATAAGCCGTTGCCAGCCGCTAACATTGTTTCACATGTAACCGTTCATGTTGTCCCATTTGATTGGACACCCAGATTGTGACCAAATCATTATTGTGTATCTAAATTGAGTTGTTCGCTCAATAGATATTGTACTTTTCGAATTATCGCGCTCAATTAACAGATCCGACCCTAAAGACCAATTCAAATGTAAAAAATTTAAATATTATATTAGTTGTAGAGCAATTAGTTACGTAAAACTGCTTGTTTACTACTTGTAAATATCAAAAATCTGTTATTTTTCTTTAAAACCCCATAACCAGTATAACTTTTACCAAATGAATGTAACCTGAAAAACTGCGTATGTATATTTTACGGCTTCAACATAGTTATATTACTTACATCGCACCAACCAAAGTTATCTGTCAGTTCGTCAGTAGGTTCATTTAAATAGAAAAGTATCGAAGGTTAGGCTTGCCATAAACATGATTGTAATCTTTTTGTTGCGCAAAGGCTTTGTTGAGTTTGACATTATTACATGACCCATATACTAAATATGGTGCAATGGAACCGACACTGGTCTATTATTAATCCTGAATGACCATCAAATACAAAAAAAAAACATGGTATGCATTCACAACTAAAAATTGTTCAATACTGACTACAAAAGTAGTTCTAGGGTAAAACATTAGTTCGGTTAAGTATTTTAAAATTTATGATCTTAGATCCTGTGTCGCGGCTACACATTATACACACATTATACACTTAGTATGTGATGAAATAGTAAAAAAGCCTTACATAAATAAAAACATATACTAATACGTTTTTGCTGACTTGAGACCTGCATTCGACTCCTGTTCTCAAAGGTGCATCGATGCACGGCATAGTGACTAATCCGGGTGTCGCAAAACTCAAGGCTGCCTGAAGTCTAACAAGGCTCAAGCACTACTAGTTTTGCTTTCAAACTATAACCAGCAACACCAACGTATCAATATATATTGGAGCACTGCAGCGTTGCTTAAGTTTTGTTTTATTCCTTATTGCTTAGCTTGCTTTATCTTTCAATATGGAGACCGAACGGAATGCTTCCAACATCTACTAGTGTTCATATTTCTATGTATGTGAAATTGTTAATTTCTCAGGGCAAGAGGACCCCAGAAGTAATGAACTATCACATCGTAATTTCTTAAAGATGTCCTTTCTTTTTCCAGATGAGATGCTAGAAGGGGAAGGGGCGGGGCTGCCGGCGCGTGTAGCCGAGCTAGAGGTGCGGTGCGCACGACAGGCAGAGGAGCTGCTATGTTTGCGCTCCACGTTAGCAGACGCGCTGCGTCGACTCAACGCACTCGAGGGGCGCGCGCCTGCCACCGTCACCGCCACCGCCACGCGCAACGGGACATACACAGGTAGTATCGCTTTGTCGATTCCTTCAGTATCAGAGCAGTTGCTTCATGTGCGCTTCACGCTGGCAGACACAATTTCTACTCGTATTTGAGGATGTTTTGGTCATAATCTAACTAGTTGCTCCAGTGCTGGCCTATGTTCAGAAACTTTATTCAATATCGAAAGAGCTGTAATACCTTTGATAGCTTAACAAATTACTACTGAAGATAACCGTGACCAATGTCGTAGCGGACCGTTCGACACACGAAAATTTTTGAACAACCATGATAAAGGAATAACTTTGATACGTCGGACTTAGAAACCCGAGGACGCTGATGGATGAAAAAGATAATGTATTTTGTTTCCCAGCAACATCGGGCACCCCCACGCGTGAGCTGCGCCTCCGACAGCCTTCCTATAGAGAGACAGCTAAAAGAACGTCCAGTTACGGGTCCTCCACGACTTCATCCCTACCTCAAAGGTAATTACATATATTCCTTTCTTGTTTGCTTCTATGATTTTATATGATATGATCATTTTAAATGTTTCAGCGAAAACTTGAAAGAAAATTCAATTGCATGTAATTTTCTTGTGTTACAGACGTGGCCCCCAGCACCAGTCGACGGGATCGCTCCAGTCGGACTCGCCGGCGTCCTCGTCGTCGCTCTCCCCCGCACCTTCCCCGTCACCCCGCGCCACGCCCGCGCCTCACCACTCGCCACACCCCAACTCTACTTACAGGTACCAGAGTTCGAGGTTTATCAGCTCGCAATCCAAGCCACGTAAGCAGACCGGTCGCTTTCTGTGCGAACTGAAAACTCGTAGGTGTTATAGGATATACAAGAAAAATATTTTCCTAACACAGTGGTGTAAATTTTCATGTACGTTTAACATCTATAACTTAAAAACCTAACCGAAGTAAATTTTAGATGATCTTATAAAGTTTTTAGCCTAACTACGTAGTTACATGAAGATTTAATCAGAGATTGTCAAGTTATGACATAGTTGGGTATACGAGCATTAAAGTCGTTGTATCATATTGTCCAATTTTATTTGGGGAATTATTTGGACCCTTTAGATTAATCCAAGCCATCCATCCATCATCTTCTGATGAAAACCCTTATCCCATAAAACAACACTTTCGTTTCTTTATCTGTAATGTCTTTCAAATTTACTGTAGTACAAACGTAAAAATGTAACACTGCCGCCATTCTCAAGTATAGATAAACAAAATATCAAACATACATAAGCCATACCTTATACAAGCCTTGGAACTTCGGTTATAGACAACCAAAGACGTGTCGTACGAGAGAGAGTAAGAGAAACTCTAAATATAGGGATTGGTTACCAGCAATCTTTTGATACGCGACCATATATCTGAAGACGTATCTGCCGTTTTGGAAAGTCTGTTCGACATATCGGTGTTAATGAACGTGTCACAACATAACAACAGTGCAGTGTAAGGCAGGGTTCACTGTGCATTTGCTGTAGGTTTGTGTATTGGACCAATAGGTTTTGTTTAAACTCTGGTCGAGAATATAACGAGCAGGCGATTGAAAGTGTTAAAATTTACTGAGTGTATCCGCCGATGGGCAACTGGTGTATTTGACACGTTGAAATCAAAACAAGACACGAACAGTATCTTATTCTCTTCCGATCTTCTGCAGAGTAACTGAACAGCAGCTTCGGTCTCTAACGACTTCTATGGATTTCAATTTCAATTTGACGTTCGAAAACTGTTTATAAAAACCAACTTCGAATAAATATTATTTCATTCACTCATAATAGTCTCCTTTAGAGAGATTAGTCGCCCAGTCCTTTTGCTTACACTAGAGCTATAGGGTAAACAGTCCTGGCTTTTACGTTTATTGTAAGAAACGGATTCTCATTAGAAGGCGGTATCGTCATCACAGCAGACATCCGTGCTTTATAGTGGACCGTCAAATATTATAATAGCTGTTGTAATGGTGTCAATTAAGTCACCGGTTGTTACGACAATCGTTTTCTCAACAATGCTTTATCGACCTGCTGTGGCATTACGGATTATCCTTGAACCGAATATCATTTGATACGGTGAGTAACCTCTAATGAGCGGTTACCGGCGGTGTTGTCACGAGCGGTCGGCGGTTTTGTCACCTTCCGCCTTCGGACCGACTCATGACGGTTTAATCAGTTAGGCGTTGTTCAAACATACAACAAGTGCCAATTAGAAAATGATTTATCATAAGCCTAGAAATATATTTTTATTACTTTTTATAGTCTGTTTTGAACTATGCGTCAAACGAAATGCATTTTTTTCGTATGGATCTCTACGTAGTGCACAACTATGGGCACCACGACAAATAAATTTGACTCGTTCGACACGTCATAGATTTAACCACTAACCCAGTGTTTCCCACGCGAGCGTTTTAGATTTAAAAGTCATCTTTACTGTTCCCACGTCGAACAAATATCGTCAATGACTCGTTAGATTTAAATTAAATAAGTATATAAAAAGTTTAATTTTAGTGATTTCGCATTCCTTTCCTCAAGTATCATAATACGCGACTGAAGTGTCAATCATTATGTATATAAAATGATTCAATCGACTAGAAAAACAGACACTTTTTTGTCGAAATATCTATTATAATAATTGTATTAATAAATCGATTTAAAATGTGATTTAATGTATGGCTAAGACCAGTTTAACAATATTGTCGCACAAGAATAATGCATACGTAGGTACACTCGATAAGTTTGGAGATAAAGATAGCTAATATTGAAATTGCAACATACATATTTGCGCTATTTCATTTATATCTTTTTGACAGGTCAGAAGTACCAACTTTGTAAGGATATACGGCTTCTTCGACGCTCGAAGAAAATTCTGATTACTAAAAAAAAACAAATCACAGGAAGCTAAGACAGGGTGTGTTTTCACACCAGATTCTTAAATAAAGACCTTTGCTCTGGTGACTTTTGTAGCGAGATATTATTGTGAAGCGGCATGATTTCCCGAAGCCCAACCTTTGAACTTCTCTTCCACAGAGCTTGAAGTTTTGGGCAAAGTTATTATAGCATACCAGTCAGATTTAATTAACCTACAATTTTACACCTTTGTCGTCAACGAAATATACGCGCCGCGGGAAAAAACCAGGCACCATTTTAGCCAACGTTGTTTGTAATTTTGTCGGTAAATATTCTGAGAAGAACCATATGTAATAATGATTTTCCGGATCACATTGTTTGAATATATATATCCATGTTTAGTCTTGATGACTCCTTTTCAAAACGTAGACGCATTTCTTCTTTTGGACATTTAAGGTTTATTTTGCGTTATATTTTACGTTACGTTAAGGTTATAGATTGCATAAAGTGTCACACGAGATGGGGCCGAGTCCCCTAACGCTGATTGTAACCGTTGAAAACATAATTATTCTGATAGCGTGCAGATGATTGCGACTAATCTACACCGTTTTAAATAAAAACGCGGGAAGCGTTCCAGAATAATAGGCAAATAATTGTTCTTTTTTTTAAATTCAGCAAATGGCTTCCTGAGTTCTATTTTTAATATATATATTTTTTTAGCAACACGGGTAAGTTCTATTTTTAAATTGCGAGCATCTCAGAACTTATTGAGTTCCCTCCGGATGTCCATAAAACTAGTAATAAAGTAAAAAAAACCGTAAATAAATGCTCAACATCTATTCTATACTTTGTCTTACTTATTTCTTTCAATTTTACTCACATTCTTACAATCTTGAAAAAATAAACGATTTTGACTAGATCAATATTGTACAAAGATAAACATAGAGAAAATTCAAATAAGTACAGATTTTTTGCAAGTGTTATCTGGTTCTGGATCTGGATCTGGTGCATTATAATGTGTAATAATGTACTAAATGCATTTAAAGTCACTATTATCACAGCTCATTCTAGTAAACTGACTAAAATTGTCATTTTTTTACCGAAAATTGTTTGAAAGGGTTTTTTTAGGATTCGCAATGAGCTATCTATCACTCTCATGTAACGTGATTTATTTTGTTTTGTGTTCTACAACAATGTATCCAGTACTAAAGATAATTTATTTTTTACGGGACGAAATTAAAAATTGATACGAAAATTAGATTTGTTCCCAACAAATCCTCAGAAATCTCAGGAAATATTTTAGGTTTGTGGATGGCGGACAACATAAATTATTACAGAGAACTTTGTTTGATAGCATGAATGGAAATCAAATTAAATATAATTTATGTAACTACATAACCATGTAAATTCAAATACAAAAAAAAAAGATTTTGTTTCTCGAAATGGCAATAATAATACATCCAACTATATCATATCTAGTTATTGGAAAAGCTTGATTCAAGGCTCCACCTAGCGCCATCTCTCACTCCTACACGTCGATTAGTATCCGTGTACATCCACAGACACCTGTATCATACATGTTGCATGCGTCAGTAGCCGCTAGCCCCGCCTCTGTCCGCAGGTCGCGCAACAACTCCACCTCGTCGAACCAGAGCGCGTCTCCGGCCAACCTCACCAAGCGCTGGAACAGTACCGGAGACTTCAACTCGCAGGGACTTATAGCTTCGACCAGGTAAGTTATTCCACGGATTTAGCTTATCGTTTGTACACCGTAAGGTGAGAATACGTATGACTTTTATTGATTGATAAGATTTCTTGTTAACTAAATAATTATGAGCGGAGAATAGGTACAATATATTTTTTTAATGTGCTTCGACCGGTGAATGAAACAAGGGATCGTTCGCTCTTTAAGTCATAGTCTACAAGGTCGTGATTTCATTCAACTATTCAATGTTTGAAAAACAAAAAAATAATTATCTATTATATCTATAATGAATAATAACAGACAAATGCATTGTCAAACTGAATAAAGGATGCTGTTTTTCCCGTTTTTTCGTTGTAATGATCAGATAATTTATTTGTGAGTGACCCCATGTTCAAAATCAAAAAAGGAAGTACGATTTACATCCTTAGAGTTTTTGGATGGAAATCGGGACGTTCTAAAGCGTCTCAAATTAGTTTTAGCATCAACATAAAGTAGATATGAATACAATCGGAATATGTTTTTTCTAATCTGGAGTTCAGTAGGTACCGATACCTAATTTGTTTTCACCATAAAGCTGTAATTGGAGTTGATTACCTGTGTTGGTGTTCACCGTCCATTTTAATGTCGGCGTTTTCAAAACAAGATGTAGGCTCCTTATTAAATTAGTGCGGCTTAATCTACATCCCCATTTAAAATCAGGTGGAATTGTAGCCAAACATTTACCTATAAAAAGTTAAAGAATAAATCTTATGATGGGAGCCATTGACAATCCAGAATATTGCTTCCTGCTAATGTGAGTAAGTTACAACTTTGTATTTCTGTGTTAAGGATGTTGGAGTCCAGCGACAATTGCAATCAGTTTTTTAGTCTATCTTGCGCCGACAAATAGAACTGCACTCTTTTGAAAAGGATCACAGATGGACATGAGCTGCAATGGCCACTAAACACGGAGTAGACTGCCCTTTTGCTGTACCGTTCGAATTTATAAATTAATTTCATACAATAGCCTTAGCATCACGGAGGTAAGGGTGTACCGTAGAAGCTGAATAAGGAAGCTGATAATCCAGGCAAAATTCAAGTTTTTATTAGATAAAAGAAGATAACTGTCATGTGACTAACAAAATACAAAGCCGGGTCATCAATTCTTCGGTGCAATGAGACCTTGACTTGTAAAGGAGTTCCTTACAGATGATTATGTGCCGTTCATTACATTAATTCTGTTCACCTAATCAATCCTCCTGTTCGACACCATATTGCAGTAAAGACAATGTAAGATTGTGAAGCAAAATTTGAATTCGCCCAGAAGGTATGTCAGCTTCCAATGGAGAATGGAGCGATTTGTCTTAGCCACTAAATGAGAGCGCTCCCGTATGACAAATTTTAATTGGATTTTATGATTAGACTGCCTACATACACATATGGAGTTCTTATGTATTTGCTACTCGTAAACGGTAACAACATATAACGATATATCAATGGGCCAATAGGCTAGTATTTGACTTAAGTAGTGATATTTAAAAATAAAAATTCCGATCTATACATGACTTGAATTTTTTTATATTAATGTCTTTTAACTTTAGTTGACATGTATTAGTGTTAACGCACTGCCTCGTATCGTTGCCATTTAGACACTGTCCAGTTTGCCATTTCGTGTTCTGCCGTATCTGATGCCACTTCTTTTGTTGGTCTCCTTAGGTTTACAACCACAAAGTCGTTGCTAAATTTGTACGCTAAGCCCTCGCAAAACGGACCTATCTTAAAACACGGGTAAGTCAACGGTCGGTTTCTGGTGGTGGTGAGTTTGACGGACGGTGGTGGGAATTAAAAACCACAGGGAGTGGTCGTCTGCACGGTTTTACTAACTGGGAATTTAGTTGTTTTTTGAGTTCTCAATAAATAAACTTTGACGGGTCGTATTGAGACTGAAAATGTATTCGACGGTAGTTTTAAGATTGTTGTAATCCTAGGTTTGCAAACCTGAGTATTTAATTTATATAGGTTTAGATTAGGTTTAAATAGGTCTAGTTGCTTAAATTCTAATTTCTCTACTCCGCATGCGGTCTCTAATTTGCATGTAGGTAGTTTAGGTCCTAATTTTAAAAGAACAAATGAAACCAAAAATGGGCAATATTCGTTATTTCTCTCTTTTATTTTCGTAACGTATGAGACATACGAACATACCACCTTAAAGAGAAAGCTCTGATCTATCGACTGCTGTTACTTAAATTATATTTCAAAAGATACAAAAGCCATAAATACCAATACATTTGAGTATCTACACTTATAAGTGGATAATAAACAAATAAAGTTTTACACACTCACACCCCCGCACTAGGATTCCCTGCGTTGCGGGCGGCTTGGACGTACACATATATCACAAACATCTATGATCCGAGAATATTTATCTGTCATATGTCTGCCATGACCGGGAATCGAACCCGGGATCCGTCGCTCGGCAGGCACGGTCACAACCAATTGCGCTACGACGTCGTCAAAAAATAATATCCATATAATGATAATGTTACAATTGTGTAAAAAAATTAAAAAAAAAAAATCATACATACTGCTTGTAATTGCTTTCTATAATGGAACTTATTTATTTTTATAGCCAAATAAAGCTTTATTTAACACAATTAAAACATTTTTATCACCTATATGGTGGATTTATTTCATATTCTTTATATAATATATGGTAATGCACGAGTATGTATGCAGATCGCAAACCAGATTGCTATCTTTTAATTTATGAGCGATTACAACTGGAGGCTCGTATGATGAACGCGTCAGCGTTCAGGGAAATAGTCACTTTGTGCGCTCTGACTACGTGAGCACAATACATGATGTAACATTCAACCGTGAAACACAGCTGATAACATCAGACTAGGCTGAGGTTGCCAGGGACCATGGAATCGGTTGTCAAGATTGGGTTCTCTTACGTGTATGATATTTTCAGTTAGCGCAGTATTAATGAAGCCGTCATAGTAGCATTTGAGCCTTTGGTAAATTTAGTGACACACTTAAATCTAGAGTTGCCAGTACGTTTAAAAATTAATCCGCGAAATATTATCATATTACCATAGTAATATATTTCAATAAAATCTTAAAACTTCGGTCATTACATTTATCTAGTTAGCGGTAAAAAATAACAGAGTTGAAATAATTTACAATCGGTTCATTTATGTTGTAAAGGCATTTATTTTCCTTAAACATTCCCAATAAATGACGTAGATTGGACGGCTTAGAACCTATGGTACCTAAATAGTTTATATGTTGCACTTGTTGAAAAGGATATTGGTGTCCTAACTCTTAAGTGTTTTAAGAAGCAGACTTAAATATATAAATGGTCGATTGACTTTGATTTTGTCGTTGACTGTAATTTACACATAAGAGCGTCTTTTTAAGCTGGACAAATACCTCTAACATACTGCAATTTTCTTTTAAAACGCCCATTCAGAGTTAAGACTCACGTCCTGTAATCGGCGTGAAAAGAATGACTCATACCTTGTAATACGTATAAGTGTCATTCCTTATATTATAGTGTATATTGCATAAAGTATGCAATTATATACCTGTTAATAAATACATTGCTGGGTTTGTTTAAGCATGTCAGATATACAAGGAACAAAACAGTCAATGGTAATATTTCAATGAGAATATCCATGTACGATACTCAAAAGCCGTTCGCTTTGCGTTCCATTCCACTCGCAGTCTGCGAATGATTTTCTCAGACGTCGGCTGTTTGAATGGTGTCAGTGCTTTGAGACCGGCTATATAAAAAGTTTAGTAGAATCCGTACTTCAGTGCCCATTTGTGTGTATTAGTAAAAAAACCGTTCGGTTATTCATTTTCCGCCATGAACGACAGGTAAAATAATTGTTGTGTCTTATCTGACAGATTAAACAAATTGATAACCAGAGTAATTAGTTGGAATATTTTTTGACGCTATTATTCTTTTATTTTAGATTTTTGTTTGCTGTCTAGTTTGGTTTTGGAAGCTTTTTACTCCGTGGGTTTTGTATTTGAATTAATTTTCGAACTTAATCTCGGCATCTTGTCGTCGACTTATAAAGCTGTTAACGATGTCATTCACCTCTATGTAAGTCGCTTATAAGGTTTTTTGCTTTCTCAGTAACAAGGCCAAGGTTTGACTCGTGGTTTGATGCTAAATTAAGATCAACCGATGGGACTTTTTGACTTTAAAATGCAAATTAATCATATCTTGGTTAGAATTGCAATTTTAACATATATAAAATAATATACTGCAGTCATCTCAGATAACATTGAACACTTTGCGATCATGATATTAGTTATTTAATTTTGTATGACTAAAAATATTACGAATGCCTTTGAAGTGTTGTTAAAACTTAACGATCGCTATACGTAATAATTCTGTAGGTAGTTTACAGTTCAGTATAACTCTGGGGAACTATTTTGTCATCTTGAATAGTCTGCAGAAGAATGGAAGAAAATATTTTTAACATTTATCCTTCAAAAAATCGAACTAGAGATAACGCAGATCAATTTAACAAAAAATCTCTTTTTTGTCTAGTAGAGAATAAATATTAACAGAACAACAATATGAACATACAAAATACCGTTTTGCTTTTTGCCTACTTCAAATGTGACAACAAACGTTGAAATGCTTTTTTGACAAAGACAATGCGATTGTTTTTGCTAGGTCCGAAACGGTACGTTTGGAACACAGTACGTTCCAAAATGTAGGTATTTAATAATAATATTTAGGAATTTAATAATAGATAAAAAGTTTGATGATTGATTGTATTAAATGGTACACAGATCTTCAATGTTATCCTAATTGATTGCAATAAGACTTTGGTAAATATCTGATTTTGACTAGTTTTGGGACTCTTTTTTTTATCCAGGTGCAAAATAATGGATGCCACGACTTGGACCATCTATTTTAATAAATTAGTATTAATTTACTTTGCAACAATCACCAAGCACAATGTGTGATGGTATATACTTCTATACATGCATAGAACCTCCCTCCCTCCCATGGAGGATAACATGCAATTATGGTAAATAAAAGTATATACCAACACACATACCGTCACCAACACGTGCTTCGCTCCGAAACGGAGCATCATCAGGGTGGGTAGACTCTACGAGTGTTAGCCGGAAAGAAATTTAAATTCCTAATTAAAAAAAAACATTTACCTGCAAACAGATGTGAACGATAAGTACACTTATAAAGTTGTTTTTTCACTTGGTGAATGGTTTAAATTACTTCGAGTATGTTCACATGATTCAGTTTTCTTTTATCAAAAAAAGCGAATTGCACATCTCAAATGGCAACTATTTCTTATTTACATTTAAAAAACACTTTAAATTTTTATATTACCACTGTTTTTTTTTTCTAAAAAAAGTTTAAAGTTATAAAAAATTATCCTTATTATAACAAGTCCAAGCCGTGACCTATTGATTTATGTTATATATTTCATATACTTATGTATTATTTGACGTTTTATTAACAAAAACTAACAATGGATCTAGGTTAATTAATTCTTATATTGCACGTGGAATGTAGTTATTATAGCTGCTCTGGTTTTATTTTACTACCTTTATTTTAATTAACAAAGCGACAATTCCATAACGATTATTATGAAAATGTAGGTTATTACTTTATTAACTCTATCTTGAATGAAGTATTTTAATAAACTTTAGGGTTGTCGCATACGTAACTACTGTCGAGAATTAGTTTATTGGATTTAAAAGTTGGCACGTATTATATTAAAACTTGTTAGTTGGTAATATTAAAAAAAATGTGTATTTACAGTACGCTTTTTCTTGCTTCTATCTAAATCCTCTTTCTAAATGTTCCCCTAGACATGTTTTTATAACTCAAATCGAAAAGGAATAATCTGTTTTGAATAAAGTTATAATTTTTATAGCACGCATACCTGCCAGTACAACGAGGAGGATGGGTCCATGCGAATGTACCTCAGAGGGAGGCCTGTCATCCTGTACGGGCCCAGCGACCAGGATGGCTTGGACCCAGCGAAGGTCGCTCCTCCACCGCAGAACAAGCTCAAGCTGGAATGGGTTTATGGATATAGGTGAGTAGAAATTCGCTGCGAGTATTGAGTACGAATCTCGAGTGAGCGAAGAACTCCACAATGGAATGTAAGCTTGATTCAAATACGAAAGTTTCCGTGTGATAAGTCCAACTTTAATTTATATAACAATTCAACTTAAGTTTTTTTTGCCAGTAACTTTTTGCAAGATTACTAACAAGAAAATACAATACGTAAAAAAACAGTTCTAACTCAATTGGAACCATGAACATCGTTATGACCACCGACCATCACATTAGAAACGCCTTCTATTCGTTGCGTTCTAAATTTAAGACACTTTATCTCATCGAACGGACAAAACTGTGTTTTGCTTACAAATTTTAAGCAACATAGACCCCATATCGGGCTACAAAATATTACTTTGCATATTGTATGAACGTCTGTGAGAACATCTACAGTCAAATATTGAAATCAGATAAACACAACACTTGTAAAAATTTACCTGAACATACTCGCGTCCAATGGCAGTCATTATAAGATGAGTATACTTGCATGGATCTACAGGTGTTCAGATTCAGACAGAGCGAGTGGCTCTACCGCAAAATGGGATCGAATTACGTGAACAGAACAAGTCACAACCACATACATAATAGCTTCTTTTAATGTAAAGTTAAAAACCAAAAACATGTTTACGTAAGGAACTCGTTTCTCTATTGCTTTTTCATTTAAGCCAAAAAAACAGTTCTATGATGTGACCAGCGCTCAACATTATGCATAGCGATAAATAATCAAGCATATAACTTAAAATCCAAAATTGTAATTACCTTTAATTACTAAAGACGAATAAAATACTAGATTTTATTCGGTTCCTTGTTATTACAAATCTTGTTATTTTAATAAGTTAACGAAATACGAAAGTCTTATCTCAAAGTAACATTTTTATCTGTCTACGATATCATCGTGATGTTAACTCATAATGCTGTTTTTATAGCTGTCCTCTGTAATGAAATAATTCAACTCAAAACTCCAAGCGGTCTGTATAACTAACTTGAACGAGTTCAGCTTACCTTGATTAAATTTCCACTCACAGCAGATACCATTTAACACCAGTATAAAGACATCAGTTACATTTTATTAATACATACATATACAATGTCGAATACGATGCCAATTTGTTGTTGGTTGGGGCACAGATAGCCTGCCGTGTATACATACAAATCTTATATGATATGATGAGTTGATTTTATCTCCAAAATCATTCCTTATAAGAGCATGTATCAGTACAGTGCAAACTGCATCCAAAAACCAAGGCTATTTTTACAAAACCCGTTGATATTGACTCCGTTTGGGGGGCCGACTGGTGTGAAACGAACCGAAGATCCGTTGGAACTTTCTCATTAAAACGGAAATGATCTGGTGATGGCGGTAACAATAAAGTACATAAAAATCAATTTAGATTATAGAGTTATTCTTCACATATAATAATGAATAACGAATTATGGATCAGTGAAAAAAGTGTCAATCGCAATATTTATTATTTAAAATTATTAATTATGATGGATTTTGTAGATAATTCGATTGGAATATTTTAAAAAGGTTTACGACATGTTATTATTTTTAATTCCCCAGTGTATATACAGCGGAACTAGCCATCCTGTGCTTATTATTTTCAGATATTAAATAAAAATAGTACAAGGCTTCACATTCCTTATCCATTAACTTACCATGAGACATATATGAAATTAAATTAATTCGAAGTTGGTTTTTACAAACATTTTTCGTAAGTCACACTAGCTATCGCTTCAACAAATCCTCGAAAAGAAGCGGCAAAACACTCGGATGAATTTTTTTCCTACTCACAGTTACAAACAGCGCTTGCTACTACTTATGGCTTCATATCAAAGTCATATCCAAGCAATCTTGTCTATCGAATCGTTCATTGTCGTGTTTGTAATAAATAACCTTTCTTCATAAGAATGGCTTTGTCATGTTTTAAAACTACTCGACGAGACCTTTCCCCTGCCTCACAATGATTCATTATTTAGTTTTAACCAAGGATTACGCAACTAGTAAAACTATATTTTATATAATTGCTCATAGTTTACAATAGAAATGTTTTTAAAGTTATTATTATTTATTATTTAATATAATTTTCAAAAAACTAAATGTGTTCAGTCGTCGTTGTTAAACGAAATTAAAAATCATTTAGATATTATGTAAATACACTTATGCACGTCATTTCATTCTTCTACTACCAATTCGAAAAGGTGTTTTAACATTGAGGAGAAGAAATGTCGAAAGAAACTCCTCGGCATGTTTTTTAAAACGGCACATGGCGTTTAACTTATTATGTCACGAACAAAGTGAATTGTGATCATTTGTGTGACAGTATGTACGAGACAAATTAGCTTCAATTGTATAAAAACCTCTAATGGTCTAAATGTCAAATAAAAGTCAAATCATTGAATGTATAATGGACTGGGAACTAACACATGGAGGCATATCGATTGCTTCCAAGGTCATCCATAGTGATAATGTATGCTACGCTCCATGAGACACGCCATGCCGTGCCCATGGTCATATAGAAAATTACCATTGTTGAGTAAATTGCTTTTGGTACCATTATAAATTAGTATTTCATTTTATCTACTAAAATATTGTTATCGTTGTGTTCAATATTAATTAGGATTCAAATGCATATATTAATTAATTTAACTAAAGATATTTGCTGCACGAATATTTATTTTAATCGTCATTAATAATATTGCCGGCTTAGCTGCTGACTTATTTATATGTTTGTTGTAATAACATATAATAACAACGAACATAATAACAATATAATATAATATATATATATATAATATAATATAACATAATAACAACGAACCAATCACGACAAGGGGTCTCTGTGTTACAGCTGGCACGGACATATAACAGACTACATAGCCAACCATAACCGATGGTATTATGTTATTCTTAACATAATTTTTGCAAAGTGAATTAAATCCGAGCCGTCTCATTCTGCAGACGTCACTACTTTAACTGATCGCCTAAAACAGACACGAGCGATAGAACTGTTATAAGAAATTATATAATTTTGAATCGAAAGTGTTTACATATGATTAAAACCAGTGTTGCCAGTACAGCAATATTGATGAATGCCTTTGCCAAAATTATTCTATTTGATCAGGGGACGAGTTTATTTTACTATCACCAAGCTAGATGAAGTAAATACGACAAAAAAGATACGGGAAACATTGGATTTTGTTATAATGTATCAGAGGGGTGTAAAGTATTACTGATTTGTGTAATTTGCTCTTCGCCAGAACGATAGATCATGGTCATCGACCCTCATAACAGAACCAAACACACAGCAGTGGTAGCGAAGTGGTTTGGACGTCAGTCTCGCGCAAGAGAGACTCTAGTTCAAATCCTGAACCCATCTCTTATTTTTCAAGTTTAGTGCATACAAAAAATTTATTATCACTTATTTCGATGAAGGAAAATATCGTGAGAAAACCAGTATACATATTTGAGAGTTCTGCATAATTTAAAGTCCGCTAATTGGTGCTTGGTCAGCGTGACAGATTTCACCCTTCTCATCATGAGACCCGAACTCAACAGTTATAGGTTATGATTATCCCTTACATCATGGGAAGAGCAGAATCCTGCAATAACAAAATTACTTATTAAGTGTGCACATATTTTCTGAGATCCGCATGTAATGTATATATGGCACTACTCACAATGGTCAATGGGAGTTAGACTCTTTAAGGATACGCTTTAAATTATGTTGCCGCCATACTTGGACAAACATTTGTATAGTGCAGTTTACTGGTTGTATACTATTCTCATCTGTCGTCCAATTTACCAATTGTGTTTTAGTTCCGCCTTCAATCACCGCCCACGGCTGACGACATGACTCCGAAACAGTTAGCAGAATAGATATTCGTTTCTTTTATTGTTCTGCGTGTTTCTGCTGGTTTCGTGAGCGAACTTTTGAACTATTAACTGCGACTGTCTCACTGCCCTTGTGATCTCTCAGCATTACTGTTTGGTATTATACATACGTGAAAGTCTGCTTTATAACTCATTATAATTTATATTGTTTTATTGTAAAAAAATTATCTGAAAAACCATTTTATGTTTTCGAGGTATGAAAATATTCGAGGTATTCGTTTATTTTTTACTTCAACGGGAGTGCGACAACTAACCCTCATTTCGCTGATTAATGAACGCTAGCCAACAACTATAAATGGAATTTATTCTGTATAACATTCCCAGTACAGTTCACCACTACGGCTATAGTTGACCTTGCTCGCGAAATGTATGTTGATAGGCTTTTTACAATCCTTTGAGAATATTATGGAGAACTCACGTTATGGAGTATTATCGAGTATTCACGTTTTCTAACAATCTTATTTTTACGTAGATTCGTTTTACGCCATCCAATTTTAACTTGGCCTATCGCAAATGCTCGGACACACACACCTATTCATACTTTTATCTTATCAATGTAAATTGGATGATTTATACCCCGTTCCAACAACCTACCTATCCCTCTTACTAGTGATATAATCAGTTCAATCTATGAAATAGAGCTATAGCCCCGAGAATCTGAAACTTAACAAAACGGGAACTGACCGTTAAGTTAAGTTTACCGACAGTAAAGAACAGATAAGTCATATTCGTCCGCCGCTAATGTGTTACAGTCATATCTCTATAACTACTCCTTAAAAGAATTCTGTGCAAAATATTTTATCAACCCTAATTGATATCCGGCAAAAATTTCTTGCATACAGAAGGTTGTTTTTTGTTATACAAATGAAAGTCTGTTTTCCATTGCCCAATGTTTTCTCAAGTTCGATTACCGTTAACCAATAATCTGTTACGGTAATTTAGTGAAATTTAATCTGGTATTATTAATTTTTTGTTTGCGATTTTGTAATAAATATGTTATGCAATTTGTTGATAACCTATAAGTTGCAATAGTCTTTATTAATATTATAAAGAGAAAAAGCGAATTTGGTGAGTTTGTGTATCTCCGGAATCACGGCACCTATCTGATAAAACTTTTACCATTTCTACATTCTGGATGGACATTGGCTGTTTAGTATAAAAGGAATTCTCCGTCACACTATCTGCATTAGATAGTTTCAAAAATTGTGGCACAGGAATTCATACTATTTTTACCAGTAGACAGATGAATTCATAAAAAACAGGTTTAGGTGTATGAATTCAGAAAATTTATACAAAACGACTGATTAAAATAAGTGAATGTAAGTTACTGGTATTTTCTACAAAGAATGCCTAAGTTATATAAATAAGATAAGATGCTTATAATTAATAACTTCAAATGAAGTTGAACACTCGACATCACCAAAGTTGAAAATAGAAATTAAATTAAAAGATGTGCTGAGGAGTTTCTTTCGCCGTTACTTCTTCTCATTGTTAAAGCACCTTTTCGAAACGATGGTAAAAGCAAAAAACGACGTTCATAAGTATCTTTAAATACAGATTACCTATATGATTTAATGAATCTGAATTTAGAGATTTTTTATCAATATCATTTAATTATTGATATATTTTAGTACACTCTAGCCACGTGTACAATACCCTCCAAATTTCTTCAGTGTGAAAAAATACTATATTAACTCGCTAATTATTTGTGGTCGTACGTATCAATGTATACAACAACATAACCTTAAAAACTGATACCAATTTTTATTATCATTATACCGTAAGATGCGTTTTCTTCCAGTATAAAAAACAATAACAAAAATATACAAATAAAAGTAATCCATTCCATTGTACGCACAAACTTATTGTTGTGAATTAGTTCAGATTCTTCGTACACAAAAAGCGAAGGAGCGAGTCTGACACGCACGGCACATAGCTCAAGGTCAGTTTGCGCTCGACTGACCAACTGTGTAATTCGCCTGACCGGTGTCGATGAATCATTGTGCGGCACACTTAACTGTTTAAAGTGAAGCTGATATTTATTATTATAGGTGTCTTTTTATTTTATTTTATTCATTTTCCGAGTATTACTATTCTTCCAGGGTGCGTACTTACATTTTATGCAAC